>CM053580.1:67297200-67379961 GCA_028627135.1 Pseudochirops cupreus | reverse complement strand
GTGTGTGTGTGTGTGTGTGTGTGTGTGTGTGTGTGTGTTGGGGGTGGGGGATTATTTGTCTTCTTGCAGCTTTTGAGACTTCCAAGGGTTTTTTTTGGGGGGGGGGGATAAGGGGGTGTCTTGTGCTGTCGATCTGGAGGGTGTGGGGGTTAGGAGAGGCAGAAGGAAGGTCAGGGGGCAGTATGGTGGAGTGGTGACCGTAGAAGGTAGGGGACATGTGGCATTCTGCGGGAAGCAGAGATGAGAGTGGGATATCTGTCTGTCACTATTACTCTTCTAACTCCTCTCATGAGGACCATTTTGCATTCTGAGACAAAGGAAGACATTTCTGAAGGATCTCCTTTTCTTTCTCATCCTCCTGTGGTGCCTGGGTTGGTCCCTAATGCCAGATGTCTCCTCTTGGTATTTTCCAGAAGCCATTTGCCATTGCTTTTAAGAACCACTGTCCTTTACTATTTAAGAATCTATGTCTCTGCCTGACAAGAGGAGAATTTGATCACCAGCACATACATACTCCCACCTCCTGCACACCTGGGACTGTGCAGTAATCACAACAGCAGCATCTCATTTAAAATTTCTTTGTAGTAATGTCACATTGAGGTAGCACTTTAAGGTTTATTTCAATAAACTCTTGAGGCAGAAAGTATAGTTAAATCATAACCCCCATTTCACAGATCTGGAAACCAATTCCCTGACAGATTAAGGTTTTTGCCAAGGTCACCCGGGATTTGAACTCAGATTATTATTTTTTTTTTACTACAAGTTCTTTCAGTCAACCAACAACTATTTATTAAGTACCTGCTGTGTGCCAGGTTTTCCACTATTATCATGATGCCCTCATTGGCAAAAAACCAAAATGAAATATAAAAATGGTTTTCTTGGGTGACATACCCTGGTCCCTAATGGCAATTGTAATAGAGACACTGTTTTGAGCATCAGAATCAAGTACAGTCTCTGTGAACAGCTAGGTGGTACTACAGTGCACAGAGTGCTGGGCCTGGCATCAGGAAGACTTGGGGTTCAAATTCCACCTCAGACACTTATTATCAGTGTGACCCTGGGCAAGTCACTTAACTTCTGTCTACCTCAGTTTCCTCAACTGTAAAATGTGGATGATATTAGCACCTACCTCCCAGGGTTGTGGTGAGGATCAAAATAAGATAATATTTGCAGAAGGCACTTACCACTGAACTGGGAACATAGTAGGTATTATACAAATGCTTATTCCCTTCCCTCTTTCCTTCCTTCCCTTCTCTGTCCCAGGCTTTGGATGATTGGGGGCAGCATACATTTGAATATGTTGATTCTGCCATTCCTTTTCCAAATCAGTCTCATTACTTACAGGCATATAACATTGCCTGGCCCTAAATGGCTCTAATTTCTCAGCTTGGGTGTGGAGGGGTAGTAAACACCCAGACGGACAGAAGAGAACCATTTCCCACCACTGAACCTCATGTTTAAGACAATCCAGTTCTCACTTGAATGGGAGGGACAGTTTTTGAATCTCCTGCTGCCATTTTTGGGATGTGACACACCAACTTCTGCTGAGTTCTTTCACCGTCCGAGGTAATAGAGACCTTGGCTGCCTTATGTGGTCCTAGACTGGACGGTGACTTGAACCTGCAGCTCAGCCCCTTCCATGGCACCTCAAAACAAACACTAACCAGTTCACATTTTGGAGCAAGGGGACTAATGAGCTCCACAGGCTTGACATCCTTAAGTAAATGAGTTGCTTGGTTCTATAACCCTTGAGTGGATCTGAGAAGCTGCTAGCATCTGGTGAGTTACTCACAATGAAGGGAACATACCAGGTTCTTGTTACGACTCCAAGGGTGGAAAGGTAGAAATGTTCTATTTTCTGCATGTTTTCTCCCAGAGAGAAGATTATGTTTCCCCCCCGCCCCAATTTTTCCTTACTTCTTAGTTGATAGCAATCATATGCTGTGTGTGGAGTCCACCAGATTTTGGATTCTTGCCCCACTGCTCAGAATCTTCTCCTACATTTGTGTACTAATAAAAGTAAGGCAGGCAAAATGACCCCATGATTCAAGGGCCCAGCATGCTAATCAAGATGGCTGGTCAACAAACTGGTCAATAAGTATTTTGTAAGAGTTTGCTTTGTGCCAGGCACTGTACTATCCTTTGGAAATACTAAGAAAAGCAAAAACATGGTCCCTGCCCTCAAGGAGCTTATTTTCTATTGGGGGAGATAATCAGGGGGGAAAAGTGTGTCTAAAACATATGCAAGTTAAAGAGAAAATATTTTCAGAAAGAAGAAAGTGCATCTAAAACATATACAATGTAAAGAGAAAGTATTTTCAGGAAGAAGGCACTGGGGGTGGACTGTGGAAGTGTGCTGGTAGGAAAGGCTTCTTGTAGAAGATTAGATTTAAGCTGAATCTTGAAGGAAGCCAAGAACACCAAGAGGTAAAAATGAGGAGGGAGAGCATCTAGGCATGGGGCACTGGGAGGTGGGCTGTTGTGTACAAGGAACACCAAATAGGCTGGGACTGTGGAGTGTATGGAGGGAAGTCAAGTGTTCCAATTAGGAGACTGGAAAGGTAGGAAGCAGCCAGACTGTGAAGAGTTTTAAATCACAGAGGATTTTTGTATTTGATCCTGGAGATAATAGGGAGCCACTGAGCTTCATGGAGTGAGGATGGGAGTGGCAGGTTTTTGCGTTGGGAAAATCACTTTGGCAGCTGAATTCATTTCAATTTAAAAAGCATTTATTGAGTACCTACTGTGTGGAAGGCACAGTGTAAGCTGCTAAATTATATTATAAAGACAAAACTAAAATAGTCTCTGCCTTTGAGAGATCTACATTCCACTGGGGGAGGTTAAAAGAAATTGTGGAGAATGAGAGAGCTACCAGGGCATGACGGAATGACAAACGTCAAAAAAAAAAAAATTTAAGAGGAGGAAGTGTATGGGATAAGTGAAAACTCAGTTTGGGATTGTTAATTTCCCTTTTCCTCCTCCATTGCTGCTGTCAATCACTTTCATTTTTATTGTCTGCTTTTTCCTCCTCAGTGGGCCCCTCCTCCTGGCCAGGGGGAGCAGCGACAGCCCAGGCTCACTCTTCCTCCCTTACTTTGGGACCTCCCCCCCCCTTTTCTCGATGTCCCATTTGGGGAAGAATTTGGTGAAGTCTGCCTCTCAACCAACAACAGAGGAGACATTCAGGAGGGAGGCTTGACTGCATTAGGGTATAAACTCTTGCACTGTCTTTTGTAACACGCCTCTTTTCCATGACGAGTCATGGGAAAACCTCCCTCTTCTCCCTGGGAGGAGAATGAACTCCTGTTCTTATCCTAACACAGTGGTTCTCAACCTTCCTAATGCCATGACTCTTTAATACTCGTATGTGGGCATATCTTCATGGGGGTGGACCCACCTGGAGACGGATAGAGGAGCGGTGTCTTGGTTCCTACAACCATCGGAAATATGTGTTTTCTGATGGTCTTAGTCGACCCCTGTGACCACTGTGAAAGGGTCGTTCTACCCCTCAAAGGGGTCACGACACACAGGTTGAGAACCACTGTCCTGAGAGATCTCTATGATTATTTTTTTTTCACTGAATTAAGGATGAGGGTTATTTTTCATCCCAAACAGAAGGGACAAAAGAGGAATCTACCAACTATAGGCCAGTGAACTTGATATTATTTCCTGGCAAAATTCCAGAACATATTTTTGATGGGATGTTCTATCATGGCTTAATAATGAATAGATAGTGACAGACTAATCTCACTCTTTTGGGAAGAGGGGATAGGATTGCTAGACTGGGAGATCAGCTATTTTCTACCTGCCAGTTTGGTGATTATATTTTGCCAGGATGAATGTCCAACTTTTCTTTCCTTTTATATCACAAATTTTAAGATGGAATAGTCATTTTCATCTTCCTTTTACAGGGGCAGAAACTGATGCCAAAATCTGGGACTGCTAGACTGGCAGAATCTATACACACAATTTACCTAGATATTTACCTAGATTTTAGCAGGGTATTTGATAATAGATAGTTGGATGAATTTAGAATTGGTTGAATATTTGGACTCATAAAGTATTTAACTGTCAATGCTTCTGTATCAACTTGGAAGATTTCTAGTGTAGTGCCCCTACAGGTCTCTGATTGGCCCTGTGGTAGTTAACATTTTAATTGATTAATAATAATAATAATAGCTAACATTTATAAAGCACAGCACTTCTTAAACTGCAGGTTGTGACACCATTCAGGGCTGGGGAGCCTGTGGTCTTAAGGCCACATGTGGCTTTCTAGGTCCTTGGCTGCAGCCTTTTGACTGAGTCCAAGTTTTATAGAACAAATCTCCTTAATAAAAGGAATTATTCTGTAAAACTTGGGCTCAGTCAAAAGGACTACACTTGAGTATCTAGAGGGTCACGTGTGGCCTCAAGGCTGAAGGTTTCCCACCACTGCATGGGGTCCAGAAAAATTTGGCAACAGTAAAAGATTTCTGAATGTACAATGACCAAAATTTAATTAAAAATAAAATGTGTAATGAATCCAAGGTGTTTCTAGCAACACTTGCCCATTTTTCATTGCACAACTTCCCTGAAGCCTTCGTTCTGAACACACAGCGTGTGCACTTTGCACAGTGGCCATGCAACGCTAACTAGGTTGCCCAAACACAAAATGGGGTCCTGAGGGGAAAAAAAATGTAAGAAGCCCTGATTAATAGCACTTACTATGTGCTAGGCACTATGTTAAGCAATTTACACTTGTTATCTCATTTGATTCTCAAAACAACCCCAGGAGGTAGGTGCTATTCATCTCCATTTTATAGGTGAGGAAGATGAAGCAGAGGTTAAGTATCTGAGGCAGGATTTGATCTCAGGTCTTCCTGACTCCAGGCCTGGGCACTCTATCCACTGTATCATCTGACAACCCCATTTGGATAAAGAAATAGATGATCTGCTTGTTGAATTTGCAGGGAAAAAAAAAGGTAATAGGGATCACTGACTTTGAATGGCAGAGTCAGGATGAAAAAAGATCTTTACAGTTTAGAGCAGAGTGTAAAACATGTGATCTATGGGCAGAAGGAAGCCCATAACTCTCCCAAGTATAGCCCAAACCAGATGAAAATGTAATTCCTATTTAATTTTATGTGTACAAGTGTTAATAAAAATATATATTATATATGTACACATATATAATATAAAGAGAGAGAAGAGAGGAGAGGGGAGGGGAGGGGAGAAGAAGAGAGGGGAAGGGAGGGGAGGAAAAGGGAGAGGAAGAGGGGGAGGGGAGGGGAGAGGGGGGGAAGAGGGGAAAGGAAGGGAGGTGGGCTGTAGAGGGGGAAGGGGGGAGAGAGAGATGGGGTTTTCTAAGTCACTGGGATCATTATTATATGGTTTAGTGTCCCCCATTTCTACTTCGAGTTTGACATCACTGTTTTAGAACATTAGGGCAAATATAACAATATGAAATCTATTAGGGATAAATGTAACATCCTACACTTGGATTCAAAAAGTCAATTTTCACACTTGCAGAAAGGAAAGGCATCACTAGATAGACATAGAAGGGATATGAGAGCTGTTTTCAAGTATTTCAAAGGGCTGTCATGTGGAAAGGAGATTGAGGAGGGCAGAACTAAAAGCCATGGGTGGATATTGCCAAGAGACAAATTTAAGCCTGAGGCAGTGAAAAGCTTCTTTATATTTAGAGCTATCCCAAAATGGGATGGGTTACCTCCAGAGGTTGTGTATTGTCCCATTTTGCCTCTTGTTGAAAGTCTCTAAACAGAAACTGGATGACCACTTTTTGGGTATGGTAGAGGGGAGTCCTTTTTTAGGTATGGGTGGTAGGACTGGCTGACCTCTGAATTCTCTTTCAGTCCTGTGCTTTTGTATTATTATTACTAGACCTGTAAAGCCCCTTCAGCTCCAAATTTCAGAGCTTTGAAGACACATGGTACCACGAAGGACACTGATGCTGAGTAAGCTATCTTTGAGTGAACTATCTGATACCAAATAATTGATGATGAGTGAATACTGTAAAGTATTCAGGGATGTCTCCTTTTTTCTTTTGCTGTTCACTAAAAGGTCTAGCCAAAGATGGAAAAAAAAACCATGAAATTCCTTCATCTGACTCTTGTTTTCATCAAAAGCTTAGTGGTTGAGGAAGCTGAAATTATTGATTCCCCATACCAACCCCCTCCCCCACAAAAAAAAAGATTCAGTGATTCCCTTTCCCTAAGCTTTATCTGTGCTCTGCTCCATTGTCCATTGCCATTCAGGGTTGACTATAGTAAATACTGATCGTGTTTTATTTCCCCACCTTTGTGCCTAGTGAGGGAAAGATGTGTCCCAGAAATGAGATAAGAGCTGTGTTAAGACTCAGTGACTAGGCTAAAAAAAACCAATAATGCTACTTTCCTAAATCTTGTCCCATTCAGCTGGAACAATGGGATTTAAGGGTTCTAAAACAAAGCTGGTTTCTTAGTTGATGCATGGTTTCCCAAAAAACCTAACAAACTCATGTTTAAGCATATTGTTGGAATAATGTACATGAGACAGTTAAAAAATAGTGTGTGGGGGGGAGTTAACACCCTTAGAGGAATTTGCAATTCATAAAGATGGTGCCGATTTTGCATTATGGTTGCCATGGAAACCGCACTTAGGTTCTGTAAAAGTGTTTTTCTGAAGGGGAGGGCACAGTGGATTACAACTCTTCATGTGTAATCTTTCTGTGGAATTAAAGTGTGGCCTTTTTTGTTAGCATTTTAGTAACCCAGAAACATGTATTCAGAGGTGGAGGAGAGCAGCAATTTATTTCTTTGGAAATCTGAGCAATGTATGAAGAGGTATAGGAGGTGAACATCAATGCCTAATAATTAGTGACAAAAATGAGAGAAAGCTTTAACACCAGACAAGCAAGGCATTTGAGAAAAACTCTTATGTTATCTTTAACAACAAAATGGAGAGATGTGGACCAAATGCACAGTTAGTTGTATTCAAACAGCCATTAGTGGGTAGACATCAACCAGAAGTGGAGGACTTGTCCCCCCACTTATCTGTCTTGGATTTTGTACTTTTCAAAATGTTTATCCACGGTTTGGATGGAGTTATAGATGACATACTTCTCAAATTGGCACGTGTCACAAGGTAAGGAGGGATAAGTAATATTAAGTGACAGAAGTAGGATCTGAAAAGATTTGTAGAGTAGAATGTACTACATTAACTGGAAACTGATTCAGTTCTTTCTGGGTAACAGCTTCTTCAGCTGTAAAATAGGAGCTTATTTTCTAGCATTCTATATTTCTAAGACTCAAAGGTGTAGAGAGTGCTGCTAGGTGGTGTGGTGGATAGAGCATCAAGTTTCAAGTCAGGAAAACTCAGCTTCTTGGGTTCAAATCTAGCCTCAGATATCTAATAACTGCGTGACCCTGGGCAAGTCACTTCATTTTCCTCATCTGTAAAATGAGCTAGAGAAGGAAATGGCAAACCACTCCAGTATCTTTGCCAAAAAACCAAAACCAAAACCAAAAAAAAAAACCCAACAACCAAAAAAAACCTAACGAGGTTGCAAAGAGACAGGGCAAAATGACTGAATAACAGATGACAATGACTTGAGAAGACTGATGGTGAAACATGCCACCCACCTCTCATTAAATGGCAAGTGATAGAATATAGGTGCTAAATGAGGCATATATTGCCAGATAGAGCCAACGTATTGATCAGCTATACTTTTTTATTTTTTCAACAAGGGGCTGTGTTTTTGGAAGGAGGATGTCATCTGGAAGTGATAGCAATGTTAAAAAAAAATCAATAAAATGTATTAAAATAATTATGTTTGGTTTAGCCAGAGTATTTGAAAGAGTGCATTGTGAGATAAAGTTGAAAGTTACATTAGTCCTAAAACATAGAAGACTCATTATCAGGCTAATAGCTAATATTTATATAGAGCTTTAAAATTTCTAAAGCATTTTGCATATTGGAATGGTAATGGAAATTTGAAGACCTTCCCTCATTTGATGACTTTTCCTTTCTCCTAATAGGCTGAATGTAATTACATGGAGCCTGTGGTGGGAGGAGTTTGCTGAAGGGTGGAGCAGAACCCACAGGAAGCTGGGAGTCAGAGCAGCTGGACAGTGGGAGAGAGAGAGGACAGCAGGCAAGCAGACAGCTAGGTTTGTGAGCATTGGTCTATGGGAAGGCTAAAGGATGTATGACTCTCTGTGGTGTTATGGTGTATTAATTTCTCTACTACTATGATGGATTTGGCTTTCTGGTTTGGGGACTGGGTTTTCTTGTGTCTGAATAAATGTTTTGCTTCTGTCTTATATATGGAGAATTTGTTATATTTAGTGATTGAGAACTATGCCAGCGTATTCACAGTCGCCTTTGGTGCTGTGAATATTGCATTGACACTACACATATATTATCTCATTTGATCCTTACAATAGCCCCGTCAGCTAGGTGCTGTTAGCCCCACTTTGTAGATGAGAAAGTCAAACTATTTGCCAGGGTCACATAACTGGTAAGTATATGAGGTAGGATTTGAATTCAGATCTTCTTGATGCTAAATCTAGCTTGCTGTCTACTGAGCCACCTAGCTCCCACAAGCTAAATATTTGGGACTCTATATGGCAGGCAATAGTGAAACCATTGGAAGTTTTTCAGCAAGGGTATAATATGATATAATCAAGGGTATGCATTTCAAAACTAACCTGGCAGTGGTACGTAGGCTGATTGGAAGGGAGAAAGGACGGATCTATGGCGATTATTTAGAAATCTTTTGCAATAGTCTAGGTGAGAGATAATGAGGACTGAACTAGGATGGTGGCAGTAGGGAACTCAGCTTTAACAAAGCCAGGGTTTGATTCCTATCTGGGTCAGTCTCGTAATCACAAATACATTGCTCACCCTGCCTAAATTGCTATTGACTAAAAAGAGGACCAGGCAGGAGTCCGGATGGGTCAGAACAAATCTATTCCCACTATCAGAATCCTGACAACAAAGCATTTTTTTCATGGACAAAGGTCAACACCATCCATCAATGGTTGACCTTTGGGCAGTATTCCTTGTTGCCTCCAGGCCAGTGATTGCTGACAATAGCCCTAAATTCTTTGTCCCCAAATGATTTGGATGGTTTGAATGCTAAGAATGCTTAAACTGAGATTTTGATCTTGGATTGCCTCTGCTGGGAGAGAGTTTATTTCTGGGTATGGTATAGGGTTAATGTACTTTTAATAACAGGACTTTTTTATTAGCATTTATTTTTCCCATCTTAATCCCTGAGGACCCTGAATCCTATCAAAGCACATTTTAGGAAAGATTCAAAGGGATTGGACTTATTTTGCCTGGAAGGGGTGAGGGGCTGTTTGACTTTAATATTATATGCTTCATGTACATGCCATTTGTATACCCAGGAATCATGCCAGAAACTAGCTCATCAGTTTGGTGGCTTATCTCTGAAAAGACTGTGATCCAGAGGCAGGAAATCTGATTGTTTTCTAGCTGCAGTGAGGACAGACAGAATGAAAGGGAATGTTGTCATACTATATTCAAAGACCCATTGAATACTAGATCTTGAAGGGAACATGGAGATCCATTGAGTCTAGGGGTCAATGAAATCTCTCTGTCTCTGTCTTTGTGTCTCTCCATGTCTCTGTCTCTGTTTCTCTGACCGTCTGTCTCTCTCCCTCTCCCTCTTTGTTTATATGTGTCTCTGTCTCTTTCTTTGTCTCTCTCTGTCTCTCTCTCCTACCTATGTCTGTAAGATAGATATAAGTAGACAGATCACATCATTTCACTATAGTTTGTAATTCCATGTATTTTATTTCATATACTTAAAATAATTTTCAAGAAATACTCCATAAGCTTCACCAGACTGCTAAATCTAACCCAGGCCAGCCTCTCCTGTACAGATGAACAGAGGATTCCAGAAGGAAAGCAACTTGCCCACAAGGCTACAGATTAGATTCTTTAGGACCTAAAGAATTGGTGACTCCATCATTTGCCATCATGACTTTAGGCACCACCCTAAAAACCCATCATGTAATGGCCAGCCTTCTGATTGTGATACTCTCTTAACTGCCCCTCAGTTAACCAATCTCTAGGCTTTAGCAAGGTCCATATTTAAGGTCTTGTCAACCTGGCAAAGTCTGACAGAACTTCATTTTGCTGACTTCATCTTCATGAACCAGGGGTCACTTCTCGGCCATTCTTCAGTGCTAGAGGAATGACTATTTTAGGGAACATTACATTAGACAAGAAGAAGAATTTCTGGGTAAGCAATAAAGGTTGAAAGATATTAATAAGAGATGTCACAGATGCTCCTTCCCTGGAGGTCTTTTAATGAATGACCATTGTTTCATCTGTTTGGGGGAAGGTTGGGTGGAGTTCTGCCTAATGGCAGGCAGATGGACTCAATGGTCTCCCAAGATCTCTCCTAGCCTCATGATTGAGCAGCTGCCTCCTCTCTACTTCCCTTCCCTTTACCCCTTGGCATCTATAACTCTCCCATGGTTCAGAGCATGGCTAGGGTTATCATACTTAATATGACAGTTTCTCTATGCTACCAGATCAAGGAAAACTACAATCACTATCTCAAAAAGATGCCACTTCTGTGAAATACTGATGTCTTAGGGCTTATCTGATGATATATATATATATTAGCTTACAGGAGCAATTTCTTAAAGTTGTCATACTGTTTCTAATTATTTTCTAAGGCTTCTTTCTTTATGAATCACTTCCCTTTCTTGTTCTGCTAGAATCAGAGATTGAGAGATGGAAGGGACCTCAGAGGCCATCTATCCCTGCTCTCTCACTTTACCAATGGGGAAACTGAGACCCAGGATGGTTAAGTGACTTACTTAAGGTCTCACATGTGGTAAACATCAGGCAGAATTTGAACCCAGGTTCTCTGACTCTGGGCCCTGCCCCAGTGCAACACTGTCTCTTAATTCCTTTATCTGTAAGATGATGGGGTGAGACTGGATCAACTCGGAGTCCTTTCTAGCTTTTAACTATATCTATCTATGCACACACATGTATGTATGTATGTATATATATGTGTGTGTGTACATACATACACATTAGTATGTATATATGTGTATGTGAATATACATATATAAATATATCCACATATATCCACACATATACATATATACATATGTGTGTGTGTATATAGCTATGGTTTTAAATCCAGTAAGTATTGCACTCCTGTTCTATTATGAACTACACTGGGCACTTGTGAGGACTATAAAGATGAAGATGACAGTGTTCCTGTCTTCATGATGCTTATGATCTAGTAGAGATGATAGGAAAGTTTGGGGCAGCTAGGTGGCATAGTGGTTAGAATGCTGGGCTTAGAATCAGAAAGACTTATCCTTGTGAGTCAAAATCTGACTTCAGATAGTTACTAGCTGTGTGACCCTGGGCAAGTCACTTAACATCTGTTTGCCTCAGTTTCTTCATCTGTGAAATGAGCTGGAGAAGGAAATGGCAAACCATTTCAGTATCTTTGCCAAGAAAACCCCAAATGGGTTCATGAAGAGTTGAACAAAACTCAAAATGACTGACTGAAAATTCATATAAACCAGGAGCTATATTGATGTATTTAATTATTATTATATTAATTACATATTAATATAAACCAGGACATGAGAACGTCTTTAGGAGAGGTATGAACATTACGTTATGGAAGAAAGCAGAGAAGAAATTCCTTCCATTTGGGGAGTAGATGTAAGGAGATCATAGAAGAGGTAGCATTTGAACAGGGCCCTGAATGCTGATTATGGCCATTCACAATTATCGAATACTTTGACGCTTTGTAATGCACTTTCCTCACAGAAACCATGTGAAGGAGTTGGTAAAAGGGACACTTACTTTATGTCCTTTGAATTCCTAGATTGAAAAAGCAAGATTGCCTTTTCCAAATGAGGAGACTGAGGGATGATGGTTAGGGTGCTCAGGAGGCACACAATTGCTTAGATTCCAGCTGTAATCAGATTATCTGTCCCCAAGACTGGGGTCATGGTATTGCCCTATGATGGATCCTGGGCAGGATTTCAGAAGTTAGAGATTTGATGGGGGGAAAAGAAAAAGATCAGTGGAGTGCCTGGCACCATCCCCCTAGTACTTAACCTAATGCTTGGTTGGTACTTCCTAAATGCTTTCTGACTGGTAGATTGGGAACAGGAGGACCAAGACACTCCATCTAGGAAGCAGGGCATCCATTCAGGGAACTGAAGAGTCCAGTTTGACTGAATCACAGGATGTAGGTAGGGGGATAAGAAGTAGAAAATAAGGCTGGATAGGCAGGGTGTGGGCTGAAGCACAGAGAGCCTTGAATGCCAGGCTAAGTTTATTTCCTCTACAATGGGAAACATTGAAGAATTTTGAATAGGAAAGGGATATTAAAACAGTCGATACCCGTGGTGTTAGGCAGCTCAAATAAAATGATGGATGCGAAGCACTTTGCAAAATTTAAGGCACTGTATAAATACCAGTTATAATTGCTGTTGTTATTATTAGTAGTAGCCTCCAGTAAGATAACTTCATTCTCTAAACCTTCCACCACACTTTTTTTAAGCTCAAGCAATGTTTATAGAACAATATAGGGCTGTGCTGGTTCTTGTTTAACAACCAGGCTCTCCAGGAAAAAAAATGTATGCTTACACATACTTTTAATAATTTGCATTATTAGTACTTTTTAATGTTTTTTTTTTTCAGTAAGTGGAAGGCAAGGGAATCAGAGTTAAGTGACTTGCCTAAGGTCACACAGCTAGTAAATGTGTCAAGTGTCTGAAGCTGGATTTGAACTCGGGTCCTCCTAACTCTAGGGACAGCACTCTATTCCCTGTACTACCTAGCTGTCCCTATTAATACTTTCTTCAGTCTAGATGATCAAAACAATAAGCTGAATCTTGGTTTATAACAGTTGCTGGTTTCTGAGGTATAAATGCACTCAATGAAAATTTAACAATCAGCTTTCTAGCACAACCCTGGGTGGCATGAAATATAGAGTATCAGAGCCAGAAAGACCTGAGTTCACATCTTACCTAAATCAAGTATTAGCTGCATGACCCTGGACAAGTCACTTAAGCTCTTATGGCCACAGTTTCCTCATCTATAAAATAGGTATGATAGCACCTGTATTACAGAGTTGTCATGAGGCTTAAATGAGATAATGTGAATGAATAAAATATTTATTAACCGTTTACTTTGTGAAAAGTACTGTGCTAAATGTTGAGGATACTAAAGAACGTAAGACAGTCCAGACTCTCAAGGAGCCCACAGTCTGATGGGGGGGACGCTACATTTGGATGTTTATATTGAAATGTATATGTGTGTGTATATTATATACTTGCAAAACTTCATGTGTCATATAAATGTTTGCTATTAATATTATTATTAATCGTATAAATCTGGCCCTGGCTGTGATATATAAAATAGAATGAAGAAAGCTGTTAGGAAGTTATTGTAGCTGTCCAGACGAATGAATTTTTTTTTTAAAGCTGTAAGCAAAGGATTGTGTAGTGAGCAGGTACCAAGGGACTAAGCTAAGAAGGTTATAGGAGGGTGAAAAGGAGAGGATAAATCATTCTTTTCTTTATAGTTTATAATTTTTTTCCCAGAAAAAAACAAAAAATATTCCATCTTCCGTCTCTATCTCTTTGCAGATCTGGTGCTATGTGCCCAGATGTATTTAGGCAGCACCAGCCTCTCTCTTGACCTCCAGTTTTGCATTTCCAACTGCCTAGTGGACATCTCCAGCTGAATGTCCATACTGGACAACTTTAAACTATAAAGATAAGTAATAAGGTAATAAATATATCTGAGAATCATCTGCATATAAATGGTAACTGAAGCCATGGGAGCTGATGAGACTGTAAGTGAGGAGCAAAAGAAATTTCTCAGGACAGAATGATGGGGTTAGACAGACACCCAAATAGTACAGAGGAAGAAGAGAAGAAGGTTCTAGACAAAGCCTGGGGGACACCTATGATTACCTAGCATGACCTGGTTGAAGAATCTCAAAAGAATCTTATTTTGACTCCTTATATATCCATGCAGCTAATCCGGATTTCCATATAGCTATTGCATTAGGATTACTTAAACTGGGGCTATACTTTTATTCTCATCTTGCAAAGTACCAAAGAAGAATTTGTGTAGTTTTCTCCCAACTCAAGAAATCCCGAGGGTTAAGAGAGCACTAGCACCTCCTGTGTGAGGGCTGCCAAGGTCTTTTCAGGACCGCTTATCCACTTCTGATGTTCACCTTTCACCCACCTTGAACCTGTGGCTCCAAGAAGCTACATGCACAGTGGCTACACCCCAGTAAAACTGTTTTGGCAGACAGGCTAAACAAGATTGAGTGTCACCAACAGGCCTTGAACCCATTGGTGAGTTAGTGGGATTTCTACCCCATGCATGTAAAAATTTCCCCCAGAGGATTGGGTAGATGAGAAAAATTTGTTCCAGCAGCCATGAAGGTGGCTGAAGCAGGCACTGTGGAATGCTTAGAGACTGGTCAGACATCAAAGACACCCCTGCATCCCTGGCCATTGCCATTGGTCTTTGATGACTGTGGAAGAGAGAGTGAAGCTGATGACTTTGTGCGACTTTAATTAATGCCTAAGTCAGGACATCACCCTGTGATTTTCTTGGTTTTCTTCAAAATGAAGGATTGAGCAAGAAGTGACTAATCAGATGCAGTAAAACCAATTATTCATTTTGTGAATTACATTTTCCTTCTGTTTCCATGATTCTTTTCCAGGTCTTGTTAATATATTATACAACTAATATATGGAATACCAACAATTACTCTGCATTGCCTACAACATATAGTTCCAGAAATGATTGGAAATATCTTCATTATTAGCTTTAAAATTCATTCTGAAAGTTGTAGAAACTGTTAGTAAATCCTTAGTGTAATCCTAACTTTAGCCCTGAACTCATAGACACTGTTAGTAAATCCTTAACATAACCCTAACTGTAGCCCTAAATTTGTTGAAACCATAAATTAGTCAATCCTTAGTATCTTCTTTAGAGATGCATGACTCTTGGCAGTCTCTAAATGACTTCTATAAAAAGTGTGACTAGTTCCTTACCTATCTCAGAGGGTTGTTGTAGCACCAACACAATATTCATAACACCTACAGGGACTATGAATATGCCGGTATAGTTCTCAATTGCAAAATGTAACTGACTCTCCATATAGAAGACAGAAGCAAAATATGTGTTCAGACACCAGAAAACCAAATCCCAACACCAGAAAGTCAAATCCATCGTAGTAACAAAGAAGTTAATACACCATAGCACAGCAGGGAGCCACACCATCCTTTAATCTTCCCACAAACAAATACTCACAAGCCTAGCTGTCTCCTTAGGTGAGTCCTCTCCTCCCTCCAGCTTTAACTGCTCTGACTTCCAGCTTCCTGCGGGCTCTGTTCCACCCTTCAGAAAGCTCCTCTCACCAGAGGCTCCATGAGATTACATTTGGCCTATTAGAGGCAGGGAAGGTCTTCAAATTCCCTTAGGCTTATTAAGGCACAGGGAAGATGCTCAAATTCTCATTACCTTTACAGTTATTAAGAGGATCAAATGAAGATATGGATAAAGCCCTTAGCATAGTGCCTGGCATATAACAGGCACTTTATAAATGCTTGTTTCTTTTCCTTCCTTTCCTGTCACTTTTAGAGACACCTCCTGGTGAAGTGTTCCAAATAACCCTGAATAGAAAGCTGTAATGATCTTGAGAAGATTCTCTTTGTTTTCTGAGATGAGATAAATTTATTATGACCACTTAGTATGGAGAACTAGGTGGCACTGGGCCTAGAGTCAGGAAGACTCCTCTTCCTGAGTTCAAATCTGGACTCAGACACTTACTAGCTGTGTGACCTTGGGCAAGTCACTCAGCCCTGTTTGCCTCAGTTTCCCCATCTGTAAAATGAGCTGGAGAAGGAAATGGCAAACCACCCCAGATCTTTGCCAAGAAAACCCAAAATGAAGTTGCAAGGAGCAAAACATAACAACAAAAGTGATTTCAGTGTGCTCTATTATTGTAATTGGTACAACAATATCATCAGTAGCTCATTAGCTGATCCATTATTTATCCAAACAATTCATCCATTTTGCCTCATCTTTCCCAGCGTTTACATCACTTCTCCCCAGGATAAAAATGGGAAATCTGGGTAATTTCTGTTTCCTCTCCAAATAGTCCTTATTGCAGAAGAGGCAGTGTAGTACGGTGAAAAGAGCACTGGGTTCAAGTCTTTGTCCCATCACTTATTTGCTGCATGACCTCAGTCAAGTAACTAACCTCTCTGGGCTTCCAGTTTCTCCATTGGAAAACAGAAATAATAATATTTGCACTTACCTGCTTTTCACGGTTGCTATGAGGGACAAATTCTATAAAACAGAAATCCCTATCTAAGTGTGAATAATGGTTGTCATTGCTTATTTCATTGTTCTTAATCTAGGGGTGCACCTGCGCTGTTCTCACCATTGGCATCCTGGAACCAGGCTCAAGAGTGATAACTACAACCCCATGGCACAAGGATGATTCATGAAGCGCTGGCTAACAAAAATGTCTAGCATTTCTGTAGTTCTTTCAGGTTTGTGAATGACTTTACATGTGATATTTCTGTTGATCATCATAATACCCTATGAGGTAGGAGCTATTACTATCATCCTTTTAATGATAAAGAAACTGGGACCAGGAGGTTAATTGTCTTGTCTAGGGTCCTCAAGTTAATCATTGACTTAGGCAGCATTTAACTGAGGACTTCCTGACTCTCAGTGCAAATTTTAGCCACTGCACTGCCTAGCTGTTCCCTACATTGGTTGCAGAACTTGGACTATTACAGCGATTTTATCTTTACACTCCTACCAGTTGGATTTTTTTGTGGAAAGTGACTCCAGACTGTGCCAGTTGGGAATGATAATGCCTTTGCCTGTAATACCTCTCTGTCCAACATGTTCTCTCACTAAGTTCATCTGAGTCCCAGCTGTGCTTCCAAGAAAGATGGAGAGAAATGCATCCTCAGGTTATCCATTCTTGCCTCCTGTCTCTGGGGACTTGTGGTTTGCCATGATCAATGTTTTCCATTTTTATGCCTCAAAGCAGCAAATCCTTTTTAACAGATGAGATGGGTCATTCCTATTTGGACACTTGCTCAATTCCCTGCACCATCTCCCAAGAGACTGCAAATCTTGCCCTCTTCAGAGAGGTACTCTAGGCTGCCTGGATTGCTATTAAAACACGGCATCCAATTTGGAGTCATTAGTGCAAAGTTGACACTTCTGGACTGGGATAGTTCACATACTATGTAAGAAACCCAAACAGATACAGCTTTTATTTCAAAATGAGCTAGCTGGTGGTGGGTTTCATAAAGACCAAGTTTTATTGATAAGTCAGGTAAGCCATCTGGCTGCAATCTGATTTGTTGACATCTATTTCACTGAGTGTAATAAAGATATAACCCCTGCTATAGAGGACCATTACATGATATTTATCTCCTGATAAAACAGGAGCAAATCAAGCCCAGACATTTATGGAAAATGAGTTCTTAATGAAGCTAAGGTACTTAGAGCCTAAATGGGAGTTTCTCCTACAATGCTAAGCCTCTTCTCTACTGAAATATTTTCCATAAGCCTCAATAGGTAACAAGGAGAATATTTTGTATAATGGCCAATGAAGCAATAAAGGGATGGTTGTTTATTAGGCCTATCATAAACAGTCCACTCTAACGCTCCAGGAAAAATGGAAATGTTTTGTATTGGCTTATCAGCTAAGAGCTTACACTTTATGGGAAAAATGCATTTCAAGGAGTATTTAGCAGAACTTTCAGTGGATAATGGAAAAACACAGGGGGTGTGAATAGCAGAACAAAATATATATTTGCTTTATGCATTTTGGTTTATGAGAGAAATAGGATGTTGCATTAATAACTCTTGCAACAAGCAGGGGCACACTGCTGACCATCCAATTTGCTAGAAAGGCCAGGTTTATTTGTATGCTGCAGAGCTCATGTTTAGCTTCCCAAAGTCATTCTTAACGGAATTGCTGTCACTGGAGTTTGGCAGCTAAGATTTGCTACCAAATAATAGACAATGTCCATGGTCACACAGAATACAAAAATTTCTGCCTGGTTTAACTGAGAACATGAAGGTATGAAAATTGCAGTTGAATTTTAAAGATGTCTCCTTTAACATTGCCCTTCTCCCTCCCCAGCCCTACCAAAGCTTAAGCTTACCCAGGGGATCTGTGGGTGCCTTTCACATGTGATGCATGAAATGGCACTGGGCTTTGCTCCTTTTCTAGGGTACCTTTCCTCAGGACTTGTCACAGTATAATTGCTTGGGTCCCTGACAGAGGCTCTGGACAGCTCTCCCCAGGTTTGAGGGCAGGCCTGAATAATGAGCTAGCAGCTCGAGTAGGAGCTTTTATATTAAAGGGTGGCAGACATGTTGGAGCCTATATTCCCTATGGAAATGGAGAAGCCCAAGTCTCTTTATCAAAGCCTAGTTTCCAGTTTCCTCTTTCCCATCTTTAAAGAAGTAGGTGTTTCTCTAATTAGAAAATGCCTTACTGCAACAAAAATTATTAATAATAATAATAGCTTTAAGGTTTGCAAAGCACTCTACATATATTATCTCATTAGAGCCTTACAACAACTTTCTTCAGGGTGGACACTCCCCTCCACCAATGCTTTGGCCTTGCTTGGTCACTTGAAACATGGTCTGACAATGAAGATTCTGGGTATATTGATATTAATCCCCATGTTTTGTTTTAGTACTGTGATTAAATGCTTTATAAATTAATGACATTATGAGGCTTAAAAGTAGAGAAATAAGAAATGGAAAGGGTGGGCTAAGAAGATGGAGAGGGCAGAGATATCAGTGATCTGATTGGTAGAAACAAAATCCTTTCTCACCCCATCCCCACCCCCAACAGACCCTAGAGTCATGAGAAGTAGAATCTTTCATGCCCATGAAAGTCAGGAGTGATCGAAATTCCGAGAGGAATAGAACGGACAAGTTGGCTGATACCCAAATTTACCTAGTGTGTTGGGTGGACCATGTTATATATTCAATACATTATGAGCTCTGTCCTGGGTCCTCTTCTTTTCTTCCTCTTTATTTCTCTTGATTGATTTTTCTTCATCATCTCCTATAGAATTAATTGTCTTTTCTATGCTAAAGATTCATAGATCTATTTATCTACTGCTTAGCTCTCTGCTAACCTTCTGTCTTGCATCTCCAACTGCCTATTGGACGTCTCAAACTGTATGTTCCATAGACATCATCAACTCAAGATGTAAAAAAGCTATATTTATTATCTTCCCCCACCTCTCCAATCCTACTCCCCTTCCTAATTTTCATTTTACTGTCAAGGGCACCACTATCCTCCCTCCCTTTAATTCCTCCCTATCCAATCTATTGCAGGCCTGTCCATTTTACTTTGACTATATTTCTCATATCTACTTCCTTCTTCCCCTGACACTGACACCATCCTTCATGCCTAGACTAACACAATAGTCTTCTGATTGTTCCTCCTATCTCACTCCACTGCAGTTTACCTTCCACTAAGCTATCAAAGTGATTTTTCCTAAAGCTCAGGTTTGATCATGTCACTATCCTACTCAACACATTCCAGTGGCTCCCTCTCACCTCTGGAATCAAATACAAAAATCCTCTGTTTGGCTTTTAAAACCCTTTATAATCTGGTCTTCTACTTTTCTAGTCTTTTCACACCATACTCTTGAGTACACCCATGTATTCTTGAATCTAGTAACCCTGGTCTCCTTGTTGTTACTTGCATGTGACACTCCATCTTCTGACTATGCTTTTTTTCAGTGGCTATCTCCAATACTGGCTATCTCCAATACTCCTTCTCTTAGGTCTCTAGTCTTCCCTCACTTCTTTCAAGTGTCAGCTAAACTCCTATGTTGTGCAAGAAGCCTTTCTTGATCTCTCTTAATACTGGTAGTGTCTTGACTCTGTTATTTTAGATTTTGTATAGATATATACATATATGTACATGTGCATACGCAGGTATATATGTGTATATACACACGTATATATACATATACATATATACATACATATATGTCTTTTTTTTTTCTTTTTGGAGGGGGGAGGCAGGGCTATTGGGGGTAAGTGACTTGTCCAAGGTCACATGGCTAGTTTTTGTGTTAAATATCTGAGGTCAGATTTGAACTCAGGTGCTCCTGACTCCAGGGCCAGTGCTCTATTCATGTGCCACCTAGTCAGTACATAATTTTATCATGCTGTCTCCACCTCTTGGATTGTAAGCTCCTTGAGAGGAGGGATTGTTTTTGCCTTCCTTCGTAGCCCCGGTGCTTAGCATAGTGCCTGGTATGTAGCAGGGACTTAATAAATGTTCACTGATTGACCAAGCTAGGCAAAGTGGAGACCACAGAGACACAAAAGACGCCTTCCCTACACCCAATATACCTGGGTAGGCACCAACACGTGAAAGGCAGAATAGTAGGGGAGTCATGAAAACTGTTGCATAATGAATCACCCAGTGAGTAGTTCAGACAATAAAGGTTATCTCCCTGATGGATCAGTACATAAGCACCAGTGGTCATGAAATGCCACTTCATATTTATACAGTCAAGGTAACATAGAGAGAAGAAAATGTGTCATCGTCAGGTAAGCCATAAGAAGGGAAACAAAAAAAGCTTAGGTGACTTGCCAAAATGTAATGACACTGAAAATTTACTTAGACAGTTACAGGAGATGTTTTATTAGCTACTCAACAACAGACTCCATCCTTGGGTTAGGATATGCTGACATCCTAGATAGGCATGTGCCCTTCTTGAAGCACATAAGCCTTTCTAGTAATTACCAAAGGGACCTGTCGCAGCCTTACCTATATGCCCAAATGGTCCCTGTTTCATTCATCACTACTGACAGGTCAACCCGGCTATCACCTTAACCAGACACTCTGTATATCATTACTAATAAGCTACCCTAACACACTTCCTCTCGTATCCACTTGGCTTATCTTGTTTCATAGGCTATCACCTTCCCACTTATTATCGCTTCCTGTGTTTATCAAGGATGTCCCCAGATCTTATAATGTCCCTTGGTGGTTATATGCTCTTCTACTTTTATTGCCCTGACATTCTATTCCGCCAGACCTTGGGTCATGCTCTTTGATCATCATCTACCAGGTTTGACATTACAGTCTAATCAGGCAGACCACTAGAACAAGGCCATGCTCGATCTTTTCAGTTGGTGATGATAATTCATTTGCAAGGATAAGGATGGAATTCCAACCTCACCCCAATTACAGATACCATGTGAATTTCAATCAAACACAGTGTAAATGAATGCTTAATCAGTTTGAGAGGATTATTGTACCTTGACTATTTTTGGATGAAGGTGGAAGATATCACAAAGGCATCATTTTGTGATTGAATGAGTCAGGAACACTGACTGAAAATATCAGTCAGACAAGTTGTGGACCACTTAGGAAGTGAACCAATCTGATGGGGGAAGAATTCTAGTTTGTTGTTTTTCAGTGGTGTTGTATTCTTCATGATCCCTTTTTGTTTTTTTGCAAAGATACTAGAGTGCTTTGCTATTTCCTTCTTCAGCTTCTTTTACAGATGAGGAAATTGAGGCAAACAGGGTTAAGTGATTTGACCAGGGTCACACAGCTAGTAAATGTCTGAGGCCAGATTCTAACTCACAAAGATGGGTCTTTCTGACTCCCGTTCTGGCACTCTATCCATCATGCCACCTAGCTGCCCAGTCAGAGTTCTAGCTTGGAGGATTTCAAGAGTTGGAGTCAAGCCTCTGAGAGGGAATTGCTCTTGGTCAACTGGGAGAGGAGAGAGAAATAGAGACATGGACAGAGAGAGAAAGAGAGAGAAAGAAGAAGAGAGACAGAGACAGAGAGACAGACAAAGAGGGAGAGACAGAGAGGGAGAGACAGAGACAGAGACAGAGAGAGAGAGAGAGAGGGAGGGAGAGAGGGAAAGAGAAGGAGAGAGAGAGACAGAGAGAGAGAGAAAGCGAGAGAGAGAGACAGAGAGAGAGAGAAAGCGAGAGAGAGAGAGAGAGAGAGAGAAAGCGAGAGAGAGAGACAGAGAGAGAGACAGAGAGAGAGAGACAGAGAGACAGAGAGAAAGAAGAAGAGAGACAGAGACAGAGAGACAGAGAGGGAGAGACAGAGACAGAGAGAAAGAGAGAGAGAGAGAGGGAGGGAGAGAGGGAAAGAGAAGGAGAGAGAGAGAGAGAGAGAGAGAGAGAGAGAGAAACTCCTGCCTTTGTTGACAATGTAATCAGGCTAGACTAGACTAGTAGACTGTGCATGTAGGAGGGATTAGAGAGACTAGATCAGTAAGAAAAAGCACAACACATCTGATGGGGAGGAGTAGCGCCTTGAGGAAGGGCTGCAAGGCTGTTTTCGAACCGTAACCTCCTCCCCAATTTCCCCCTCCCGCCAATATGATGGAGAAAAGCATAGACTGTAGATTGTACAAAAGCACTTAATCACAGAGCCCAGTAGAGAGTTATACTTAAGGGATGTTTCACTGCAAAGGGAAAAAAAGAGCTTCTGGTAACTAGGAGTTATTAGTTACCCCTTTGCGGTTTATACTCTTTCTATATGTGCCATACTATGTTTGTATTCTAAGTTTGTATTTATTCTCCCCATAGTTTTTGTGCATGTTTGTGGGAACATCCCCCAGATGTGTTTGTGTGTCTGGGGGTGGCGGTGTGGTGGTGATTTTGTAACTATATTGTTCTTTCTATACAATCTTAGTAAATACTTTTGCTAAAAGCTACTTAAGCCTGGCTGATTTTCTGTGGGAAGCCACCAGTGGGGCTCATGAATCCCAATCCCTTATGGCCACTCCCAGAATCCTGAGACTCCTAGTTGTCTGCCTCAATGCAGTGGGAGTTGGGGAAGTATCCCAGGAAGGAAGAAAGGGTGTTATAAATACATACACACAAATCCATTTCATCAGATAACCTACTTCCTTACATGTTATAAATAGCTCTTAAGGGCTGAATGAAACGGGAAGAGAATAATCCAAATGGATTTGATAAGATTAGTCAGGGAAGTTAAAATGAACTAAACCCTGGACCTTTCTTACTCTTGCCATTACAGACAATAAGCCATATTTCCAAACTCAGAGGGACAGCTTTAGGGAAGGCCTGAATATCACCCTGGGATATGTGATTCACTCATCCAAAAGTAATTGGGGCCAGTCAAGAAGAGGCAAGATTCTGAACTAAGCCTTTAAACGCATTTTTATCATTATCACCAGAGTCCCCTACACAAAGGAATCTCAACCCATGTTCTGGTTAGGTTTTTTTCTTCCAAGTTATGGGTTGAAAGGGCTGGGCAAAGAGTGTCCTCTGAATACTGAGCATACATAAACAGAGTTTATTGTTGAAATCAAATAAAACTAACATTCATCTGACATATATTTAATGGTATGTTTAATTGTTATGATGCCACATGCTAATTAGGCTTACATGGTCTCCATTATCATCCTATTACCAGACAGTAGTCAAGAGTTTACAAAGGCTTTTACAGACATTATCTCATTTCATCCTTTCCACAACCCTATATGAGATAGTCAGTTTATGCAAATAACTGTAATTAGTAATGCTTTCCCACGCCAAACACAGCAGTAAGAAGGGTCATGGGTAGTACTGGGAATGGGGAAGGGAGAGTTTGTGGCCTGAAGGCATTTTTCCCTGCCAGACCCAGGGGTTAGGAAGAGTTGGCTCAACTTTCCCTTCCCCAGCTTGCTTGCTTTCTGGAGACTCTAGGGTTGGGCTGCTTCTCATCAATCCAATTTCCATCTCCATTCAGAGGCTGCTTCACTGCCTGGAGCTAAGAGGGTGCTAGGATCCCAGGGTCTGCCTTAACCCAGATTCCAGGCTGTTGGTTTGAAGATGTTAGAACACCCATGTTGAAGAAACAAAGAGGCATTGGGGCAGCTTCTGGCTTGTACTCTCTGCTCCCCCAAATGAATTTAGAGTGCTGGATGAAGCACAAAAGCTCCTTCCTATTTTCCCCTTTCTAGGGTTCAATTAGGGGGACAGGTGAGAGTGACTCTTCTTTCTGATGAGACAGGTGGCTAGATAGTGGCAGGAGAGAAATGAGATCCTATGGATAGGTGGGTAAGGTTGGAGGAGGACAATGGTAGTAGGGAAACACTAGGTGGTGTCACAGTATGGACAGGGATGTAGGAGGTAGGAGGGACAATCTCGGTTGAGAAGTGGGTTAGATTCCTTCTCTTCTGTGTTTAATTCATGAAGGGCCATATTGGACAGTCCATAAACCCGGAGTTAGGATCATTGACTGAGGATACCAACCTCCCTTACGAGAATTTGGTTGAATTCTCCAAAACTACTCACTAGGGACCAGGCTGACATAGTTACCTCAGGTGATGGTTGAAGAGGTTAAACATGTGTCTTGTACTTAAAAATATGATTCTGAGAATATGTATCTAAACACACAATTCTGAAAAGGGTCCATAGGTTTCAGTGGACTACCAAAGAGGCTTAGGACATAAGAAAAGTTAAGGATGTCAGATTTATAGAAACTTTCCCACCCCCATAACCAACATTTGACTATATCTACACTAGGAAGCCCCTCTCCCCCAATTGGTATTTTTTATTTATCCTCTCCAAACTAGAAGGCAGGTTCGGTCAGCCTTCCATATGGAATAAGGATTCAATTCCATTCCACAAACATTTATTAAGTGTCTGCTGTATGTGAGGCACTGTCTTTGGGAATATGAAGATGAAAAATGACCCAATACCTTCCTTCGGGGAGTTTCTAATCCACCAGGAATCATTGGCAGGTACAAAAATAACTAAACACAGAGCAGAGCATGGTAGGACTGAAGTTAGAGTTAGGCAGAGTACTCTAGGAAAATCTGAGGAAAAAAAGAATGCTTTCAACAGTCAGAATCAGGAAGGCATCATGGAGAAGGTAAATCCCGAAGTCATCCTTGAGAGAAGGGATTTTATCAGGCATGAAGATGAGCAGTATTTTAAGACTTGAAGATGACTCATGGGAGTACATCAAGGTAGGGGAATATCACATGAGATCAGGAGACAGCTAGTAAGGAAATTTGGCTGGAATAGAAAAGGGCTTTGAGGAAGCCATGTGTAATAAAGATGCAATGATTGGTTTCAGTCAGATTGCTAAGAGTTTTAAAGGAGTTGACCAAACTTTTCAATTAAAATCCTGCGCAATCAGTTCCAAACCAAGGTCTCTCATCAGCCCTACTTCTCTTATCACTGGATGTCAGTTTTTAACTGATGCTTTCTCAATCCAAACCAATACAATACAATAAGCCTTGACTAAGTGCCTCTAAGTGCCTGTCATTGAAACAAGATTTGGGGATGAAAAGATAATATGAAAAATAGTCCCTGCCCTCAAGGAGCTTACACTCCCCTCTGGGATAAAACTTATATATTGAGGAACATATACATAATAATTTGAGGAGGGAGAGAGCACTAAAAACTAAGTGAATCAGGCCAGGTTTCTACATGTGATTGTATATGATTGAGACATGAAGAAAACTAGAAATTCTAAGATATGGAGTGAAGAAGAAATATATTCCAGGCAAAGACAGCTTGGGGAAAGTAATGGGGACTAGAGATGGAGAACCAAGCACAGGGAACAGTCAGAAGCTAAGTCTGGCTGAACTATAGAGTATATGGAGGGGAGTGATTAGCAACAAGCCCAACAAATGTAGGATGGATCCAGATTATGAAGGTTCTAAATGACATTTTATTCTAGGCTGCAGGAGTGGAGAACCTGTGGCCTCAAGACCACATGTGGCCCTCTTGGTTCTCAAGTGTGGCCCTTTGACAAAATTAATCCAAACTTCACAAAACAAATCCCCTTAATAAAAGGATTTGTTTTGTAAAACTTGGGCTCAGTCAAAAGGCTGCACCCAAGAACCTAGAAAGCCACATATGTCCTCAAGGCTGCAGGCTCCTCACCCCTCTCCTAGGGTCAGTAGGGAACCATTGAAATTTCTTGAGCCAAGGAGTGACATGGTCAGATTCATGCTTTGAGAAATTTATTTTGGCAGTTGTGTGGAGCATGGTTTGGAAAGAGAAGAAACTAGAAACTGGGAATCTAAGTAGGATGCTGTTATCATACTCCATATGAAAACTGATGGGGGTATGAATAAGAGTGATGGTTGTTTGAGTAGAGACAAAGGGATAAATGTGTGCAATAACATAGAGCCAGAATTGATAAGATTTGACAACCAGTGAGATATGGTAGGAGTAAGTAAGAGGGAGGTCTATATATACTTCTGAATGACTTGAAGTATGGTGGCTGGTGGTCTTCAATCAACCATTAAGCATTTATTAAGTGCCCACTCTGTGCCTAGCACTAGGGATACAGTACAAAGACTGAAATAACCATGCTGGGATTCTGCTAGGGAAATTTGAAGGAGAAGAGGATCTAGGGGGGAAGATAATGAATTTTATCTGAGGCATGGCAAGTTTGAGGTGACTGAGGTATCTAGATCTGACCCAGGAAATACATTATGTTCTAAAACCATCCTAGGAAGTCCAGTCTCATTTTTAACCAAAGGGCCCTTGGGAAGCTAAAGCTCTCTATAGCTTACTGCAAGGGCCAGTGTAGCAGCAACCACACTGGCATACCCAGGATCTGCTTTACTAGGAAAGATAGCTTTTCAAGGAGTCAACAATCTTTTTAATTACATTCATTAGCTCAGGGGAAAAGTCAGCACCATGAACTTCAGAGAAAATACAAACAGAGAAAATACAAGCAGAGAAAGATCAAAAGACAGGGCTCTGATTGTCTCAATCAACTATGCACTTTACATACATCCCTGGATGGAGAGAGCCTTTACATCTGAGCAGGTGGGGATCTTTGAACATACAGCCACTCAGAATCATGACCAGGGAATCACAAGATCCTTCTCATAAGCGAGCCACCAAAGCAAAATACCAATTCAGAATATATATACAGTTCTCAGAGCCAGAAGGCATCACAACCCTCATGGCTCAGTGCCTAATTAGAAATTAGCAAAAGGTGTGAAAACCTTCCTACAAGAAAGCTTCCCTTAATGGGCTCTACCTGAGTCCTATTAATGGAGGGGAGGGGAGATCTTAAATCCAATTAACATTACAGTCAGCTGGAGGGGTGAAATGGTTCTGCTTTTCCAAAGACCAAATGGGCTATAAAAACCTGCTTGAGACTGAACCAGACCATAGAATTGTAGATATAGAGCTGGTATCAAGTCCAATCTCATTTTACAGATGAAGAAATTGAAGCACAGAGAGCTTTAGTGACTTGACTACGTTTACACAGGGAGTAGGCATCTGAAGGAGGCTTTCAACCCAATTCTCCCTCTCTCATACCCTATGCAGTGCATCAGGACCTGGTAGATTGACCTGGACATATCCTCACCCAGGTGAAGTCTGAGTGACCAAGGAGTGACTCAATTTATGGCCAAAAGGCCCAAGTGTTTTCCAGCAATCTGCTGTGATACATCCTCATTTTCTTGGGATTCAGTGATGCATTTCGCAATGGCTTAATTGGACATTCTTCTGTCCCCTAGGGGGCACTGGGATGTCAGGGATCCAGAGGCAGCTGAAGAGAAGCACTCTTCTTCACCCTAAGAATGAAAGAGGGAACACATGGTTAAATAAATAGAGGTGAGCAGCACATGCAGTTGAAATGAAGACAAATGCATTTTAGCTTGATTCTATTTTCTCATTTTTCCTCAGGGGGCCAGTGGCCCAGCAGCCCCACAAGTGGAATTGCTATTAATCATGATCGTTTAGCTTCCAGCGAGGAAAATATACAGTTCAGCATGTGCAAGTGGTATTTCTAAATTTCTGATGGATTGGGAAGCCATGGTTTTACTCTTCCAAGTAATCACCAACGAGAGAGAGAGAGAGGGAGAGAGAGAGAGAGACTAGTGGGAGGAGGAGAGCAGGCAGTCAAGGGACACACAAGGGCAGAACTCTTGGAACATTGATGTAGGACAAGAACCTGGCCTGAAAATATTATCATTTATTAACATTTTCATTCCAAATGTATTCTGAGGAAGACTTTTCACTTTTCTCTTCTTCACAAAATCTTAAAAGAATATAGAGGGATCCGCTGGATAGTACTCAAGGAGAAGAGAAAAAAGCAAAGCTAAAGAAAAGATGTGAGATCTATAATTATATTAAATACCCACCTATAGACAAAGCAAGAAAGGATCCAATTGGATGGAGATTTCTTGAATTAGCATTATTAGGTTCTTCCTATTCTTGACTGCTATAAGGCAACATGATCTAAGTAGACCAGTTAAAAACCTCCAAGCCAGAAAGACTTGTTCCAAGTCCTGATTCAGACACTTAAACTGGCTGTGTGATCCTGGGCAAGTCATTTAACCCTGTTTGCCTCAGTTTTTCATCTGTCAAATGAGCTGGAGAAAGAAATGGCAAACCACTCTAGTATCTGTAACAAGAAAACCCCAAATGGGATCTCAAAGAGTTGGGCATGACTGAAATGACTCATCAACATGTTCTAGGCATTGTATTAAGTACTGGGGAAACAAACGCAAACAAAAAGAAGGACAGTGTTTGCCCTCAGGGAACTTCTGTTCTTTTTACCATGGTTTGGGTTTTTTTTGAGACAATCAGGGTTAATTGACTTGCTCAGGGTCACATAGCTAGTAAGTGTCAAGTGTCTGATGCCAGACTTGAATACAGGTCCTCCTGACTCTAGGATCAGTGCTCTATCCACTATACCACCTGACTGCCCCAAGGAGTTTCCATTCTAATGGAATTTCCTCATTCTGGTGATGAAATCCCAAGTCTAGCCTTATCCTTATGTGCTAGTCTCTGAGGATACAAGATAAAACAAAAATAGTCTTTGCTCCCATGGAACTTATATACCATTAGGGGTACAACATTAAAGTATTTAACTATAATTTCAATAGGGAGAGAGAGCATTAAAGACTAAAGGATCATGAATCCAGAAGCAAGCTAAGGATGAATTTCCTGTATTCTGAGAGTGACATCAAAAGAGATAATAATAAAAGGAGAGAATTATAAGAGACCATAGGTTTAAAGCTGAAAGGGTCCTTAGGAGTCATCTAGTCCTACCTTTTTATTATACAGGCGAGGAAAAAGGTACAGAGATGTTGCCACTTGCTGAACATCCCACAGGAAATAATAGAACTTAGGGCTTGAACTCTTAAGTCTTGCAAATTCAAACCTATTGTTCTTTTCTCTATGCTATGTAAAAGGGTTTAAGCTGACTTGACTTTTCACCAATATATCCATACCCCAATGACATGGTGTTTTTCCTTTTTCTGTTATGGGGTGCAGACTGCATATTTAATGGGGAAAATTTTGAAAAAGCTGATGAGTTGCTAAGTTCTTTTTCTAAACTGTGGTCTCAGAAAATGAATTTCTAATGATCTAATTTGTGGAATAGCCATCTTTCTCCTTCCCCCCTCCCTTGTCTACATAAAGTTGATTATCTTTCTTCTAGCCTTCTTAGCCCTGCACAGCCCTTCCCTTGGATGGTGAATTGGAAAAGGAAAAAAAAAATTTAGAGCAATCCAAGAAGGGGCAATCTATTACTTAGACAATATGGTGGATTAGGAGAGGGCTTGGCCAACTGCACACTGGACTTGCTGGCTGCCTGCATTCAGTCCAAGCTGTCATCTCTATCTCCCCTGAATCTAGACCTTGGACTCTACCTCTTGGATCCAGGCTCTGATAGGTGAAACTTGACTTTATCTTTCCTAGGACCAGACCTCCATGCTAACTGTACACTATGGCACATTTCTTGAACCATTCTTCCAGCTCCCATTTATATTTTGCCCTCCCTCCCCCCCGTTAGAATATAAGTTCCTTGAGGGTAGGGATTACTTTGATTGTTTGTATCTGAGCCTTTAGTGCTTAGCCCTATGCCTGACACATAGTCAGCACTTTATAAATCCTTTATTTGTCTAAGGGGGAGTCTTGACAAACTTTGAATTTCCTGTATAAAATATTGGAACATAATTTGTTTGCTGTACAAGTCAAGGAAATGCCCCAATATACAACATAAATATTCAGAGTAGCACTTTTTCTCATTTAAAAACTTCTCTTTAAATTCATTAGCAAGCATTTATTATGTGCCTATTGTGCACCATGGAATATGGTGCTCCCAAGGACCTTATATTCCATAAAGAGAGACAACATATACTCATGGAGGTATATACAAATAAATGTGAGGTGACTGTGGAATGTGAAACCGTAGAAGAAGTTGGTGGGAACCATCAGCAGCCTCACGTTAGGGTATAGCTAAGCTGAGCTTGAAAGGAAACAGAGGATTTTAAGAGACAGAGGTGTGGATGGAATGCAGTCCAACCTTTGGGACTATAAAGGGAGAGAAAATGAATTCTGGGCTTGGAGGGTTCAAATCCCACCTCGGACACTCACTATTTGTTCAACAGTGAAGAAGTCACTTGACTTGTTTGTGTCTAAAATTTCCTCATTTGTAGAATAAGAGGGTTGAACTCGATGGCTTCTAAGGTCCTTTCCAATTCTAAATCTATGATCTAGAATCCAATGATACTACTCTGGTTTTTAGCCTAACCTACGCGATAACCTGCCGCCTGCCCAGCGCGATAACCTGCCGCCTGCCCATTATTTCCTACGATTTGACTATGCCTTGTACTACATTAAATTTTTTTTGATTTGATTATCGAGAAACTTCTATTACACTGTCATTGGCTGACGATTTAATAATATTTGCACATGTATCGCGCGGTGCCTTGGGGACCTTCCTGCAAAGGGGATCTATTAAAAGACCATTAGAACCAGTGGTGTTTATATTTGCTTTGGCAGCTACTACATTTGCCTTTGGATGTTGTTGTCTCCAAGTAACAACGTGCTCAAAATAATGCATTTCTGGCTGACTGACGCGGGATTGTTACGTGAAATTTCCATTAGAGTAATAAAGAATTCTAACCTGATGGAAAGAATGTCCAAATACTTCCACAGTTCAGCTCTAAAAGTAAGAAAAGAGGAAGGAATATTGTGATACGATGCTGAACATTATTGTTTCAACAATCCAAGTTAAAATATTTAATTATCATTAACTTTTTTTTTTGGTTTAGTAATTTTCAGTCATATCTAATTCCTTGGGATTTTCTTGACAGAGATACTGGAGTGGTTTGCCATTTCCTTTTTTAGCTCATTTTACAGATGAAGAAACTGAGGCAAGCAGGGTTAAGAGACTTGCCCACGGTCACACAGCTAGTAAGTGTCTGAAGCTGGATTTAAACTCAGATCTTCCTGACCCCAGGCCTGTAGCTCTATCCACTGTGCCACCTAGTTGCCTATTAACATTATTTATTGGATTCAATTAAGCAAATAGTTATTAAGCCTACTATGTATAGAGGCCCACTTTCCCCAAGTATTACCCTGTATATAGGCACATAGTCACCCAGTCTAATACTAGTACAGTGACTGGCACATGTTAGGTGCTTAATAAATAGTTGCTGATTAATTAATTAATTAATCCTGGTACCATCCCAGGGCTGAGTCTCCACAGCAAAGGGGGAACACTTGTGATTGGTAGAGATCCAATCCCACTTCCCTGAGACCTGCTTTAGTCCACATAACTCAGAGAGAATCAGCATGGCACAGTGCCAGATTCAGAGCCAGGACAATTTGTATTCAAATCTTGCTTAAAATACTTACTAATTGTATGACCCTGGGCAAGTCACTTAACTTGTTTGCTTCAGTATCCTCTTTTACAAAAGAAGAGAGTTGAATTTGATGACTTCTAAGTTTCCTTCCTAAGTTTATTATCCAATGAGTAATAATGAAGTTTTGGCTTTCTTCCACTACATTGCAACATTGTCTCTTGTTGCTCCTTGCTTCTGGCTCCCTCTTGGTCCCAAAACTTTTCCACTAGGTCTTGAAGTTCAGAATTTTTCAAGGATTTTTTTTCTTTTTAGGAGACTTGGCTTCATTACTTCCTCATTTGTCTGGCAAGAACTCTACTGCTCTGCACAATATGTTCACCTTCGAGATTCATGACCATCTCTGGCCACATGGAGTCTTTTATCCCAAGGCCACATGGTTCTCTTGGACAGTAGCAAGACCCTACTAGCTTCCCTCCAAGGATCTAGAGACTCCCCATGTCTCCCTTTCTCTGTTTCTCTTAATGCTGAGTCTGCTCTCCTTTTAAGTGGTCCTCTCTAAGGATGGGAATCAGGGGCATACGACTTGCTATGATTCAATTATTCTCAGTGAGGTGTCAATGGGCCAATGAACATCTAGGGCACTACATCACACAGACACCATCAAAATCTAAGCTGTGATGTCAATAGGCATATTTAGTCTCTCTGCAGTGGTTCTCAACCTTCCTAATGCTGCGACCCTTTAATACAGTTCCTCGTGTTGTGGTGACCCCCAACCATAAAATTATTTTCGTTGCTACTTCATAACTGTAATTTTGCTACTGTTATGAATCATAATGTAAATATATCTGATATGCAGGATGTATTTTCATTGTTACAAATTGAACATAACCCACAGGTTGAGAACCGCTGCTCTATAGGAAGATACCTTCAATGCCAGAGCAAAGGTCTCATGTTTTAATTTGGTTAACCTTGACCAGACTCCTCAAGATCACACACTCTATAATACAAATTGTGATGTGATAAGTTCATCGATGGACCTATTAAGCAATAGTCATAGGATATTAGACCTGAGAAGTATTCCAGACATTATTTAATTCAACTCTCTGATTTGATAGGAGACCCAAAAGTCCAAGGTCACATGGCAAGACTAGAACTTATGTCTCCTATTTCCTAGTCAATGTGACCTAGTGAACAGAGCATTAGACTTGAGTCTAAAACCTGTCTCTGTAATGTACAGCTTTGTGCACTAGGGCAACTCACATGATCTCTATGAGTCTCAGCTTCCTTGTTTGTAAAATGTGAATAAACATCCCTTCTTTACCTCCATTATTAGTGTAATCAGAGGAAATGGTGCAGTGTGAAAGGACTATTGTAGAAATGATTCCTCCCACTCATAGCGTGCTGTCCCTCAATTCACAGGAAACCCTATTAATGAAATACAGTTTTATCTACTGCATCTTGGCTCAATGTAATAAAGTTTTTTTTGTCTTAGAGAACATCCTAGGCTTGGAATAGCTCACCTGTCATCTGATGGGAACCTGAAGCATAAGAAAAGATGAGAAAAAAAAGAATCCCATTTCAGGGAACCATCCTGCCTCCCTTCTGTGGCCTTTCTCAGTTGGAGGTCGACAGGAATCAGATTAGAGCATATTCTTTAGACTCGATGACAACTCCTACCCTTTCTTTCCTATTTGTAAGCCAGAAATGAGACAATGACATCTCCTTCCTTTGGGGGAATGTTCTCTTTCACTGAGAGCCCTTTGGAAAGTCCTACCAATACGCTATTAATGAAATGTGGGTGCCTAAAGCCCTATTTCCTGTGTTGTTCCAAAGCTAGAATGCATTCCATGTGTGGAATTGAGGAAAGAGAAAGGAAGGCAGACCTCTTCAGTTGCTCTAAGACATTCTGGCTAGATTGTGAAGGCAATTTTTTTCTTTTTATTAATATAGACATATATTGATGCCTTTCATTCATAAATCACATTTCTGGAAATACCTTCATTCCCCTTTCAAAAAGAACCCCTCCCTTTAACAAAGAAAATTATGTACAACAAAATACCCAATACCATGACCATGTGGGATACGTAAGACACAAAATGTCTTTTTCAAAAGTAAAAGTTAAGCATTGAAATTTTGCTTGTGATTGTTTCAATAACTTATAATAATTCATGGGATGTTTATCCAGTTTGGTGATTAATGAGGCTTCTCTTCCACCCTGACTTATATGTACCTATTTGGCTATTTGGCTGCTCATCACATTTTTCTCCACTGAAGGGAGAAGGAAGGAAAGACACTTGAAATCAGTCACTTTTCTTACCTGATAACTAATTTCCTCTTTGGTGATAAAATATTGACAAGTCTAACTTTTGGATTGCCTGGGAAACTAACTTTAAATCAGAGAATGGTCAAGTGAGAAGGGACTGTAAAGGGCATCCATTTCAACGCCTTCATTTTACAGAGAAAGAAACTGAGGCTCAAACCACTTGGAGCGATTTGTCTGTCACATAGCTACTAAATATTGGACCTGGGATTCTGATCCCAAGGCCAGCATTCTCTCCATTATCTTCACTATTCAAACCACCATGGTACAGTGGAAACAGAGCAGGATTTAGAATCTGGAGACCTACAGCTCCCCACTGTAGTTACTTATAACCTGTGTGACCTTGGTCAACTCACTTTATTTTTTTGATTTCCTCGTATATAAAATGAGAGGGTTCAGTTGGAGGATTGGAGGAACAGGATGACCTGTTCCAGCTCTGAATCTGTGACATTTATCAGGTCTTATGATCTGAACTAATTTTCCTTTCTTCTCTACCCCCTCTAATCTGCCCTACACACTGCTGCCAGGATAGCTATCCTAAAATTCAACTTCGATCATATTGCTCCATCGTTTAATAAATGTGTGTGAGTATATATATATATGTGTATGTATATATATATATACATACATATATATGTGTGTATATATATATATAATATATATATATGTATATATATATGTTGTTTGCCTTTCAGTGCCAAAGAAAGTCCAAGCTCCTAAAGCCTGCCCTGCTGTATCCCAGTCTCTCTTACTAACTTTATTTGCCACTGCCCTCTTCACATACCTTATGTTTCAGCCAAGCTAGATGACTCACCAGACCCTGAACATGTTCATGCTTTCTCTCCTCTCTGCCTTTTCTCACATGTTGTTCATAGTATCTAGAATGCCCTAAACCCACCTTTTGTATCCTCCTCCCAATTCTTCAGTACCCAGTTCCAATGCTACCTTCACAGAATCACAGACTTTCAGCATTAGAATGGACTTTGAATTTCCACTACAACATACCCAACAGTTTCCTTAATGGGAGAACTCCAGTAAGGCGGGTCCCATTACTTATTTTTTGTTTGTTTTTGGGAGACAATCAGGGTCAAGTGACTTGCCCAGGATCACACAGCTAGTAAGTGTCTAAGGCTGGATTTGAACTCAGATCGTACTGATTCTTGGGCTGGTGCTCTATCTACTGTAGCACCTAGTTGCTATGCATGAGCTCATTACTTCTTGAGGCAACATGTTCCACTTTGGCATAATTGTATTTGTGAGAAAGGTTTCCTTGTCTGAGGCCTCAGTTTACCTACTTGCAACTTCTATCCAGTACTCCTAATTTTGGAGCCCGAGAAGAAAAAGTTTAATACCTCTCTCACATTATAGCCTTTCAAGTATTGAAAGATAACACTCCCTAGCCTCCACCCTCAAAGTCTTCTCCATTGGACTTTCTTTCCTCTGAATGGTTTCTAGCTTATCAATATCCTTCCTAAAACATAGTGCTCAGAACTAAACACCATACTCCAGCTGCATTCTGACCAGGGAAGAGCATAGTGAGACTGTCTCTTTTTTATTCCAGAAAGTTACATCTCCCTTAGAGTAGTCAAAGGTCCCATTAGCTTTTTTTTTTTTTTTTGGATGCCACATTACACTGCTGACTCAGACAGAGTTCAGGTTCACTAAAACCACCAGATCATTTTCACATAAATTGTTGACTAATCATTCCTCTCCCATCTTGTGCTTGGGAAGTTGAATTTTTTCTTCTGTGTGAAACCTTCCTTACTTTGAGTAATGAGTATTTTGAGTTAGTTTTCACATCTACCTGCTCCCCAGCTCCTAAAGCTGTGCCTGTCCCCCACACTTAGAACATTGTGTACATTTCATGAGGTAAGTATCTGATGCAGATTGGTTTGTCACTGGGTGTGCAGTGCCCAAATCCTTGCAAGGACATAAATAACACAGGCAGATTCCCACCCCATGCCTCTTTCACTTTTATTTGAATGGGCAAAATCTAGCTTCTTCATAGGGACATATTTCTCTACAGAAAATGTTTTAGCACTTTCCTGGCAATCAGTGAACAACAGCTAGGCATATATTCTTTAAGATAAAGCTTCTCTATAAACAGGTAGAAAGTCAAGTAGGACATACTACTGTCTTCGGTCTTGTCTCTAATTTTCTCTTCTTTCCACTGAAGACTGCTAATCCCCTTGGATCCTCAGAGTTGGAGTGAATCTAACTCCTATATTTCTAAGATACTTCAGTCTGTATTAATTCTTTGTATACTCTTAAATGGAACTTTCATATTTTTACCTTGATTTATTAATATTTGTTTACATGCTGTACCTCTTAACATAGCTAATAATTGTCGCTAGTATTTCTATAGTACTCTAAGGTTTACAAATCACTTTACAAGTATCATCTCACTTGATGCCTCAAGCACAGCCTGGGGAGTAGGTGTTATTATTATCATCTCCATTTTGCAAACGAGTCAATTGAGGTACAGAGTGGTTAAGTGACTTGGCCAGAATCACACAGCTAGTCAGTGTCAGAGGTTGGATTTGAACTCAGTATTTCCTGACTCCACATCTAATGCTCTATCCACTGTACTGCCTAACTGCCTTCTTCCCTTTACTCCTACTGCTCTATAAGCTCTTGGCTATGTAGTGGAATGAACACTGGCTTTTGAGCCAGAGGGCTTGGAGTCGAATGAATATCAGTTTTTGCAGACAGAGAACTAGTGTTTGGAGCAAGTCACATAAGGTCAATGGGCTTCTGTTTCGTCATCTATAAAATGAGGGTGTTTGACTTGATAGCCTCTAAGGTCCCTTATAGTCTTATGGTACTATTATCATGGCAGCAATAGAGTAGAAAAGAAATCTAAAACTTGGACCCAGGAAGACTTGAGTTCATATTCTACCTCTAATATGTCCCAGCTGTGTGACTTTGGGTAAGTCATTTAACTTCCCTTACCCACAGGATTGTTGTGATATCAAATCAGTCGATTAACCAGGAAGCACTTATTAAGCAGTTAACAGATGGCGCATATGCTGTGCTAAGCAAGGATATAAATCAAAAGCAGTCCTTGTCTTGAAAGAGCAATATACTTCATGGTTTGTCTTATTTTGTCTCTCTTCATAGTAAGTTGACATTGATATTCTCTATAGGGGGAGCATGAGGTAGTCATGTAGAATAGAGTCAAGGAGTCCTGGGTTCCACTTCCATCTCTGACACCTGACTCACGCACAGTCTATATGACCCTAGACAAACCACCTAACCCCTAGACAAACCATTTAACCTCTCAGTGTCCTATGAAACCTTCTTTGACCACCATTTACTGAGAAGATGCCAACCTCCATTGGTAGAGGGAGTTTCTTCATCTGGGAATTCCCAATAACAGTAAAAGCACAGGTCCAGTTCCTATCCTTGTTGTCTCTAGTGCATTCTGGGAATTTGCCACCTAGAATTGTAGAAGAGATCTTGATCTTTTTTTTTTCTTTTTTGAGGAGGGAAGTCAGGGCAATTGGGTTTAAGTGACTTGCCCAAGGTCACATGGCTAGTCTTTTGTGTTAAGTGTCTGAGGCTGGATTTGAACTCAGGTCCTACTGATTCTAGGACTGGTGCTCTATTCACTGCACCACCTAGCTGCTCTGAGACCTTGATCTTGAAAGATCATCTGGTCTATACATTGAATCCTAATAATACATATTCCTTTGAGTACATGATAGGTGTTCTAAAAAGACATCTTTTAAGTTGGTGATTTGAACCCTTCCCAGACCCTTCTCAGTTATCCAAAAAGAAAAAGATCATTCAGGGAACCTGGGATATAATACTATAACATAGATCACATAAATCTATGGTTTGTGAAAGAAGAAGAGGTAATTAATAAGAGCATGATAGAGCTAGAAAGAACTTGGGAGAACATCTGGTTCAACTCCTCACTTTTATAGTTGGGGATGTTGATGGTTGGGAAAATATAAGTAACTTGGAATTATATCATGCTAGGCTAGGAGGGACACTAGAGGTCACCAACTCCAAATCCTTCATTTCAGGAAAACAAGACTCAGAGAAATGAAGTGATTTGACCAAGGTTGAACTGGGAGTTAGTAGCAGGGCCAAGGCTTGTACCCAAGTCACTGACTCCCGGTCTAATGACCTTCTCATTACATCAAGCCATGCCTTCCATATCATTATCAAAAATTTAGAATCTTTGAAAAACAAAAGATTTTTCTCCTACCTCCAAACAATTTACTCATGGTTTTCCTTGCGTCTGACTATAGATTAATCTAATATTAGAGTGCATTGGAAATGAGCTATGAAAGATGCTGCACAGCTTTATTGCTGTCTATTTCAGCTCCACCCCTGATATGATTACCAATCAAATGCAATCTGAAAGCCCAATAAAGCTTTGAGCTGGAAATTCTGTGACCCTGGTGCATTTCAAGAGAAGTTTAGTCTAACAGGAAATTCAGAATGATTTCAATGCACGTGCTGTTCCTCATTTTCCAAGAAGTAATGCTTAGTGCTGGCTATAAGCCATCAGAAGTGTGCCAGGGCACCTTCCAGAAGTGTTATTCCCATGGAACAGGCTATGCAATTCAGTGGAAAAAGCCCAGGGCAAGAGGTCAAGAGATCTGGGTTCTGGTCTCAATTAGTAGTACCTCAGTGAACTTGGGCAAGTAAGTTAAATTCTGCAAATTACTGTTTTCTCATCTGCCAAATGAAGTTAAAGAATATTTAACTCACAGGGCTATTGTGAAACTCCATTGAAATAATGTATGTGAAAATGTTTTAGAAATACATGGCATTCATTTGATCAATATAATGACCAGCCATTCCAGAAGACTCATAATGAAATATGCTATCTACGCTCTGACAGAGAGATGATGATTTCTAAGTGTTGACTGAGATGTATATTTTTGGATGTAGATGATGTGGACAGTCGTTTGCTTGACTATGCATATTTGTTATAAGGGTTTTGTTTTTCTTTCTTTTTCAATGTGAGGAGGTGGGGTTTTTGTTAATCGAAAATAATAAAATCAAATTGAAATTGAAAAGTCTAGCATTCAACAACTACATGTCCTATTGAGTCAGTAGCCTTTGTTGGGCCATCATTCTTTGAATGGAACATGACCAAAAGGTATTGGAATATATTTTCCATTTCTTCAAAGACCAGTTTTCATCATCTATCCACATGTGTTATCTCTAGACTGTTTAAGGGGAAAGAAAGTTAAAGAGAATGAAAAGCTTCACAAGACACCTAATTTATTTGGCATTGTTGGGAATGTGATGACCTGAAAAGTGAAGTTGAGCTATTTTTTATGAAAAAAAATTCTAAAATATATTCTATGCTCCCCTGTCTTATTAAATAGAACATTTTGAGAAAAAACACTATATGATGTTAATTACTAGGTGATGCTTGAAATACAGTTGCCCCAACTTCCATAATTGCTTTTTTGATCTCACATTCCCAAGGAAATGTCCTTCAGAATGGCTAGCTGGGTGGCCTACATTTTATTTCATCACTGTGCTCACCCTGTCAGTGAAAAATAAAAAAAAAATCTCTTCATGAATTGGGAGACTCAATGGATCATCAGTTTTGAGCTGGCCATTGGAGGCTATCTTATACAGCTATTAACACTTTTTGCAGATGAAGGAACTAAAGTCCAATGAGGTCACTCAGGTACATGGCAGAGAAGGGATTTAAACCTACATTCTCTAAATCCAGATCCAGGGGTCTCTCCATGGTACTAATAACATGGTCTTTGAAAGTTACTGTGGTTCCCTATGGCTAACCTTAGTGATGAACTTACTACTCTCTCAGTTTAGTGAGGCTGATCCTCAGATGACAGACATGTAGTTGTAGTGAACTGGATGCTGGATTTGGAGTTAGGAAGACCTGAGTTTGAATCCTGCCTCAGATACTTATTAAGTTGTGTGAACTTTGGAAAGGTACTTAACATCTCTCAGCCCTGGTTTCCTTATTTGTAAAATGTAGGGAATAACCTCACAGGATTATTTTGAGGATCAATGAAGATATTTTATATAAATTACTTTGTAAACCTTAAAGTGCCATATAAATGTTAGCTAATGTTATTATTATTTTGTCATGCATGGCCTTTAAAGCCTTCCTTGTTTGATAAAATCAGCCAGAATTTGTACTCTTTGATAAAATTTGTTTGATAAAATGAGCCTTTGAGAACACAGTCACCCACATACCATGATGGAGGTTGGAGATTTTCATCACAACTGATTTTATTAGGACATTTGGTACCATAAGTAAATCAAGCATCTAGTTAGCCTCTCTTGAAAGGAGTTTGATCAAAAGTACCAAGTGTCCCCTGAACATCATTTGCTTTTTTTGGTTTTCTTTGCCAGGTAAACCACAGTGGGAAGTTTAAATAGTCAACAAGTATTTATTCTATTTACTATGTTTCAGGCACTATGACAAGTGAATGAGTGGTATTATTGGAACTTCCAGCAGGTTACATACCTAGTGAAGGTGTACTGGTGGCCCAACATAAAGAAAACAGTCTCAGCACTGAAATGTAGCCATATGAAGGAGGCAGATGGTGGGCTGAATGCATGTCATTCACTATAACTTAACCTAAACTAATTATCTAAAGAAATAACAGATGCCTACGTAGCATAATAAACAGAAATGAAATATATAACTTCGAAACTAGGCCAAGATCACAGCAGCTATTTAAAAAACATTATTGGCAGAAAGGTAAAAACTCATGAAACGTTTTATATTTTCATTGACTTTCTAAAGATCACAGGAGATAATGTATGTAAAGGAACTTTGGACACCTTAAAGAGCTTGATAAATGTTTGCCGTGATGATGATGGTGGTGGTGGTGGTAATGAAAAAAACACCACGAATTATCTTACAAACAGTTACTTAGCCAGGCGACAATATGATAGAGAGGAGTTTTTCCGTTTTTGAATCCTTTGCATCAAGCACATGTAGAGACAGGGAGTGGAGCTGCAATTTCCTCCATTAAGGCAGATTTCCACATGAGGAAACTGTCAACACAAGCTAGTGCCTTCTCTGCATCTTACAGCGTAGCGTAGGACAAGACGTCAGATGGAGTTTTCCATGGTCACAGTCTTGCTATACAGCAGTAGTTGCTTAACAAAAGCTTGCTGAATTAAATTGAAGCGTAACTCTCAGTGGTCAATGGAAACTTGTAAGAGGACTACAAAAGCAAAACGAAATAATTCTGAATTTCAAGTCAGAATTTGAGTTTGACTACTTTGTTTAGTTGTTTTTCGGTTATGTTTGACTCTTCACGACTTTATTTGGGGTTTTCTTGGCAAAGCTACTGGAGTGTTTTGCCATTTCCTTCTCCAGCTCATTTTGCAGGTAAGTAAACTGAGGCAAACAGGGTTAAATGACTGATCCAGGATCACACAGCCACCAAGTGTCTGAGATCAGATTGGAACTCAGAAAGTTGAGTCTTCCTGACTCCAGCCCCAGTGTGCAATCTAGCGTTGCTAATTACTTATTACTTGTATGGCTTCGAACAAGTGATTTAATTGCTTTATGCTTCAGTTTCCTCTGTCTGGGGAGAAGGTTGAATTAAATATTAGAGGTCCTTTCTAGTTCTCCCTCCTGTGATCCCCCAAAGCTGACTTATTCTAGGGGTTCAATATTTTTTGTTAAGTTGCATTTTTCAACCTGCAGCATCACTTATTACTAAGTAAGGCAAATTATGTGACATTATGTTGGAAGGGAAGTCCCAAAGCCGTTCTAAAAACATGGAGTCTTGAAAAAGAGACCTATACTAAATTAGACTTTTTGATAAGAGTTTATTTATTTATTTATCCATCTATTTATTTATTAAATTATCTGTCTATCCATCCATCTATTTATCTATCTATCTATCTATCTATCTATCTATCTATTTATCAAGTTCTGCTGTCTTAGGTTTTCCATTTACCTTGGTCTCCAGCATAACTTTCTAACTTCTATCTCAAAAATGGATTCTCTACTTAGATCTTTATATTTACTGAGTGAGATCTCTTTGGTGGGACTCACAGACTTTATAGCTTCTTTAGGTTTCACTATTGCTTTCCCACCCAGTACTCATAATGCTCTAAAGATCCCTGAGGACTCAGTGTAGTATTCTGTCTCTATTACCTTAGATGCAGAACTGGAAAACACTTTAGCAATGTCAACATATTCCATTTGAGGATAATGGCATGTGGTAGATCACCGACTAAAGACCAAATGGGAGATAATGTGTGGAAAAGGGAAGAACAATTAGCACATTCATTAATTAGGATGTGGGATTTAGTGTTGTTGTGAAGGATAATAATTTCTCCACTTAAGTAATATCCTACATCTTGATTACAAGAGCCATTATGGAGATCAATTGAACGAGCCTGGTTCTTTGTAAGCCTCAGAAAGTTAAAGATATTTTCAGAAATTCAAACACATGATTATTTACTGATAGACATTAATGATTCTCATAATGGCAGGAGAGCTAAGTTCAAACAAATGATTAGAATTAGCTGGTGCAAGTAAGATATTAATTAACAAATGTGATAAATTTTTTCTCCTGCCTCAGGTATTACTTATGTCTTTAACCATTATATACATAAAACATAGAAGTCAGTTGATTATATATTACATTGATGGTGGTATGTTTTTGCATTTTAAATGTATAATCTGGCTTAGAATATTTAAGGAAGCATTAAGAGCACTTTATACACTTTGCCATTTTATCTTCACAAGATTCCTTTGAGGAAAAAGGAAATTGGGTTCAATTCTTCCTTTTTTTTCTTTTGGCTTTTTGGAGGAGGGAAGGCAGGTCATTTGGGGTTAAGTGATTTGCCCAACATCACACAGCTAGTAAGTGTTAAGTGTCCGAGGTCACATTTGAACTCAGGTCCTCCTGACTCCAGGGCTCGTGCTCTGTTCACTGCAGCATCTAGCCACCCTGGTTCTTCCTTTTTCACGGATGAGAAAATTAAAGTAGAAGATCAAGACTTTGTTGTTGTTCTTGCTGAGACATTTCAGTCACATCTGACTCTCTGTGACCCTGTCTTGGGGTTTTCTTAGCAAAGATACTAGAATGGTTTTGTCATGTCCTTCTCCAGTTTATTTTATAGATGAGGAATGGAGGCAAACAAGGTTAAGTGACTTGCCCAGGGTCACACAGCTAATTAGTGTCTGGGGCTGGATTTGAACTCAGGTCCTTCTGACTCAAGGGTACTCTATCTAGCTGTCCAGACTGAAACTTACCTCATAATAAAGGATCATAAATGTAGTCTAACTCTTTTCTTTTATAGAGGGGGAAATCAGTATCTAGAGAGGTTAGGTGACTTTCCCAAGGTCACAGGGCAGTGGCAGAGAGAGGGGATTTGAATCTGGGTCCTTCAGCTCCATAATTTTGGCTCTTCTCATAGTATCATGAAATATCTCTTAGTTACTGGTTGAACTGGAACTGGGACTCATTTTTCTTGATTCTTGGTCTATTATTTATTTTCAGTGCACAGTGTAAAATAACATTCTCTCCAAAGTCAGTAAACAACTTTCTTCTCACAGGTTCCATCAAGCAATCAATAAGCTTGTATTAAACTCTGGCTATGAGAAAGGCACTCTACCAGCTACTGGAGATGTAAATACTTTGAAAATGGTTTCTACTCTCAGAGAGCTTATATTCTAATAAGGGAAAAACAAAGACATATGCATATGTGTGTGCCTATATACTCAATATACGTATAATGTATATACATGTGACCATATGTTTATATTCATGTGTATATATATATATATGTATAGAATAAATATAAAGAGGATAAACACAAATAAATACAGAGTAGTTGCATACAAGGGAGTTTGAGATGGGAGAGGAGGAAAAGTTTCATACATAGGGTGATGCTTAGGCTGTACCTTAGAGGAAGAGATGGATTCTGTGAGCTGAAGCTGAAGGATGGGGGACAGCCCATATAAAGCCCACAGAAATGGGAAATGGAGTGGGATGTGTGTGTGTGTGTGTGTGTGTGTGTGTGTGTGTGTGTGTGTGTGTAACAGGGAAGGCTAGGCTGGCTGGATCACAGAATGCAGGAGAGTGAGACTGGAAAGATTGCCAGGTTGTGTTAGGCTTTAACAGCTAAACAGAGGAGTTAATATTTTATTCTCTAGCCAATTGGGGATCACCAGAGTTGTATGAGTAGGGGAGTGACACAGTCAGATCTCTGTTTAAAGAGAATCACTTTGGCAGCAGTATGGGGGATGGACTGACGTGGGAGAGCCTTGAGGCAGGGAGATTGCTCGCTGCTCTTTGTCCATTCTCCAAGAAGACCATGACATCAGGAAGATTATGTCATGACATGTAAGTGAATTGGATTTAAGTGAGGAAGGGTTGTGCAAAGTCACCAGCCTCACTCTCTCCTCTGGAGCCATCTGGGTCCTGCAGCCAGATATAGATGAGGATGACTGGAGATGGCCCAGGATGCAGTGGGGGACCTTGCCCTTTCAAGCTTAGCTTGAAAAGGCAGGGAGATAAGTTAGGAGGCTGTGACAATAATTTAGGGGAGAGGTGATGAAGGCTTGATTTAAGGTGGTGGCTCTGATTAAAGAGAAGTAATCAGATAGGAAAGTTGTGGAAGAGCTTGAAAAAGCAAGATTTGGTGTCTTATTGGATTGGGAAGCTGAGGGAGACTGAAGAGTTGAGGGTATTCCTACCTGAGATAACCTTTAGGATGAATTTCTACTCTTCAGGTGTAGAGTGTTCAAGGTCTTCCATGCCTTATAATTCCATAGTTTCCATAGTCTCTAAGTTTCAGTTCCCATAATCTCCTCTCACCCCATTCTAAAAAAAGAAAGAAAATCACCCTGTGTTCAGTTTCTTATCCTTCACTTGCAATTGCTAAGATGTCAAGCCTACCTTCTTTTCTTTTCCACATCTCACAATTGAGATTATTCATTGAAGGCTTCCTTTTGCTCCTTTCCCCTGTTCCCAAAAAACAATACTTAAAAGAGCCCTATTTCTCTTTTTGAATTTTTCATATATCTTTCAAATGCAGTGAATTCTCCAACCACTCTTTTTCCTTCATGAACAAATGGCTAAGAAAGGGTTAGCAAAAATGGTTCTTCATTTCCATTTAAGACTCAAACATAATTTTTCCCTGTGGAGAAAGAAAAAATTACTCAAAATGAAATATGTAATAGCAGTGATATGATATAGTAAATCAGTACAGAATAATAATGAATCCCTGTGAAAATATCATTACTGTATTAGCAGTATATATTTTTCTGAGTACTCTGCCATAATCAGCATGGAGGTCCAAGGTGCCAAACTGGGTGGAAGGATGGTCACTTTCTCCCCAGTGTGGGAGAATCCAGAAATAGGCAGTTTGGGTGGGTGAAGGATCACCTGGGAAAGAAGTGTCTCCTCATCCTTTGCCCAGTAGATCAGACTCCCACCTCTATCTGGTCTTTCCCTACTGGTCTGACTATACCAAATCAGGAAGACTCTCTCTATACCACCTTCCCTGGCACCTTTATCATTGGGCATTAATGTTAAGATTCTTAGTAGACATTGGCTGCATATATCCCAAAATGCATCTTTTCCTGCCTCTACCAACTGAATAATAGTCATAATGATGATGTTAACATTTATAAAGAGTTTTTAGGTTTACAAAGCACTTTATACCTACGATCTCATTCTATCCCCACAATAACCTTGTGAGATATGTATTATGATAATTCTCATCTTAGAGATGAGGAAATTAAGCCTTAGCAAGGTTAGGCAGCTTAAATAGGGTCATATAGTAAGTGTCTGAGGCAAGAATGAAAACTTAGATATTTTTAACTTTAGGTCAGATTTTATGTCTTATACTAGGCTGCCTCGCAGGCCCCAGCTTGAGGGAAGACAAGGCTAGATACATCTCTGGGCCTCTGGTCTTCTAGAGTTCTACATCCTAGGAAAATCATGTGGTTGGATTTCTGGTCAGGAGGCCTTGGTGAGAAATGATTGTTTTATTACTAGTATCTGTATGCCCTCTTCACCCCATGTCCCCAGCCAGGGCCTAGCACAGTAGCTGCCGCGTAGCGGTCACTTAATAATTACTTATTGATTAATTCATTGATGAGAGAATGGAATGAATATTCTTTTCCAGAGAGTGAAATGTCTTACCACTTTGTGAATAAGAACTGTGGTCTAGGTGAAATTTGCATCCAAGCTTTGACCATTCACCTTGAGAAATAGTGCAATAATGCAAATAGTCCTCGGGCTCTGCTTGGCTAGAGCAAGGATTGTGAGCTTTGACCTTCCCTTCCCCATTTGAATTATGGGAAGTTTCTGTCAGGACTTCAGGGTGCTCATGTTTTAGAAGTTTCTGGTACCCAATATTTATCACTTAGGGCTTTTGATGATTGAACTGAATATTACCCATTGTCTAATGAGAGTAAATCGGGGGAAAATCAAGATACCTTTCTAGTCCCTGGAGCAGAGGGGGAAGGAGATACCCAGAAAAACTGTCAAGAGACAGAGAAGATACCAAGCTTGAGGTGGGTTTCCTGTCACCCTTTCTAGTGGAGTCAAATAGCTCTCCTGTATCTCAAGGCAGGAACCCATCTCCAAAGAAGAGGGAAATGTGACCCTGTGAGCAAATATAGTAGCCCTCTCTCCCATGTGAATGGAATACAGAGGCAACTAAGTTGTAAACCCAGGGGAAAAGCCTCAAGAAAAAAAGAGTACTTGATTGCTATGGTTTCTCATTGCTAGAGCTATGAGGTCTAGATGGCACAGCTGAAAACATTGGCCAGGTCAGGAGGGAACTATGAAAATTTTCCCTACTACTACGTGGTATGAGAAGTAGAGAAAGCATCAGGCCATTTATATACAGAGACATGCAGAAGACACCAGACCAGGAGGTAGGCAGGCATGCCAGAAAATGATAGCATAGCCAAGAGGTCCTTGGTATGAATGGATTTTGCAACTAGGACCAGGAATCTTAACTTTTTTGTGTGTATCCCTTGGGACCACTTCTCAGAATATCTTTAAGTGCATAAAATAAAATTGATATGATTACAAAGGAAACTAATTATATTAAAATATAGCTACCAAAAAATTGAAAAAAAAAGTTCACAGATACCCATGTCTCATCTAAGGACTTAGAGCAAGTGAAATTTCTGAATCCTAGCTGTGATATTGAAGCATTGTAAGACATCAGGCCACTATGCTTTGCCTACTAAAGAATATATGATTGTTGATTTTTCTTGTCTTTTCTGAAAAATTCCTTCTGACAAATTTCAACCCAGATATGTGAAAGTCTGGAGTTGGTACCAGCCAACAGTGAAGAAGTCTTTCTCTGGTTTCTAGGTGGGAGCTCAAATCAAAAGATGTGTGATGGCATCCATAAAGCAAATGGAACCCTTTATTCTGGCAAGTACCTCTGGCTTAAAGATTACATATACATTTCTTCTTGAGATGATCATTGGAGAAAATCCTGTTGACAACATAGTGACAGAACCCATTTCAGAGCTGACCTCAAATGAAGTCTCCAAGTATCCTCAAGAAATAAATACAAATCTGATAAGAGACAGAGAACTACCAAGACAACACATAAACCACAAAAAAGCCTCCCCCTGCCTTACCAAATGAAATATTTGTTTTTCTTCTGTTATACCATAGCAACTTTATTTATTTAAAAAACATAAATCTATAATTCATATTTGAAAATGAACCCTCTGTAATATCATTTGCATGCCCTCCAACTTCAGGGAGGTTGAGTTTTTTTATTAGCTTATTTAATAAAAGGCAAAACAAGGTCTTGATTAGTTCAATAAAACTGAATAGAACTCAAACTCACATTTCCATTCTCCCAAGACTTTATAGTGTTGAGTCCAAACCAATCCAAATTTTGTATCTGAGTAAATTATTCTAGTTTCAAAAAGATATTATTGGAGCAAGCTCATGGAAATATTTAATTTTTGAAATATGATGTTTTGCCCAAATTAGTATAAAGCACCATGACTCAGGAATTGTAGGAATGTTATCTAGACATCATGGCAACAATTGCTAGAGGATACATGGAGAAAATGCATGTACCCCTGAATTGCGATGGGCACAAATTGCATTGATTCACATTTCTATGAATTAGGAACAGGGGAGATGAGTAAGGAGAGCACGCACTTCCCCTCTGACTCCGCTCTGTCTGTAAACGTTTATAAATAATTTCTCCACCACTCTTATTTTAATTGCAGATGTTTTAATCTCTTGATCCCTTTATCTAAATCAGCATCAAATCTCTCTCCATCCTCCCACATGTTTGTGTTTTTGACTTTCATAAAGAGAATACACTTGGAACATAATGAAACAGACCAGTGAAAGTTAGGTTGGTCATTGGGCAGATGACTCATTCTTAATGAAACAAAAAAAAAAGTCTGTGTTCAGTTTGATTGTAGGAAATATTTCTTTTTATAAATTAAGGGAAGAAGGTTTCTTGGAAGAAAGAGTATTGGAAGCTTAAAGGGGTGTGTGTGTGTGTGTGTGTGTGTGTGTGTGTTTGTATGTGTTTGTGTGTGTGTGAGAGACAGAGACAGAAATACAGACAGAGAGACAGAGACAAAGAGAGAGAGAGAGAGAGAGAGAAAGAGAGAGATGGGAGTGGGTGGGGAATGAGCAGCTATAAATGGTACAGAGGACAGAGCTCTGCCCTAGAGTAAGGAAGATCTGAGTCTGAATCTGGCCACAGATTTGGCCAGATTTGTTTGACCCTGCCTGGGCAAGTCATATGACATCTGTATGCCTTAGTTTCTTCAGCTATCAAATGGGAATAATAATAGCACCCATTTCCCAGTGCCATTATGAGGATCAAATGAGGTAATATTTGTAAAGTACTTCACACAATGCCTCACATATAGCAAGGATTTAATAACTGCTTGCTATTTTTTAAAAAAAAATCTAATCCAACAGCCTCATTTACCATAGAAGAAGCCCAGATCCAGAGAGCAGATGTTCCATGTCCAACAGCTAGTTACTGAGGAGGATGGGACTAGAAGATAGGACCATTGATATCCATTTCTTGCTCTTACCATCACCACGCTGCCCATTAACTACTTAGCTATATAAGGGTGAATTTCCACCCTCAACCCAGTTAATATAATCATGGAAAACTCAAACAACTGGATTGAAACAGCCAACGAAGGATGTAGATTAGATGTGAACAAGTCCTTAATGAAGTTTGGAGGAGCAAAATGTTTTTATCATTGGATGAAGATGTGATGACACAGGAAATGTCTTGTGGCTAGCTGAAAGAATCAGACCCACATCTGAGCGTTTTTGTGTAACATTGCAAACCAGTTTGGAATTATGCATTCTAACAGTGGTGGAAGGAATCACTAGAGAAGAAGAAAGAGTTTCTATTTTCTTTCCTTCTCCCTCTCTCTTTTCTCCCTCCTCCATTTTCTTTTCCTTCTCTCTTTGTCTTCCTCCTTCCTTCTCTTTTTCTCTCTCCCCTCTGAGACTAGCCCTTCTACTCTTCTCCCTAAAGGCACTCACTCTACTGTGAATTCAGGAGATGTCAATCTCCTGATTAATATCAATCTGATTAGAATATCAGGGATCCTTCTAAAGACTAGGAATTGACAGCAGTATTGGCCAGAGCTAGTACCAGTGGCCTCCAAGCAGTAGCCACTGATGTTATCAGGACCCAAGAAATATATCAAGCACAAACTAGACCTTGAGGAAAGGAAGCTTCAGGACATTGTAATACCATTGATTCCTAAGAGAACTGCATCTAAGGGAGATTTCATGAGAACTCTGCATGGGAAGAAAAGGACTTCTAAATAGACCTGTGAATTTGCCCATTGACCACAAATGCTCTCCAAATTTCTTAGACCTTGTGTGTTCAGGGGGAATCTGGCTCCATAGTTCAGGGGTTAGAATACTGGTATTGTAAACCAGGGGTCATGGGTTCAAATCTCACTGGGATCTGTTCAATAACATTTGGGCAGCTAGGTGGCACAATGGATAGAGTGCCTGTCCTGCAGTGGGGAAGATTCCTCTTCCTGAGTTCAAATGTAACTCTGGGCAAATCACTTAATCCTGTTTAATCCTGTTTGTCTCAGTTTCCTCATCTGTAAAATGAACTGGAGAAGGAAATGGTAAACCACTCCAGTATCTTTGCCAAGAAAACCAAATGGCGTATTAAGATTTGGACACAACTGAAGAACAATAATGTGTAAAGGAAGAATGTGCCCTCAGTTTGGGGAAATCTTTCTGTAATAACTGTCTTTGCTATTAATGTCCTTTCTAAAAGCTAGTTAACTCCAGTAATAATCAATGGGGAACACACCAGAGAGACAACATTAGAAAATCCTACAACCGTCTGGGGTTATCTCTAGTATTTCTAACATCCCTGGAGGAATAAGTTGTAGTCAGCCATACTCTGAGGACTCATATTTATATCCCTCACAGGGGGATACAGCACTTATATTCTAAAACAACTTCATGAGGAAAAAGAGTTTTGTTTATTACTGGAGTTAAAATGAGGAATGACAATTGTTTCAAATATGTACAATGATTAGTGTTGGGATACTAAGGGGAGGCAGTATGGAACAGTATTTAAGGAGAATGGACTTTTAGTACCTTTTTCACCTTGGGCAGGTCGCTTGACTTCCATGCACCTCAGTTTCTTCATCAATAAAATGAATCAGGGGCAGCTAGGTGGCACAGTGAATAGAGCACTGGCCCTGGAATCAGGAGGACCTGAGTTCAAACATGACTTCAGACACTTAACACTTGCTAGCCGTGTGACCTTGGGCAAGTCACTTAATCCCAATCGCCCAGGCTTCCCCCCTCCAAAACGCAAAAAAAAAAAAAAAAATGAATCAAGGGTTGGATTAGCTAGACTCAAGTCCTTTCCAGCTCTGGATCTATGATCCTATCTATGTGATGTAGTTTGTGGGATGTCCTAGGAAAGGATGGGGTATGTATGTGGCCCTGATGGGTAAATCCCAGACCACTCTTGATGGAGTTTCCTTCAATTTCTCAAAGACTTATACCCCAGATCTGCTGTAGTGCTAATCTCTCCGTCTTCACTGTTACCAATTTCTGCCTAGGCTTTTGGATTTCTGAATTTTCCCAGTTTTCCTGCTATAAAGACATTCTTTAATCCACTAGAGACAGTATGACCTATTTGTTGTTGCTATTGTTTTCAACTAAGGAATTAAGAAGGGTAGTAATGTAGTCCCAAATATACACAAAAGATTAATACAGTCTGGGGTGAATAGGTGGCGTGGTGAATAGAGCACCAGCCCTGGAGTCAGGAGGACTTGAGTTCAAATGTGGCCTCAGACACTTAACACTTACTAGCCGTGTGACATTGGGCGAGTCACTTAGCCCCAATTGCCCTGCATGCCCTCCTCCAAAAATTAAAAAAAGATTAATATAGTCAAACTTACATGCAATAAGTATAGAATTCTTGCATTTGATACTTGGAACAGATAGGTGATACAGTGGATAGAATGCCAAGTCTGTAGTCAGTAAGACTTGGGTTCAAATTTGGCTTCAGACACTTACTAATTATGTGACCCTGGGCAAGTCACTTAAATGCTGGTTGCCTCAGTTTTCTCAGCCTGTAAAATGAGCTGGAGAAGGAAATGGCAAACCTCTCTAGGGTCTTTTCCAAGGAAACGCCAAGTGGAATCACGAAGAGTTAGAAATGACTGAAGCAACAACAAGCTCAGCTTCTGTCCATCTGTCCCAGCTGATGCATGTCCTCCCTCGTCTTGCAAATGGGAAGCAATGGAGACATGGCCGACACAGGACAAACAAGGCTTTTCCCAAGGGCATTACTGGGGGGCTTGCTTTCTCGGGAGGTGGAGGGGCGTACTTCCTCCCCATGGTAACATTCATCTCCATAACCTCCACATCTCACTTCGAGGTTCCCTGGAGATGTGAGGTCCCATCACCCTCAGGTTCTTTTACTATGGTGCCTCCCTCCCAGGGGGCACCTCTCTACACCCCACTGGCCCCAATTCCCATGGTGGGGACAAAGTTTTGGGTTTTTTTATGACATCGGCCACTCCTTCTTGGCAAGTTCACCCTATGGTATGATCTTCTGTTCAGCTGAATTTGCCTCAGTTCAAAGTTGATCCCTTACAGCAAATCAGAGGACTGATGGCATCAGATAGCACTATTGCTTATAGAATTTGAGGAGGAATGGTGAAAAGAGGAAGTAGCCAGAGACAGAAATGTATTAGTGGATTGGTAGACTACAGGGCTTGGAAAGAAAGAGACATGCAAGTGTTTTCACTTACGCCAGAAGATTTCTTCTCTACCTCTCATCCATGAGAGAGGCTAGAATGGGAAGCAAGTGATAAGAATTCTAGGGCAAGCATTTAGGAGCATGAGAAAGGAATCCCAGGACTGGTGTATTTGGTTTGGAGATGGCAACAAGCTGACCTGGACACTGTGAAGGTAGGAGGATGACAGGAGGGACAGGAGCTATGGTGAGTGTTCATTGTGAGTGTAGGAGGCCTATGCAGGGAAGCACAGACCTTTGAAGGTGTGTTTTGGGAGCTGATGTGATAGTGTGTGGGTCTGGGTGGATGAAAGCTAAGAGCTTAGGTGTGGAGTGGTGCATTTCAGGCCTGAGAACAGAGATTGAAGGTGGACAAGTGCAGAGGCAGGGAGCTTTTGGTGTCACATGGAACATCTTCTGAATAATCAGCAAGGATAAACAGATAGGACTTGTAGCCTAGACAGTTAGTGCTGCCCATATCATGCATACTGATGGAGAAGGAGCAGAAATAAGAGTTTTAAAACCAGGTTTTGCTCAGTACAATTTGTTGAAATCATAGGCATAGCTGAATTCATTTCCAGGTCTCTTTCTGAAAGAAAATGCTTAGGAATGGGAGGACAACTGGTTATCTGAGAAAAGGAAGCAAGAGGTAGATTTGGGCTTTGGTAAGAACAGTGCTGACAGCTACCATTAATAGCTAGTTAATAGTAGATACAACTGATGGTGAGTGGTAGCTGGGTAGCCCAGTGAATAGAGTGCTGGACTTGGAATCAGGAAGACTCATTTTCATGAGTTTAAATGTGTCCTTAGACACTTACTAGCTGTATATCCTGGGTAAGCTGGTTCTTCATCTGTGAAATGAGCTGGAGAAGGACATGGCAAACCACTCCAGTATCTTTGCCAAGAAGATCCCAAATGCAGTCACAAAGAGTCAGACATGACTGAAATGATGTAACAATGAAAACAACAAACAACAACAAATCACTGCCAATGACAGGGAGGTTCCTCTTCTACCGATGCATTGCAGCTGGTCATATGGTAAGACCAAGCTTAGATCTGATAGCATGTAAACATTCTGTCATTGAGGGCAGGGACCATTTACTTTTTTCTTAATATCTTTAGTGTTTAATATAGTGCTTGGAGCATAGTAGGTACTTTAAAAATGCTTGTTGATTGATTGATGCTAGTTTGGGATAAACCAGGTATAGCCCCAGAAATGTCTTGGCTATCTATGTCTAAAATTTCTATATTCTGAAACTACTCAAATTTACATTCTATAAAACATTATGTTATCATTGTCATCATAATTAATAATAATCTTCTGTCCCTGGAATTCCAATGTCTCATAGTTTTGAGAATGTGATTGTGAGTCACAGACAAATATAAGCTCTGGCAAGTCCTGACAAATGGAACTGTTTCATATCTAGGCTTGATGACAGACTGTTTTCGTGTCATCCAAGGACCAATTTAGCTAAGCATATAAAGACTCATCATTGTAGGGTTGGTTATTAAGTGATAAATGGGTGTTGGGATTTTGTTGTTGTTGTTTTGCCTAATTAATTCATATAGATGATCTCCTGGGGCAGAGAGATATTGTGATCTTTGCTTGTGTATAACAATCATAGATACTTGAAGCACTGAAGTAATTAGAGCTCCCATTTATATAACTCTATATTGATTTATACAGTACTTTCTTCACAGTCACCTTTTGATAGAGGCAGTACAAACATTAAATAAAGCCCGTTTTGCAGATGATCCAATTGAGGCTCAGAGAAACTCAGTGACTCTCAGAGTCACACTTAGCTAGTAAATATCAGACAGGACTCCAAGCCAGGCTTCTAAGGTTCAAGTTCAAAGGTCTTCCTAATACTTGCCCTGCTGCTTACATTCCACCTTTCCCTTCATTGTTAGCAAAACCCCTTTTGGAGAATGCAACCAAGGTCTTGGTTGAACAAGAAAGGGAGTATCCATCCTTAGAATGGGAGAATTTGATAGGGGTATTAAAATGTTCTCAGGTCAGACAAATATTGGTGAAATTAGTAGAAGAAAAGGAAAAGGAAGGTGTCACCTAAGGGTTAGAAGTATATAACCTGCATTTGAGAGCCAAGAATGAAAACAAAACAAAGCTACAGGTTTGAATGGGATTTGTCTGAGAGAATGATTCTTCTCGCCTCTTGGAATCATTTCCTTCCATTATATATCAGAGTCATAGAATGATGTAGTACAAAAAATATTGTCTGAATCACCAAGAGATATGAACTCTAGTCCCTTGGCTACCATTAACTAAAGAACCTTGAGAAAATGTCAACCTCCAAAGCTATGGACTATGATATCTAAGAACTCTGTTTTACGTCTCCTCTGCTTTTAGAAGATCAAGGCAAATTCCACTTTGTGTATATTTTTCCACAATTATATTTTAGTCTTCAGCTCTTTTGTAAGAACAGTCACCTTCTGGACATTGATGACAGCAAAAGCAATGATAATTGTGTTTATAATAGCTCTGCAGATATATACTCATTAGAGATATCACCTAGGCACACCCTTTAGCAACCAAATACCAAGTCTGATCAGTAACACCTTCCTTATCCTTCTGCATATACTTAAAATGAGCTACCTCATTAATCTTTAGGTCATGCTTGGGAAGAAAAGAAGGTCAGAGTCTAGCATCTCTATTGAAAGAGCTATAAATCTGAAAAAATGGCTGGAGGGGTCTAAGAAGAAGGTAGGCAGCCACGTCTGGATGTTTTTGAAGGGAAGATGTGTTTCAGGCAAGGGAAGGGAACTAGAATGATATCTGAGGTCCTTCCAGCTTTGAGTTTCAGTGATTCTATGATGCACATATTTCAAATGGTGGGGCACTGTGATTTTATCATTGTAGAGAATACCCTCCACTGGCATGAATCATGACCCATCAAGGACTTAGTTGGCAAGTCTCAAAGAGGTTAAGAATCTTGTCCAGAGTCACATAGCTACTAAGTGTCAGAGGCAAGATTTAAACTCAGGTCTCTCTGCTTCTATAGTTGAAAATAATTAAATGATGCATCCCCAGCACTTATCACAGTGTTTTATACATAGTATACACATAATAAATACTTTCCCCCATTCATTCATTCATTCATCCATCCATCCTCCACTTAAGAACTAGTCCATTGGCTCATTGGTGGTCCTGGGTTAAGATTGCCAAGGGAATGAAAATTTTGGGAAGTTTTAACAAGCTTGGAAGGTTTCAAGCATGAACCTGGACCTGACAATGAAATGTCTTTCATCTAAATTCCAGGCTAGCTATGTATGGGAAGGTTCATCACCATGTAGTTGGTCAAGAGTTGATTTTTTTTTTTCCACAAAAGCTTTCAAACTTATCTCCTGAGGGAACAGCAGGGATCTGTATTGGGAAGGGATGCATCAGCATCCCAATGAAGTCATGGGTCTTCTGAAGTATGGGAGTATTCCATATTGCACAAGATAATAGAAGAATCTTGATCAGATGCCCAGACAGGGACCTTGTTTTCTCAGAACTCTGTAATACCCCCAATGACTAATGGAATGATTTAATCCTCCCATTTCAGAGTGTGCTTCAGGAACTCTGGGGCTCTTGATAATATTTGATAATATTGATAATATTTTGCCTCTTAGAAGGAAATGGTAATTCTAATGACTGCAGTTCTAAGACATTATATGGAACCCCATGACCAATTGAGCAGCTATCAGTTAAGCACCCATGATGTAGAAGGTATTGTGCTGAAGAAATGAAAGCCAAAGGTTTTGCTAACTCCTTGCAATGCAGTGAGGTTGATCCTTTGTACCTTCTGGCTACGGGAGCTTTCAACCACTGGATTCTCTATCCCATATGACTTGGTTACACAACTCTCCCTCCCAACCTAAATAACTACAAAGGAGATTTTTAGAAGGAAGTAGAAAATCTCCTCATTTTCGCTTTGTTTTGAATTTCCTCTGACAGCTGTAATGTCTATGTGCTTCCTCTTTTCTCGTTAGCAAGCCCTACCAATCCCCTCAGCTGTTTTCAGCACTCCATTGGCCCATTTTCCTGTAACACCACAGGAACAGACTGTTATCCCAAAATAGAAACAACCTTGACAACATTTTTCAAGGCTTAATTTCCAAGTTAGTAAGGTAGCAGGCCCAGCAATACTGAAACAGAACAGCAGGTGTTCATGTGTCTCCGTGTATGTGATGCTGCATGATTATTCATCAAGAGGTGGCAAAATACAGACCTTGCTGGCACCTTGAAAGTTGCTGCCCAGCATTGATAGGTATATCTTTGGACCCAGAATGTTAACTCCCTGAAAGGTGCTGGCTTGCTTGAGAGGGAATGGCTTCTTTTTGGTGCTGTCAGTTTAGATCACCATAGACCCAAATCTGCTTTTCAAACTGTCAGAGAAGAATTGTAGAAATGACAGTAAATTCATGGAAGGGTAAGCAAGGCTCAGTATGTAAAAGATAACAATCTTAGGAGTTTTCCACAAGCAGCTATCACATGATTTCAATGTTTTCTTAGGAACAGAAGCTGTCCCCCCTCCCACCTCATCCCAGAATGGATACATGTTTCCTGATAAGTAGACATGGTATATATTCAAAATATATAAATGACAATAATAGCTGATATTTAGTGTTTGAACTTCACAAAACACTTTATACTATCTCATTTAAGCCTTCCAACAACCCTGTGACATGGGCATTATTATGACCATTTTACAGATGACAAAACTGAGACTCAGATAGGTTAAATGAAGTGACCATCTTCACCCTATGAGACTAGTTAAAGCTGGTGATATTGGAACCCAGATCATCCAAACCCCAAGTCTAGTACCCTATCTACTCTGCCATGTTTCTCAGATTTGTAGATGACACAATGCTTGTGGGAATGGTCAATGTAGCAAGTGAAAGATTCAGGAACCATAAAGATTTCATTAGTCTAGAATATTAGGTGAAATCTGACAAGCTGAAATTTAATGGGAATAAATATAGTCTTGATTTGGGATAAAAATGAACTGTATACATTCAGGATGGTTTGGCAGAGTTTGACAATGCTTTTGGGGAAAGATGTAGTGATTTTTGTAGATTTCACACACAACATGAGTTAATACTGTGATATGGTGGCCAAAAAAGTCAATGCAATGCTAGGTGACATTTATAGAAACCTAGAAAATATAATAATAGAAGTAAAAGTTCATGTATTTTGCTCTGATCAAGCCACATTTGAAGTATTGTGTTTAGTTAGGAAAGTCATTAATAAGCTGAAACTGACAGAGAGCGACCAGAAGGATGAGGAGATTATAATCATCACCATTCAAGACTGGCTAGAGGAACCAGAGATATTTAGCTTGGAAAAGAGCAACCTTCCAGAGGAAGAGCCGTGTATCTTCAAGTATCTGAAAAGTATTCAAGGAGAAGAGAGATTAGACTCTTTCTGCTTTTCCCTCAAGGGTAATAATGAGAGGAAGTTAGGAGAGAGAGAGAGACAGAGAGACGGACAGAGAGAGAAAGACATAGAGAGAGAGAGACAGAGGCAGAGACAGAGAAAGAGAAAGAGAGACAGAAAGAAGAAGAAGAAGAAGATAATGATGAAAGAAGAGGAGGAGAGGAAGGAAGAAAGGAAGGAAGGAAGAAGGAAGGAAGGAAAGAAAGAAGGAAGGAAAAGAAAAGAAAAAAGGGAAGATCTAGGACTTTATCTACTGTGTATATTGTGTTAGTGCTCCCCTCCACCACCCCAAGCTGCTGTTAGGCCTTTTACATTTTCATTTGTGTCTGTGTGTTTAGTATTCACTGCAAACTCTAGAAACGTAGGGACTGTCTAGGTGGTTCTCATTACTCAACATTTGCATAATCCTAAATGTAGTTAGGTGCTCAATAAAAATTTCTATGAGCTTGATGATTATTTTAAAGATGAATATGGCAGAAGATTTCTTTAGGACCACAGAAGCCCATTTTACAATTATAATTGGTTCAACTCAGTAAACACTTATAAAGTCACTATTATGGCATCAAGCACTGTCCTAGGTGCTGGATTATTCTAGTAACATTTTCATAGCACTTTAAGGTCACAAAATTCTGTCATATAAATTACCTCTTCTGATTTTCATAGCAATTACCTGAGGTTGGTAGGACAAATATTTGTTATTCCCATCATACAGATTAGGAACCTGAGGGACAACGAGGTTCAGTAACTAACCCTTGGTCATATACCTAGCAAAGAGCTATAATCCAGTTCTGACTTCATCCATTTCTCTTCCCATTGCACCATGTGGTCATGACAAAGGAAGGAAAAGAATAAAATGTCTAAGTAGGACAGGTAAGGAGATTACAAACTGAAGGTCAAAGAGTTGATTGATCCCTGGCATATTCTCCATAATAGAATTTATTTCCAAAAGGGGCCATCACTATTCTTTCACTTATTTGGACTTTGGTCTTCTTTTTACACCTTTACTCTTTCTCCCATCTATCAGAAAGTCTATAAATGTGTGAATAGGGAAAGGGGAAGGGGCACATTTGTTAGATCTGGTAATATATTTGTTAGAATGGCCAGGTTAGTCTCAACTCAGCTATTGACTTTGAAGTAGAAGAGATTAGATCTTGCAGGTAAAGGTAAAGGACTTTTAAAGGTTCATTTCAGCTCTTCTGCTGGCAATCAAACTCAGCAGGCTAAAGGAATGATGGGAATGAAAGGAAACTAAATTGGAAAATAAGACAATTTCGTTGATTTCCCTCTTCTAAAGTATAAGTATTTCCTCTTTCAGTGCTTAGCTTCTCCAATTACAAATCAATAATTTGTCTTTATAAGAATCATGCATAAATAAAGAAGGATCACAATGATAGCTCACACTTTATGGTTTGCAAAGGATTTTATAGAAGTTGTTTTATTTGATCCTTGTGATTGACCTATGAAGCAGGATGTACTAGAATTATTAGCCACATTTTTCAGAAGGGCAAACCCAGAAAGGAGAGGTTAAGTGGTTACAAAGCTAGTAGGTAGAAGCTTCAGGCTGTGAACACAGGTCTCTACTGATTCAAAGTCCAGTTTACTGTCCCCGGTACCATCCAGCCTCTGCATCCTTAAGGAATGGAGAGGAAAAACCAAAGCTTTTAAAGCACAACATAAAATAATCTCATTTTCTTGTTCATGGCCAATTTAAATTGTTCAAGGTGACTGATGATTTCAGTATGTATTCAGCTTCCACTCCTGGCAAATGCCACATGCTGCTGAGCAGTTGTGAGACTCATTGTAAATGTGCAAGTTGATGAATAAAAAATATTCCTTCTTAAATCTTGAGTTCAGCCCAAGTAGCTTTAGGATAAAGACTCATCCCATTGACTCAGTAGCAGGAGGGGTTGGGGGGTAAACTGAATTTGGAGTCAGAGAACCTGAGTTTGAATGTTGACTCGGATCCTTTGATATTTAATAGAATTGTGTGAGCCAGAACAAGCTCCTTTTAACACCTCTAAATGCCAGTAACTCAACTGTAAAATAAAGGGGTCTAGTTTGGACAGTTCAACATTAATCAGTTCTATGAGCTAATTTCAGATCTCGGAGGCTATCTAACCATGTCATTACACCTCTCTGCAGCCTGAGTTTTTGAATAAATAAAATGGAATAAAAATATCTTGGGGGTGTTGTGAGAAAAAAATGTTTTGCAAATTTTAAAATGTTATGTAAGTATGATTTTTAAAATATATACTCTTCTATGATGGTGAATTCTTTTGTAAGATTGGTCAACAAAATCTTCCCTAAACTAGAAATATCTGTCAACCAATAATCATTTGAATACCGGATATGGATAAAGTTCTGCATGATTCTTTCTAAGAGATACTGACAAGGTCAGCCTAAGGCCTCTTCCTTCATGAAGTTTCAGATGTAGTTGAGGCAGGACAAGATTAGCATGGAATCATAGGGTTACAGAGTTAGAGGCAGAAGAACTAGGTGGACCATTGGAGGCTAGCTAGTGCAACCTCCTTATTTTACAGGTGAGGTTAAGTGATTTGTCCAAAGTTATAGAGAGAGTAATACCAGAGAATAGCTGGGATTTAACCCAGCCCCCTTACCTCCCAATTCAGCAGCCTTACAACTGTGCCACATGCATAGTAAAGACAATAAGTGTCATTGACAATTAGAGCAAAGAGAGATTACCATGACCTGAGGTGTACAGGGAGGGCTCCCACAGAGAAGGTGGGACTTGAGCTGAGCCTAGAGGTATTGGTAGAATAGAGATAATTGGAGAGGAATGGGGAGGATGTTTGTGGTTAAGGGTGGGGGCTGCAGACTTTAAAAGTGAATACCCATACATCCTATACTTAGCAGCACGAACTCCTTTATCTAACCTCTAAATCCTCTTGGGTAATTACGCAGTCCTGCTTTCATTTCACCCTGGCAGATTAGAGTTTCAGAGGAGGCAGCAAATTCACTGAAAGCAAAGCAAGGCAGGAAACTCAAAGTAGGACACAACTCAGTGGGAGTGAGCTCATGGCACAACGGTAAATTTCTCCTACACATTTGAGCTATTGCAGAGATATACACGCACAAAGAAGTACATATGTGTGTATATATGCATGCAGCATGTATGTATAGACACACATACACAATAAATACGTGTTATACATATATGTACACACGAATGGGTTTTTGTATACTGAGTGGGTTTTTTTTTTAGAGTTTTATTCATACTACTAGCTTTATAGAAAAAATACATATGTTGGTTGTACATCAATACAATCGCAACTTTTACTACTTAAATTCTCTATACAAAGTCACTGTCAATTGCTACAGACATTAATGGCATAGGACCTACAATAACCTGAACCTATATAAAGCAAGTTATCAGTCTTGCCCCAAGATACACAAACTTAATTTCAAACAGCGTTATCACATACATGTTTTAAATCAAATGCAAAAAAAAAAAATCACACATGGGGGCAGCTAGGTGGTGCAGTGAATATAGCACCAGCCCTGGAATCAGGAGGACCTGAGTTCAAATTTGGCCTTGGACACTTAATACTTACTAGCCATGTGACCTTGGGCAAGTCACTTAATCCCAATTGCCCTGCCTTCCCTCCTCCAAAAAGGAAAAAAACCGCACATATCAAATCATGTATAAAAATAGTTAAATTACCCATTGCAAAACTGTAATTTTTCCATTATTTTGCATAATATTTAACACAGATTGTAGCAGTTTCCAAAATACTAGCTATTCATTTTTTTAGCTTATGCATCATCAGCTTTGCAGACATGCTCATCTAATCTATCTTTGAAGAGAATATGGCTACTACTATTAGGAATATTTATGTAATATATGAACACTCAGTATCCTTATATTCAATGGTATGGGTTATAATTTCATCTATTTTGTTATTTCTAACTCATCATTGGAAACTGGAGTTAACTTGAATGTACTTTACAGGAAGAAAAGTCTGATTTAATATTTTGATATTTAAATAGACTATTCAAGTAGCACTTGGAGCTCCCCCCCACCCCTGCCTGCTAGCATATAACCTTCTAGTGCACCACACAGCTTTTGAAGACTTGAAGTTGCAGAGAAGATGCCTGTTTTCTTTGGTAGAGGACTTTCCTTATTGAGGAGTTCCCTATATCATTATTGAGCTAGCACTTGAATCATTGCCTTCTCTCCTCTTGGACTTCAATCCAAACTTCATTGGATTTAGTCAAAAGGCTGCACTTAAGGATTTGGAGGGCCACATGTGACCTCAAGGCCATAGGTTCCCCACCCCTGATCCTGGCCCTTACTATTTTTCCTATCTTCTTATACCTTACTCCCTGCCAATGACATTGGCCTCACACAAGATACTCCATTTCCAGACTCTGGGCATTTTCACTGGCTATCCACCATGTTTAGAAATCTCTCCCTCCTCATCTCCTCCTCGTGGTTTCCTTCAAGCTTCAGCTAAAGCCCAACCTCCTGCAAGAAGCCTTTTTTTTCAATCCTCCTTAATCTTAATTCCATCCCTTTCTGGAGATTTTTCAGTTTATCCTGTATATATGGAGTATCCCAAAGGTCTTAGTGCTTTCTAAGTTGTAAGACCAAGAAAAACTGTGTCTTGTTTTCAAACAGCTGTTTGCATGTTATCTCCCCCAATAGACTGTGAGCTTTTTGAGATCAGGGACTGTTTTCATTTTTGTGTGTTTGTTTATTTTGTTTTGTTTTGAATCTATTTATTTACTTTTAGTTTACAACATTTGGTTCCACAATTCCTTGAGTTTCAAATTTTCTCCCCCTTCTCTTCCTCCCTCCCTCTTCCCATGGTGGCATGCCATCAAATATAGGTTCTACCAATACCTTCACATTAAACATGTCAAATTGTAAGGAAGGATTATAACCAATGGAGTGAGCAATGAGAAAGAAGGGACAAAACATGTTTTGTTTTGCCTTTCTTTGGATCCCCAGTGCTTAGCACATGGCCTGGCACATAATAGGTACTTAATAAATATTTGTTTATTTGACTTGACTTAACAAGGAAGTGTGATGTTCTGAGGCCAGGGATGTCTTCTGAAGGTGCCATTATGCTGCTGCCACTGGGCTTCTTCACCCCAACGCAATCCCACCACTCTCTACATGAAATGTAGTCTCTACCCAAAGATGTTCCTTTGGTGTCTAAGTCTCTGTTTACAACTTCAGTCTAAGGATAGAACAAAATAGTTATCAGAAAATTGAAAAGTTACATGAAGATATAAGAGAGCACCTACCTTTTCTCAAAGAGTTTAAATTCCCTGACCTAAGGAACCAATAGAATTTTTGGTGTGAAAAATCAAGCACTTTTTAGGATCTTTGCAAAACTATGAAGAAGAGAAGTGTCATTGGAGAGGAGAAAGGGAAATGGCTTGGTTTTTAAGAAGGAGAAGAAGATGGATCTGGAATCAGGTTCAGTCTCAAGCCTGCTATCTACTACTGCTACTTTCTAGATAATCTTGGGCCATTTACCAGGTCTGCATCTCAGTTTTCTCCTCTGCAAACAAGGATGTTGGACGTGATGGCCTCAAATGTCCCTTCCAAACCAATATTTACGATCCGATGATCCTTCACATTATGGACTGGTGAGCTTGATATTCAAGAACATTCTAGAATTTTCTAGAATACAACATGAAAAGAAGTGTTCATGAACATTTAGGAAAAGAAATGGCAAACACAACAAGTTAACATGGCTCTATTAAGAATAATCATTCCAAACTAACACCATTCCTTTGCTAATAGAGTAACTAGATAGGTAGTTCAAGAGAATGTTGTAGACATAGTATGTGAATATATTTTAGCAGAGCATTTGACAACTGTTACATAGCCTTGTGGACAAGATGGAAATATATGAATTGACTGAAATACAGTTGTAAGGATATACACCTGACTGAATGGTCAGACCAAAGCATTATGATTGATGGATCAATGTCCCTACTGTACCTGGAGCAAAGTAACTCCTGAATAGAGTGAAATGCTTCAGGGTTCTCTTCTGTTCAACATTTTAATCAATGGCTTGGATGAAGGCATAGATGGTATGTTTGTCAAACTGACAGATAACATGAAGCTGGGAGGGACTGTTCACATGTTGCATGTCAGAATTGAGATCCCAAAGAGCTTGACAAGCTGGAATAATGAATCAAATCTAGAAATTTAGTAGTGAAAAATACAAAGTCCTGAAATGAGTTTTAAAAATCAATTTTGCAAGTGTGGGGTGGAAGAGATACGGCTAGACAATAGTCCATATAAGATGGGTTTATTGTAGTATGGGTTCAATATGTGAACTACAATAATTATTTTTTTTGTGATGTGGCAGCCTTCTTCCTTGTCCTCTCCTTCCCCTCCCTTCAGAAAATCTCTCCACCTACTATTATCTTTTCCAAAGCAAGGGTTGTGATAATCTCATTGTCATCTACCTTCATCAGAACATATATAGAGTTAAGTCCTATGTTAAGTCTTAGGTGCCAGATTTTAGAAAAGACATTAAAAAGATATGATGCATCTGGAAGAGGAAATTAAGGAAGACAATATCAAAAGGCCTCAATACCTTGCCATTCAAGAGAGTTAACAGAAACATTTAAACTACAACAAAACAAAACTAGGGATGTTTAGCTTAGAATATTAAAGTTAGTACCATGGAAATACTAGATTCATAGTCAAAAGACTTGGGTTTGAATCTCTGACTTTTCTACTTACCTGTATGACCTCTTTGGGCCTCAATGATGGGGTTGTATTAGAACACCTCTAAAGTATTTTCTAAAGTAAAACATTCAAATCTATGATCCTATGATTACTGTCTTTGAAATGATATCATGTAGAAAAGGGATTAGACTCTTTCTGGTTGGTACCAGAGGCAGGTGGACAACAAGAATTTTTTTTAAGTACCTACTCTGTGCTAGGCATTATGCTAAGTGCTAGAGACACTAATGCAATTTTTAAGAAAGATGGTCCCTGCCTTCAAGAGCTTGAATTCTAATGGAAGAAGACAGAAGGGAGCCGAAATAGAGGGTGAGGGAGGCACTCATGCAGGGGAATGGTGGCTAAGTTTAGAAAAACAAAAGCAGAACTAAGAGGGAAATGAAGGAAAGCCAGCCTTGGCCTCTCCCCAAAATGGAGGTCTTTGGAAGAACTGGCCATTTGGAGAAGAAAACCAAAGAGAAAGAGAAATATTTCAGATTGAGAAGGTATCTGAGGTATGGTGATGAAGTCCAAAGAGTCAGAAGCAGAATGGAGGTGGGGAGGGCAAGGGAGTGGGCAGAGCTAGTAAATGGAAGTTTCAGATTTTAGTTCAGTATTGGAGAAGATTTCCTCATAATTGGAGGCATCTAGTAATGAAATGGACTGCTTGGGAGGCAGTTGAGGCCTCCCTTCTGGACGTCCTAAGCAGAGGTTATAGGATCATTTGGGGGATTGCTATAGAGGGAGGGAATCGTACTCCTGGGATGAATTGAACTGCATGACCTCTGAGATTCCTTCCAAAGCTGAGATCCTGTGATTCTCTGACTTCACTCTCCAAAAGCTCTTATGTCAAGCCATTGGCAAGAAAACTCATTCAAGAAAAAAGGATGGGCTGCTCTTCTGATTCATGTGGCTTCTTTTTTGGGAGGTGTCAGTGTTGGAAGACTGTAAGAGCTGCCTCAGAGGAGTTTCTCACTACCCCAGGGCAATATGCCAGGCAGGGACTTTTTGTAGCAGAGGTGCAGTTAATTCCAAAAATGTTTTTTTCAATATCTCAAGACAAACACTCATATGAAATTCATATACACAATGCTTCATTCACACTCTAATTTCACCAGGGATTTCTTTCAGTTAATGGGAATAGCACAGAAATGTGGTTGAATAGACACCTCTATCTGCAAGTCTTTTGAGTATGAACTAGGGCCTGCTTACTCTCAGGAAATTAAAAAAAAAAACCCAACAACCCAGCACCCAGTGGCAAGCAAATGAAAATCAGCATTGTAAAATGTTAACGCTTGGCAAAAACAATATTTTTTAAAAATTTAGTGCTTCTATATTGAGACTGCTTAGAACACATATTTTATTGGCATTTTCCAGTTAAATGGGATTTTCTTACCTAATCAGATACTCATGCATTCTGAAGAAACTTTGCTGTCATTTTTATCTGGCCAGCACTCTTTCCATCTGGTTTCCCATAATTCTTTTCCTCTCTCCTCCAGATGTTTGGCAGTGTGTCTTAATTTGCTGTCTATTTCTTCTTCTTGTTCTCTTTCACCTCACATGAACTTTCTTAAATCACAACATTTCAGGAGCAAACCAATAGAAGAGTCTTCAATTTAAACTAAGGCTGTTTCTTTCAGGACCTAAAGGGGAAATGGTGATGAATACTCAGAATTCATTTCTCAGGCTGGCACAAGCCAAAATGTATTTTTCTCATTACATGTATGAAAAACCAGAACCACGATATGGTTAAATGATTGTATAAGCAATAGACTTGGGAAGAGAATTTGGAACTCAAGAATTTCATCTTAATTCTTTTTTCTTTTAACATACTAGATCTGAAGCTATTGAATCATTCTTCCTACAGACTAAAATATGACCACTGCCTCTAGAAAATATGAGCTAACATATTGGAAAGAAAACAATAAAAATTATAGTAATTGACATTTATATAGTATTTATATGTTATAGTAGATATGTGATTCATTAATTCATACTTTTATTCAGTAAGTATTTATTAGGTACCTCCTACAGGCTGGCTACTATGCTTAATGCTGGGGATACAAAGACAAAAAAAATGAAGCAGTCCCTGCCCTCAAAGTACTTACATTTTAATGCAGGAAAGCACATAGCAATAGATACATAATATATACAAGTAGATACAAAGTAATTTTTGGGAGGAAGGCCATTACCTACTGCAGGCTTCTTCTGAGAAGCATCAACTGTGCTGAGCTTTAAAGAAAACTGGCAGTTCCTCTGAAGAGTTTCCATTTTCTTAAAAGGCAAGAGGGAATTTCTGTAGTCTCTTGAGCAGGTGCTCTAAGCCCTCAGGATAGATTCATGGTACAAGTATTATTCCCATTTGACAGTTGAGGACCAGGAAACTTGTCCAAGATCACAGTTAGTGAATGGAGGAATTAGGTCTTAAAACTAAGTTTAAAAAAATTCTAGAGTTAATGCTTCTTCCACTTAGTCTAGAGCTGCTACTTATTATAGAAGCAAAATAACAGAATTATCTCTAACACATGCCTGATGTGATGACCAGGAAAGGGACACTGGTATTTGCATGCTGCAAAGATTAATGATTCAGGTTCCCTTGTCTCTCTTCCAGTGTAGTTTAGCTGATCTCCTGCTAAACAACATTTTACTATTGCTTATCTGTTGTTATTTATAACAAATTAAATGGAGACAGGAATTTAACTATATTAAAGTATGTTTATTTTCTCCCTCTACTATCAAGACATTTCTCTTATACAAGTGGAAAAGTCTGTTGAAAACATCTTGTATTTCTTTCTGGTGTTGGTAGGGTGGCGTAATGGGTGCAGCATAGACTGGAAAGTCAGGAGACCTCAGTTAAATCCCAACTGAGACACCTTATTAGCCATGTGATCATTCATTGAAATCCCATAAACTTTTTAAAACTATTTAAGAAAGACGATCACAAAGTACTACTTCTGGAGCATGGGGGCTGGTGACCCTTTCTTAGGAGCTGATTTTGAGAACAGATGCTCCAGGATTTGGACCTTAATCTCCTTTGTCTCTTTTGTAGGGCTGCCCTCCACTCTGGTCCGACTTTCCTCCAGGAGATCATAGAAAGAATCTTGGGTCACATATAGCACCTCCTCCAGGAGAGGATGGAGAAAGAGCTTTTTCAATATGTTGATTTTATTGGATTTCTTTTATTCTTTGTTATGAGGGATTACTCCCTGGGATGGGGAGGGGAAACTGATACACTGAGAAATAACTTTTGTTCTCATGTCACTTATATCAACCAAAAAATCATTAAAAGATGCCAAATTAGAAGAAAAAAGAAAAATGAGAAAGCAAAAGAGTGCCTAGTGGAAGGCAATTCTAATCTAATCTATTTAAACAAACTGCTCTCTCTCTCTGCCTCTCTCTCTCTCTCTCTCTCTCTCTCTCTCTCTCTCTCTCTCTCTCTCTCTCTCTGTCTCACACACACACACACACAAACACACACGAGAAGTGGGTAAAAGAACAGACTTCAACACAGACTGTAGTTATTTCCTAAGAAAATTTAACACAATAAAATAAATGCTACTATGAGAAGACCAAAAAAGACTAGAAGCTACCTCAACCAGTAGATTCTTGATATTTTTTCCAACCAGAGAAATATATCTAAAGGAAACAGCTACTTAGAATATAAGCTTATATTTAATGTCTTATAGGAGGATAATGGTGGAAGGATATATCATTTCATAAAATAACAAGAGGGAAAAAAAATACAGAAAGCTTGGCAATAGATACCTCTAAGCCTGATCATCCTGAGGTCATTTAATCATCAGAGACAGTCAGTGGCACAGTAGAGTGCTAGACCTGGAGTCAGAAAGGCCTCATTTCAAATATGACCTCAGATACTTATTAGCTATGTGATCCCATTCAAATCACTTAACCTCTATTTGCCTCAAGTTTCCTCAACTGTAAAATGGAGATAAAAATAGCACCTTCATCGGAGAATTGTTGTGAGATTCAAATGTGATTATATTAGTAAATAATACCCGGCACATAGTTGGAACTATATAAATTCTTATTCCATTCCTTAACACCCCCTCCCCGCTTTAAGGATGAAATTGGAAGGATAATGAACAGATGAGAAATTGAAAGCATTTGTAAAGAGCTCTGTAATAAACTCATTTCTCTATCAATGACAATGAACTCTAGGCATCCCCATCCACAATGAATGAATGAATGAAAAAGTAGAAATTCAAATGGCGCAATTCAAATGTAGGAGAGTATTGAATTTCTGCCTAGTTTGAGTAGCCTGGAGGAAAAGCAGTTTAGGGAGAGTGTGGCAGTTACCTTTAAGTATTTGAAGAAGTTTTCATAGAATAGGGATTAAAACATATTCTTTGGAAGCATAGGGAAGAATGTGAGCCATGGGTAGAAGTTAGAAAAAGAAAAATTTAGGCTTGATTTTTTTTGGGGGGGTGGGGGAGGGACAAACTTCCAAACAACTGAAGTCATCCAAAAGAGGAATGGAAAGTAATGGGAATCCCCCATTGGAAGTCTTCCCAGGCTGAAGGCTGACTTGTTGGGTATGCTTATAAGGAATTCTTTTTCAAGTTTGGATTTGATTAGATGTACACAAAGATTCCTTTCAACTCTGAGATTTTGTTGTGACATGATCCAGTTAAATGATAGTAAAAGAAAAAAAAAAGCAACAAAAAAACCAAAGATTAAAAGAGTCATTGAACTAGACTATGCATACACAGACAAAATCTGTGTTGAAGGTTGAACAAAGCTTGCGGGCATTGAAGTATAGATTCTTAAGGTATCTGAAACAGATGAGAATAACAAATATAGGGGAAAAATCCTGGACTATATTGCAGAATTAAGGTGACCAGGAAGATATCAATAATTACTGCCTTATGTGCTGAACTTTTCCATCACTACAAAATTTTTATGAGTGGAATCTACACCTACCTTCAGGGAATCCTTAATGTTTTTCTAAATGATACTCCACAGCAGATCACATCTTTATAGCCAAACAATTGACTGAAAGAATAAAGAATAGAACATTTCACTGTACTTTTTTTTTTTGCTCTAAAAATAATTGATTTGGCAGGGCAAAACACCACCTTAAAATATCTCATACAACAAGGTGCCAAAAAAAAGTTTAATCTGCATCATTGACATTTTCTCCATTGCTTCCCTAAGTGTAGATAATCAATGAAACAATAAGGCCAACATTGACTTGTAGTATTTGTCAATTTGTGATACTTAAATGCTTACACCAAAAATGTAAAAACCAGCTTTCTAGAACCAGTATAAACAGGCTTTAGCATATCCCTAAGTGTCTCATAAATACGGATAAAACTAATGCAAGCTGTTACAACTCATAAAATTTCATTAGACAGCCCTCTAATTATCTGTATCAAGTGAACATAAACTAGAGAGATACGTTTGAAAAAGGTATTTTACGCAATCATAGAGGATATCCAACAAAAATCCAACTGGAATAGAGAATCCATAGAGATTATAAGGTCCTCCAAATATTCCAGTTACAGTTTACATTGTACTGATTGATGAAGGCCCTTAACATGGCAGAACCTCTTAAATGAGATCAATAATTACTACAAAGAATTCAGGTTAGTTATTCATAGAGGAAAAACCAAGTGGATGAAAGACTTGTCCAGAATAGATATGTATTGTATGGACAATTCGCTAGAACTGGCACATCAGTAAGTATATCTAGATTGCTATCAATATTGATATAGCTATATCTATCAGGGACAGACACTGAGGGTGTAAATCAGAGGGGCTCAGAATTGAATGGCAGGAGGAAAACTACTGGTATTGTTTTGGGGAGATCGAGCTATATTCTTAAGGACTTCAAGCTTCTTGCTCAAAGACTCAATTTTTAATATCTTTATTCTTAGTGATGCTATGAAGCTTCAAGTCATAGAAACCAAAATCTCTGAGGATTAAAGTAATGGGTCACCCTATAGCCAATGCAAAGGAAAATGGTGGTTATGAAAGTGTTGCAATATATTACTGATGAAAAACTGTGAAGAAAAATGTGGCATAAAGGTACCATCAAAGTAATCATGTCTACTCTGACACAGACCCTCAGTGCTTCATGCCTGGCCTATTGCAATAACTTGTTACTGGGTGTGCCTGCCTCAAGTCTCTCCCTACTCCAATCCATCCTCTGTTCAGCCACTAAAAATATGTTCCTAAAACTGAGATCCAACATACCATATAAACTCCAGTATCCCCTCTCCCTTTACTGCTTGATAAATTCCAGTAGCTTTCTATTGCCTCTACGATCAAATACAAAGTCGTCTGTCTGGCAATCAAAACCTTTTATAACCCATCCCCCTCCTACCTTTCCAGTCTTCATACTCCCATAATGTTGTCTTCGATTCAGTGATACCGGTCTCCTGGATGTTCCATGAACAAGACACTCTACCTCTCAACTGTGGCCATTTTCTTCAGCTGTCTCTCATACCTGGAATGGTCTCCTTCCTCATTTCTGCCTACTGGCTTCCCTGGATCACTCTAAGTCACAAGTAAAATTCCACATTTTATAGGAAATCATTCCCAACTCTTCTTAATTCTAGTGCTTTCTTTCTGTTGATTGTTTCCTACTTATCCTGTATGTAGCTTGCTTTGTACATATTTGTTTGCATGTTCCCCCTCTGCACTTCCCCCCAACCCGGATTAGGTTGTAAAACTCCTTGAGGTCAGGGACTGTCTTTTGCCTCTTTTTGTATTCCCAAAACTTCATAGAGTGCCTAGAACACTTAATAAATGCTTATTGATTTATTGAGCTATATGTGTTAAGAAAATGAAAGAGTAACTAACTGGCCATCCATATATTTTGTTATTCACCCAATACCAAAAGATCAACAACCAGCACTTATTAAATGCTTACTACGCGTCAGACAGTATGCTAAGCGATGAAAATCAAATACAAATAGGCAGAAGACAGTTCCTGCCTTCAAGGAGATTGAATTCTAATGAGGGAAGACAACACATAAAAAAGAAGCTAAAAAGTAGAGGGTAAGACCAAGGTACCCAGAATGGGAACATGCTAGTCTAAGTTCAGAGAGTAGCCTGGAGAGGAATATTTTGAATGACACGTGACTAACCTCAGTGCCCCCCATAAAGGTAGATTCTAGGAGGAACCATCCAATCGGAGGGAGAAGTTGAAAAGGATTCTTTCTTTGTGTGAATTCCAGGGGTAGAGTTAAGATTCAAAAGAATTAGAGAAAGGTCTCTCTGTCACTTCTTAGATACATTAATGGGGAACACAAGAGAGTTTCTTTCTTTTTTATTTTTTAGCAGCCCCTTTTAAAATGATGATTTTTATGTAAATAGTATTTTATTTTCTCCAGTTACATGTAAAGATAGTTTTCAATATTCATTGTTTATAATATTTTGAGCTCCAAACTTTTTCCTTCCCTCTCTTCCTACCCCCTCCCCAAGATGGCAAGCAATCTGATATAATCATGTTACGCTCATTTCCACATTAGTCATATTATGAAAGAAGAAACAGAACAAAAGGAAAAACACACAAAAAATGAAGAAAGTGAAAATAATATGCTTCCATCAGTTCTTTCTCTGGATGTGGATATTTCCCATCATGAGTCTTCTGGTATTGTCTTGGATTATTGTATTTCTGAGGAGAGTCAAGTTTACCACAGTTGATCATCACACAATGTTGCCGTTAGTATGTATAATGTTCTCCTGGTTCTGCTTACCTCACTCAGCATCAGTTCATATAAGCCTTTCCAGTTTTTTCTGAAATCTGCCTGTTCATCATTTCTAACAGTGCAATATTATTCCATTGCATTCATATACCACAACACAAGAAAGTTTTCTATTGTTATCAGGTTGACAAATAGCTACTTCCATTACTCTCAGCCAGGAGTCACCACTGACATTACTTTGACTTCACTTTACCTGTGGATTCACATCACCAATCCTTAGAGAAAAAAACAACTGCTTCTAGGGTCATAGGGTCTAGTTAGTTTTGCTTTGGAAAGATGAATTAATGTGTATATGTATGTATGTATGTATGAATATATGTATATATCACATTGTTCCTGGTGTGTTTCTGGTTCATTCTTTTTCTGCATCACATTCTCCTACCCACCAAGTTCCTCACACAAGTCAGGATTCCCCTCTGTCTTTTCACATCTCTTTTCTTCTTTATTTTTCACAGAAAAACCTTTTATTCAGTATTGTAAAAGAATATTTCATTCTCCTTGAAAACCCAGAGAGTAGGTAGTTATTATCTGAGCCCTTCTACTTTTTCAAGGGAGACCAGTTGGTATTTTGTGTGTGTGTGTGTGTGTGTGTGTGTGTGTGTGTGTATAATCACTAGCTCATGGAAGAAGTACAAATATCACGAACAGTAACTAGGAAAAAGAGACTGGATCTGTGATTTTGATATAAGAAGCTCTCAAATGAGAAAATTCATTTTACTAATTTAGGTCAATATCTTTCCTATAACTTCTAGTTTTAGAGAGTTGCCTGGATGTTGAGAGGTTAAATGACTTTTCAGGCTAATGAATCAGTTTGTAGGGCCATATCTCAACCCAGTTCTTCCTGGTTCTGGGGCCAGTTAACCATTATACCACACTGTCACTCACAATGTATATGGATCCTTGCAAAATTCTCCCGTGATTTATATAATTCCTGGAATTGTCTTTGGTTCTAGTGCTCTGTCCTGGAGTTACTTCATTTAAGACATGGTCTTACAACCAAGATGTACCAACTGTATAACTGCCAAGCCCACTAAAAGGGAAAGACCTCTGACAGTACAACTTGTCTGTTCTGTGCAATGGTATTATGTTTGGATCTTGGCTGTTTAACTCTATCTTGCCTACTCTATTTCCTCAGCAATTGGGTTTGCTCTAATATCTCAGCTTGGTTTGTCCAAAGCATTCTAACTTATTCCACATTTGAAACTGAAAAGCATTTCCCCTTATTGACCCTATCAGCACTACACTCTCCATTCATGAACTACAATTTCCCAGGTGTTTTTTTTTTTAAGAGCCTTATTCTTCACTGTATTTTTCATGACTGGATTACATTTTTCAAGTATTCTTGTTAAGGGGGACACCATCTTATCCCATTGTTGGCACATATGAATTTTATAATTTTTTTAGAAAGGTACAGCTGGTCTTCCAATGCTTCAGAGTTGGTAAATAGTTATTTCTCTGATGACTTTTTAATGTGAAGTACCCAACATTTGGCAGATCAATTCCAATTTGTTTAATTTTCCTTCATGTATTTTTGCAAAGGGCAAGTTAGATTCAGTTCAATTTTATTTTGTGAACTTGGTTTATAACAAATGGCTGTTTTTCTTTCCCTAGAAAGATGTGGCAGAAGTTTCCAGGGCACATAAGATAGTGATGGGCTTCTTGAAGGAATTATGGCATGATATTTGGTCCTTGAAAACTGAGTGAGGAACATTCAGCAAATAAAATTTCCTCTTATTTTTGTGCCTTAGATTAAATTGAATTTCTTACTTTCGTAACTGAAATTTCTGTACAAAGTTTTCTTCAGTAAACGTTGTAAGGGAGTTTAGCCAACAGACATTTAATAAACACTACTAAAAACATGGCACTATGCTTGGCATGTTAGACAGCACGTTGCCAAAGAGGCCACAGCCCTTATTCCCTGATGAACTTAATAGGAGAAATCATATGCACACTTTATAGTGGGTATATACACACACATGTATATACACATATATAAACAAATATGTATACATATATATACATATATGTGTACACCTACAGACACAAAAGGGTATGTAATAAATGTCCAATATGTGATAGAAACAAAATGATATAGGGGTTCAAAGGGGGAAAAAGCGCCTTAGGCTGGGATGGCTAGGGGAGACTTCCTAGAGAAGGTGACATTTTGCTGGATGTTGAAGGATAGGCATGGTTTTGAGCAGTAGAGTTCAAGAGGAAGATGTTTCAGTGGGAGGTATTCTAGGTGGGTGAAATGCCATAGGTAAAGGTATTGAGACAAAATCAGGAAAATCATGTTAAGTGAAAGTTAAGTACTCCCATGTACTTTGGCTTAACAGTAAGGGAATGGTGGAAGATATGTCTGAATATATAATAGTGCCAACAATGAAAACTCACATTTATTGAATAAATGAGAGGGTGTCAAATGAGATTTTCAGTAGTCAACTAATATCCTTTTAGAAAGATTTCACTTAAAATACACATTTCCGTTGTTACTCATAACTTACATTTATGTCGCACTTTGAAGTCTGTCATGCTTTCCTTACAATAGCCCATTGAAGAAGGTAGCCTAAATATTAATATTTCCATTTTACTCAGCTGTCATAGCATAATCATTTCTCAAAAGGGACAATGTATACAAATGTATACAAAATTCTTTGCAAACTTGCATTTCAATTCAAATCAATATGCATTTATTAAGCTCCCATTATGTACAAGACATCATTATAGGAGCTGAAGATACAAAGACAAAAATCTCTCCCTGTCCTCAGGAGTTTACCCTCTACCTTAAACCATTATTGAAATATCATCTGATTTCATAGACTGCTGAGGCCAAAGGATTCATCACCAGGCATCCAGTATACTGGTGATGAGCCTCTCTATACTAGGTTGGTCCTTGGAAAATGGACTCAACCTATTGGTGGAGTTATACTCTTTCTAGTGTGGTAGTACATGCTGGAGAAGCTAAGTGGCACAGTGGCTAGAGCACTGGATTCAGGAAGATTTAAGTTTGATTCCTACATGAGACACTTACAGGTTGTGTGACCCTGGGCAAGTCACTTAACCTCTGTTTGCTCTAGTTTCCTCAACTGTAAAATGGAGGTAATAATAGCACCTACCTCTCAAGATTGTTGTGAGGATCAAGTGAGATATTTGTAACATGATTAGCACAGCACCTGGCACATAGTAGGCAGTATATAAATGCTAGTGATTATTTTTTTGGAGGGGGAAGACAAGGCAATTGTGAGTTAAGTGACTTGCCCAAGGTCACACAACTAGTAAATGTCAAATTCTGAGGTCACATTTGAACTCAGGCCTCCTGACTCCAGGGCCAGTGCTCTATTTATTCACTGCACCACCTAGCTGTTCCATGATTATTATTGCTATTATTAGAGCTTGCTCTCTGCTGCCATAGTTCTCAAGAATCCAGTATCATTTCCATGCTACAATGAAGCAATGAAGTAAGACTTTGTGAAGATAGACAGTACAAATGGATACTAAACTGGGTCATGAATTAAATACTTATGGAAGAGGAGGAGAGCAGGCAAGATTACTTTCAAGAAATTGAAAAGCTTCTTTAAAGACCCCAAGCTTCTCCCACACAAAAAAGACCCCTCTCATTACTAGTGATATAGAATGTCTAAAAGATATGGAATATCTTTTATGTATAAAAATATCTTTTATGTATAAAATATCTTTTATGTATAAAAAGAAAAGATGGAGGTTGTCATCACTAAAGATATCAAGGAAGGCTGCCAGCATATTGAATGGACCTCCGTTGGCAAATTTATGGGAGGACATAAACAAGACATGCATAGGAAAGTCAGGTATGGTTCGATCACAATCTGCATCCTTGAAGGGAAGATCTATTTGAATGTTTAAGTATAAACATCAGCGATCATTAATAATTATTACTTTTAAATAATAATTATTATCAATAATTGTATCCTCCCCCAACCCAAACTTTGCTACTTTGCTAATTACAAGCAATTAAGAATTAGTTGTCTAAAAAATGAAAGTTGAGTGCTGCTACTTATGTTTTTGATTAGTTAATAAACTTGACCTGTGGCCATAGAAGTCAATCTTAGGAAACTTCTTGGATGGGATTATACATCCTTAGTTTATCTCTTACTACTTCCAAGTCATAGCAATAATCACAGAGATGTATAATAGTATCCTGCTGGAAATTTATATGGCATATTCAAAATAGCAGATTTTGAACCTTAGGCGCAGTGAGATGTTCCCAGATTCCCAGCTATAATTATGTTAGAGCATGATCCAACTTAAATGAAATTGGGAAATATAAAATGGAAAAAATACAGGCACTAGTTTTCATCTGTAGAGATCTAGAAATAATAAAATATGCCAGAGTGGATACTACCATTTCTTTTGTTCAAAAAAGAAAAAGGTAAAAAAAATTATTTTAAAAAATCTATATTTTTTTGAGTATTTAAAATCAGAAATGTTGATTTAGATCCAATAAGTCATTGGAACTTCTGAACAAACCTGTTACAAGAGCATTTAAGAAGAGAGATCAAGAAGAAACAATATGTTTACTTGTTGGCATTCTGATTTCCACCCATTAGGAGTTGCTGCCTGATTGTTGCCGTGGAAACCATGCTAGTGTTCAGTCAGGAGGTTCTCACGCACAGGAACAGTGCATTCTTGGTTGAATGGGAAGCAGGAAGCGTTTGTAGTCCATTAGCATTAGGGTCAACTAGTCAACATTCCCTGAGACAGAGGCCACCAGCTATTTGCCTCTTCTAAGCATGACTAATGTGGCCACAGTGATCCCTTTTCAGAGGTTTCTAGTTTCACAAGGTTTTTTAGAAGAAATAGGGGGAAGAGCTGTCACTGCAACTCCTCTCTCAGGCCAAAATTTCAGCTTTTTGTGTTGGTCTACAAACTTAATTGTTTTCATGCTTTACCTTCTGCTCAATCCATTGTTATCTACAGAATTAGGGACCAGATCATAGCCCATGGGCCCATTCCCCAAAATGTTGAAGGTTGATCACAGTTAAAAGTAGGTTGATCTCAAGACTTTAAAGTTTATAAATAAACATGCTACCATTATCTTTCTTTTCTAGACCACCATATTTTCCATGCAAGAAGACCATATTCTTTGCTTCTGGCCCCTTCAGGGATTGAGACTGGGTGTCTCTGATAAGCAAAAATGACTCATGCAAAGGGGAAATAATCCAATTAGTCCTTGGTCATTTTGTCTATATGAAGCCAAGCTGTTGGTACAGCTTGTTGGTACAGACAGGGTATAGCTGGATCTGGAGTCAGAAGACCTGAGTTTAGTCTACCTTTGATATCTTAACCTTTAGTTAAGGTATTAACTCAAATTGTTTTCTCTTTTCTGGAATATATCAGTCAATCAAAAGCATTTATTAAATGCCTGCTATGTGCCAGGCACTGTGCTAGGTGCTATCTCTTTTAAGGAGAACACCCAGGCTGGCCAGATTTTCATTCATCTCTAGGCTGTATTCATAATTCTCTGGATTTTCTCTAACTTGTTATAAAGATACATCTTTACCTGGGGAAATCACTCTACTCCCTGGACTTTTCACACTGTAAGTACCCTTTGGCCTGTGGCTTTTCCTTCCCCAGTTCCTCCCAGAACCTCCATTTTAAGGAGGACACTCATACCATCCATGTTCTCATTCCTCTTCGTGCCTGAAGAGTACATGCCTGTATTCCTGATTCTAGGTTAATATGTCCCCTCAGTCAACTACTTCCACCTTTCCTCATTCTTTTTAGTTAAGACAATGAAACTCTCTTCCTAATTTTCCATGATCCTTTCTCCCTGGTTCTTCTTGGTTTTGTCATTCAATTCAATAAAATCCTGAAAGAGTTTATTAAGCTAAATGCCAGGCTCAATGCTGGGTTCTAGAAGTACTCAGATAAAAGCAAACATTTCCTGCTCTTAAGGAACTTACATTCTAAGGGTTGCTACTGTAAACAACAAGTACAAAAATAAGTAAATGCAAAATGATATTTCAGTGGTGTTGGACATAGAGAACACTAATGACAATGGGGATCATAAAAGGCTTCTGTAGAAGGTGGCCCTTGCTGTAGGCATTTCAAGAGATGGAATTGAGATGGGAAAGCATTCCAGGGTTAGCGGATAGCCTACAAAAAAGCATGGGGACTGAGATGGTATGTGTTTAATGGAAAACAAAAAGAAGAACCAAATAGTGAAAGGTTATAAATGCCACAGAAAAGAGTTTATATTTATCTTAGAAGCAACAGAGAGACATTGAAGGTTCTTTGAATTTTTTGCTGTATTCCTACCTGCCTGCAAACTTTGCTGAAGTGTGGACCATGCCAAAAATGACAAGTAAATGCAATAAGGTCGATGATGAAAACCAAAGTGGCATAGATTTAGACCCATAAAGGGATTCTAGAAGTCATCTGGCACAATCCTGCTATTATACAGAAGGAATTGAGGTTCAGAAAGTTGTAGACTTCTGACTTCATACAGCTAGTAAGTGGTAGAATCAGAATTTGAACCCAATATCTTCTGACTCCAGTTTCAACAATTGTTCCACTGAACCCTTTCATTTAAACCAACAGTTTGGAATTGTAAAGGTGAAATGACCACTGACTGACTGCTTTTTCCCCCTTTCTCACTAATCATGAGAATATATCAGAGACATTTAGTCTCAATCCCTGAAGTGGCTGGAAGTGAAGTGTATGGGGGTTTTTTGCACAGAAAAGATGGTGATCTAGAAATGGAAAGGTATAAAATTAGAGCTTGATATTTAATTAAACTATCCCATTCCCTCTTTTCCATCATTTTGATTAATTGTTCCCTTCAGGGACCCGATGGACTCAGTTGGTCTTGTCCTCTTCAATATGTAGCTAAGTGAGATTGAAGATGAAAAGTGAAGTGATTTGCTAAAGCTAGACCTTAGGAAGGGAATTAAAACTTTTAGTTCATCTATTTCTAGTTCATTACTTTGTGTACTGAATTCAACATCTTCCTTTTACTGTCTCCACACTTTTCTATCAACTTGAATTGGACATTAATAGAATTTATAAAAAAAGATGGCAATTGGATTAAATTCATTTCCATCTGTACAAATCGCCTTTGTGTACTCTCTTTACACACTCTATGCCATCAAACTGGCCTTATTCTTTTTACTGGTTCTCATACATGGCACTCCATTTCCCAATTCCATACCTTTGACTGACTGGAATATATTCTTTCCTCAACATGCCTCTTAAAATCTTTGGTCTCCCACTCCTACAAGCATCAAGGCTTTTCATCAAGAGGGCAGGTAAATAGGAGCAGAATAGCCCAAGGATTCTTTTATTCTTTGTCCTTGTATTCCCAGTCAATAAATGTTTATTGAATATTCACTATATCCCAAACACTGTGCTAAGCACCAGGAATACAAGTCTAAGTAGAAAGACAGTTCCTGCCTTCAAACACCTTACTCCTAATGGGGGAACTCAACATATGAAAGGAAGCTAAAAGAGGGTGGGAAGATGAATGTACCGAGCTCAGAGGAATGGCAAAATACATCTACAGAGTCAAGGAGTTTAGCCTGGAGAAGAATGAGACATGGTTGACCTGGGCATCTTCCTTAAAATGGAGGTTCTAGAAAAGATAAAATAAGAGAGAAAAAGAGAATAAAAGGACATTATAAGTTAAATGAGAATTTGGGAGGAAAGAACTGGGAAAATAAACAGCTGAATACAGGAAGTACAAAATGGATTCCCTGAGTTGTGAACTGATCCAACCATTCTGAAGAGCAATTTGAAACTATGTCCAAAGGGCTATAAAGCTGTTCATATCCTTTGATCCAACAATACCACTACTAGGTCTATATCTAAAATATTTTTTTTAAAGGAAAAGGACATATGTATGAAAATAGTAATAGAAAATCTTTTTGGGGGGTAGCAGAGAATTAAAAATTGAGGAGATGGCCATCAATTGGGGAATGACTGAACAAGTTGTGGTATATGATTGTGATGGAATATTATTGTGATATAAGAAATGATGAGCAGGATGCTTTTGGAAAAACCTGGAAAGATTTACATGAACTGATACAAAGTGAGGTGAGCAGAACCAGGAGAATGGTGTACACAGTAACAGCAATATCGTATAATGATCAACTGTCAATGATTTAGTTATTCTCAGTAATACAATGATCCATTATCCAAATATAATTGCCAAGGATTTATGATGAAAATGCTATGCATCTCAAGAGAAAAAACTAATGGAATCTGAATACAGATTGAAGCATACTTTTGAAACTTTCTTTATTGTTTTTTGTTTGTGTTTTCTTTTACAACACAACTAATATGGAAATATATTTTACATGATTACACATGTATATCCTATATCAAATTGTTTGCCTTCTCAATGAGGGAGAGAGAGAGGGAGGCAGAGAAATCATAAGAAATCATAAATAAAAATTGCACACACCTGTTAGAACCAAGGGCACAAAGTGAAGTAAAGAGAATCTACCAGTCATCTCCTGAAAGAAATGCTAAAGAAAAACTCCCAGAACCATCATTACTATAATACTTAAAGAAGAAATACTGTGAGCAGCCAAAGAACATGAATTCAAGTATTAAAGAATCATAATCAGGATGACATAAAAGTTGGAAGCCACCATTATAAAGGTATTAAAAGATTGAAACTAAGGTTTGAGAAATATAGAAATTGATAAAGATTGAGAGATTAAAATATGATATTTCAAAAGACAAAGGATTACGAACATGAATAACTTACCTAGCAAAACAAGTATAACCTAACAGGAAGAAAAATGATTGCTTAATGAAAAAGAAGCTTTCCAATCATTCCTGATGAAAAGACCAGAACTGAGTAGGAACTTTGAAATGCAAAGACAATAACAACAACACCACCAAAAAACCCAAATCGAAACAAATAAAAAATAAGCAGAAATACAAAGACTGGCTAAGGTCTGAGAAGCTCCTCACCAGTTTGGCTACAGTGAGATGAATTTTTCAGCCACAAAGTTTGAAGGCCTACAAAATTATGGAGGGATTGCAATATGTTTTAGGAAGATAGCACTGTCAAAATTAGACATTCTTGAAGAATTTATCATTATATATATGCATATGGGCAGCTAGGTAGTGCAATAGATAGGGCACTGGGCTTGGAATCAGGAAGACTCATTTTCATGAATTCAAATCTGGTCTTAGACACTTACTCATCATGTGATCCTGGGCAAATCACTTAACCTTATTTGTCTCAGTAACTCATCTACAAAATGAGTTGAATCAGGAAATGGCAAAGCACTGTAATATCCTTGCCAAGAAAACCCCAAATGGGGTCATGAAGAGTTGAACATGGCTAAAATGACCAAACGATAACAACAAATAACTTACATTTATATCCACATGCAGGTCAATAAATGACAGCTCTGTACACTGATAAAATCCCAGGTCTACTGCAAGAAAAATTGATATATGGTAGGAGCAATGTCTTGCATTTCTCTTCCCCCTCATGTGGATGTCTTACTTTTCCTTAAAAGTGATTGCTACCTTTCTGTAGACTTGATTAGCTCAGGGGACTAAAGGCTTAGACTGTAGACATTATTTTGTCACCTAAGTCAAACCAGTCACAAGAAGAACTAAGGGTTTCTTTTATTTAAATTTATTTATTTTCTTGTTTACATCATTCATTTCCATGAAATTTTGAGTTACAAATTTTCTCCCCATCTTTCCCCCATGCTCCACCCCAAAACAGCCATCCCACTGTATAACCCCTCCCCCAATCCCCCACTCTTTTCTCTCCTATATCCTCCTCCATCACCCCTCTGACTTTCTGGTAGGGCAAAAGGGATCTCCCTACCCCAGTGCCTGTATATCTTAATTAACAGTTGCATGTAGTTAATAATAATAATAATTATATATATATATATATATACATATACATATATATGTATATATATCTATATCTATATCTATATATCTATATCTATATCTATATATATCAACATTTGATTATAGAATGTTAAATTCTAGAGTCTTTCTCTTCTTCCCTCATCACCCACTCCCATGGCATAGACAAGCCATTCAATACAGGCTGTACATGTGTAGTTACGCAGAACATCTCCACAATGGACATATTGTGAGAGACTGATTATATGTCCCTCCTTCTTATCCCGCCCCTCCTTGTTCTATTCTCTACCCTGTCCCTGTCCCTTTATAGAAGTGTGTGCTTCCAGCAACCCTCTCCCACACCCTGCCCTCCCCTCCATCATCCATCCTCTCATCCCCATCCCCCCTACTCTCCTGTGTGGCAAGATACCCAGTTTAGAGTTTATGTCATTCCTTCCCTAAGCCAAATTCAATGAGAGTAAGGTTGACCCTTTCCCTTTTGCCTTCCTGTTCTTCCCCTCCATTGTAACAGTTATCCCTTGCCTCTTCTATATGAGATGATTAACTCCATTCTGCCTCTCCCTGTCTCTTCTCCTTCTATTCCTCTCCCACCTCATAATTTTACCTTTTAAAGTATCATCCTTTCCTATTCAATTGATCCTGTGCCCTCTATGTACTCATATATACACATACTCAGATATGTGTTCATACGCATATATATACCCTCCTGTATAGACATATGTGTATATATATGTATATATACATTTGTATTCCTTTCACCTATC
>CM053580.1:67269894-67296700 GCA_028627135.1 Pseudochirops cupreus | reverse complement strand
GCTTTTGAGATTCTTTTTCCATCTGGCAAATTTGATTTTTTTAAGGCATTCTTCTCCTCATTGGCTTTTTGGGCCTCTTTTGCCATTTGAGCTAATCTATTTTTTAAGGTGTTATTTTCTTCAGTCAAGTTGTTGACTCTCTTTTCATGATTTTCTTGCATCATTCTCATTTCTCTTCTCAGTTTTTCCTCCACTTCTCTTATTTGGTTTTCAAAATTCTTCTTAAGCTGCTCTATGGCTTGTAACAAGTCTATATTTTTCTTGGAAGCTTTTGGTGTGGGAGTTTTGACTGTGTTGTCTTCCTCCCATTCCATGCTTTGATCCTTTTTGTCCCCCCAAAAGGAATCTAAAGTTGGATTGCTATTCTTACTTTGCTTCCTTTGCCTGCTCACGTTGCCAGTAAATTATTTGTTTTTTTGGCTCTGTGGAACTCTGCTTGCAGAGGGGAGAACTTTGTCTCAAATTGCTGGGGTTTTTGCAGCTGCTGGAGCTATTAGGAGGCTGCTGCAGCTCCACCAGCTTTGGCTCACTGAAAATGCACCCCAGGACCACCACTCAAGACCACGATCCCAATCCAGGCAGCTTAAGGAACTTAGTCTCTGAATGATCACTTGGCCCCCCCTGCAATCTGCAGGAGAGGAGCTTCTGAAGTAGCCACATAGAAGTGGCTGCAGGGCCACTGCTTCTGATGCTTCATTGCCCTGGAGGCAGTTTGGCCAGACCCTCTCCCCCAAATTTAGCCGAGTTCCACTAACCTTTCACTTAGTCCTTACTTCTTATGGCTTGATAATTCTGGAAATTACCACAGCTGCTGCTGATCCACTCTCCTGAAGGCTCCAGCTGCTGCTGTTTGTCCTGACCACCCTGCGGTCAAGCCACAGTTTCAGCTCCCAGTGTGCTACAATGAGCCCTTCCTGTCCTGCCTGCGAAGCTGCCTTCAGTGGGAGATGTGTTTTTCTGTAGTTTTTTGAGTACTGGAGCCCTAAAATTTGTTTAAAGTCATATTTTGTGGGTATTTGAGGTGATTGTGTGGGAGCTGCAGTGTGTTCCTGCTTCTATGCTGCCATCTTGGCTCTGCTCCCCCAGACTTGGTTTCTGACTTAACTGGTGGTTCACAATAGATAGCTCAAGCAAGGGTGCTTCAAATACTTGAATCAACTCAAAGTATCCTTATTGCTTGGATATCTTTCTGCTATGGCTTAGCAAATCTCTCTTTTTTACTGTCCAGTAATAACATTAATAATAGCAAGCATTTAAATAGCACTTAAAGGTTCAAAAAATGCTTTATAATTGTGATCTCATTTTATCCTCACAACAAACCTGGAGAGTAGGAGCTATTATTATCATCATTCTACGCATTAGGAAACTGAGGCAAATGGGGTTTAGGTGATTTATCCATACTCATATTGCTAGTAAGTATCTGAGACAGGATTCAAACTCAAGTCTTCTTGTTTCTAGGTCCAGGGCTCTATACACTGTGCCACTTACCTGTTTTTGAGTATCCAATTTTCTTCCAATATTGAACTTAACCTACCATGGAACTGATCTGAGTCCATTTCATAATATGTATATAAGTATATATATTGATGTATGTGTATGATGTGTGTATATATATATATATATATATATATACATATATATACACACATATACATATATATTGCATGTACATGTATACATAGGCATGAACATATATACTCATATGTATATGTGTATGTAGCTGAAGGAAGGATGTATTAAATTAATTATGTTAAATAAATTAACATGTATTAAATAAATATAAAAGAGAAATGGGGTGGGGAGAGGATTGTAGTTGCCAAAGAATGGTATTTGTTTCTCAAAATGGGAGAGAAGAGAAATCAGGCTAGAGAGTTAATTTTCTTATTTTAATGGCAATAATTTTTTTAACTGAAGAACATATTGGCAAGAAAGATGAATGGTGGAAAAAAGGAGGATTTTTTTTATATGTGTTGTCTAAAACCAAGGACAAACAAGAGAAATCAAAGTCAAAGAGAAGAGGCTAGGAGAGATTGCTAGGCTATCCTAGAATGGAAGAAAAACCAGGCATATCTTGCTGTATTTCTTTTAACATGACAAACAAAAGAAAGTGTGGCAAAGACTAGCAACAGAGATTAAAGAAAACTCCCATGGCAATCTGGAAGTTTTAATGAAAGTTAAGTGCTTGGGGGAAATATAATAATCATCTATGGAAACCAGATTTTATACAGGACAATCTGAGAGTGGAGAGAAAAGATTTTTTTTTCATTTTAAATATAAACTCAACAAGTACTGATCACCAGTGAATGACTGCAGACTCATCAGCACATCATGGGAAGAGAACTCTTAATGGAATGCTGATCTTCTCAGACACACACACACACACACACACACACACACACACAGATGGATAAGCATTATTGCGGTTAGCATCATATCTTTTAAAAAGGGTTTTTATGTCTTTTTTTTACACCAGTAGTTTGTAATATAGCAGCCCCTCCACTACTGAACCTTTCCTTGTAGTAAACAAACACATTCAAGTGAACCCAATCAACCCAGGACCATGTCTGTCAGTGTATGCATCATTCTATCGCCATCATCCCCTACATGTGTAATGGAAAAGCAGGAAGTCTATTTCCTTACGTGGACTCTAGAACAAGGTCGTGGCATTTAATTGGTGTTACACTGCTTTTTAGCATTGTCACATTCTCGTGATTTTATCAGAGTCAAATGCTGCCTCAAACACTTACTAGTTGTGTCACTCCAAACAAAATTAATCTCTCTGTACCTCAATCTTCTCATCTGTACAATGACTCAAGTATTATTCATCAATGCTTCTGCTGGCATCTGTGACATTCAGGCAGTGGCTGGTTAAGAGCCCTTGGGCCTTAGGGACCAAGATCCATCCTTGTCTCGTGGGAGTTTTAAAGAAAAAAGTTCTAGCCTGGTAGGGACATAACCAAAACAATTCTTTACGTGTCTAATCTTGGGAAATTTTGGTATTGAAAACAGAATTTCAAATAGTGTCCAAATTTATTTTGAAAGCTACTTTTCAATTCTTTCAGGGTAGCTAAGTGGCAACTAGCCCTGGAGCCAGGAAGATATGAGTTCAAATCTGGCCTTAAATACTAGATGTGTGACCCTGGGCAAGTTACTTAACCCTGTTTGCCTTGGTTCCTCTTCTGTAAAATGAGCTGGAGAAAAAAATGTCAAATCACTCTAGTGTCTTTGCAAAGAAAACCCCAAATGGGATCATGAAAAGTTGGATATGACTGAAGCAACAATAACTTCAATTCTTTTAAGAACTCAATCTAGCCTGTCCCCCAATGTAATTTTTATTTCCTTTCATGGCCTGAATAACATTCTGTTTGACCTGTTACTTCTTTTTCTGATAGTAACTGGTCCCAATGAGACCACACCCCTAATGATGACCCAGAATAGGAAGTAGATAGGAAGTGACTCCAGGGTGAGAGCTAACAGGACACAACAGATGACATGGGACTCTAGGGCAGAAAAGCACATTACTGAAGGGAGTGATCACACAGTCAAGACTTGGTACAGCAGAAAATGAAACCAGAACAGGGTTAACAGATTGAGAAGAGGGGCGTCTAGGTGGCGCAGTGAATAGAGTAGCAGCCCTGGAGTCAGGAGAACCTGAGTTCAAATCCGGCCTCAAACACTTAACACTTACTTGCTGTGTGACCTTAGGCAAGTCACTTAACCCCAATTGCCCTGCCTTCCTCCACTCCGAAAAAAAAGCAAAAAAAAAAAAGGCAGAAAACCTCAACAACAACAACCCAGATTGAGACTATAAGGAAGGAGAAATAAGGATATGGAACTATAAGGATATTCACAAAAGAGGAAACTGAGTCCCAGATAGTTTAAGGCCACCAATTATCATAAATTGTTTAAATACCTACATGGTATAAAGGGTTGAAGATATAAAAGCAAAAACGTATCAAACAGTCCTTCCCCTCAAGGAATGTGCATTCTACTGGGTGGATAATGTATATAAATATATGCAAGATAAGTAGAAAGATATTAGCAGCTGAGACCAGGATAGGTGTCATGTAGAAAGGTGAATTCTAGGCATATTTTGAGAAAAAAACTAAGCTTAAACAGGCAGATTGAGGAAGGGAGAGAGGACTAGTGAAAAAGATGGCAAGTGGAGAATCACATATAAGCAACAGCATGATGGTCAGTTTGGCTGGAACAGAGTATGGGAAGAGGAGTAATATAGAACAAGGCTAAATGTAGATAGCTACAAGGGCTTTAAAAGTCAAAGAGAGGAGTTTATATTTGATCCTTGTGCAATGGGGAGCCATTAGAACTTATTGAGTAGAGGATTAGTATGATTAGACCCATATTTCAGGAAAAAAATTATGGAAGGAGATGCTGAAGGAGAGACTTGAGGCAGGAAGATTAATTGGAAGTCTCTTTCAGTAATGCAGGTAAGAGGTGATGAGGGTGTAGGTTAGGATTACAGCATGGGGCAAGCCTGTGGCACATTTTCTGACATGAAGGAAGTATGTAATGAATGCTTTTAAAATTGATTGAGTGTGTGACTAGAGTGCACAAGATTGGAGATTTAAGGAAGGATGGTAGTGTCCTTGACCGTCATAGAGCAGTTTAGAGAAGAAGTGGGTTTGGGGTAAGTATTAAATGACTTTGCTACTGTCACACAGAGAGTAAGTGCCACAGGTGGGATTCGAGGCAAAGTTTCTCCTGACTCTCAGCCTTGAACTCTCAATAGCTTCCTTGCCTCTTCGTCAAAGGACCAAAGGATCAGATGAGGTTGAAAAACAGGGATAGGAGAAGCAAGGGAGCAGAAGAGGTAGAATGGGAGATTTGATCAGCATGGCAATTTTGCTGTCCCAGGTGTGGTCAAGGGACAGTTTCAAGTGAAGGGGAGGTCTAAAGTATGACTGCACAGCACACTGACCAGACTAGAAAAGAATTTATGGGAGGTATGATGCTCACAAGATACATACTCAAGCCAACTCTAACCCATTTGTCAGTCCAACTGTTAAATTTTCAGTGTATTTAAACCTTAGAAATAGGAAATTCCTACAAATGAGGGTTTGATTTATTGTTTTGTTGATTGTCTAGAATTAATGAAGTGTTAATAATTCAGATTAAATTTCAAAGAATGTGGGGTGAGCACCTTTTTTTCTCCCAGGGGAGTCTGGTTGTTAAATATTTACCAGCATACCCTTTGTGTTGCTCTATAAGCATTGATTGAGATCATCAGGACCAATAGCACATCAGTCCCTTTTGTCCTCTACTATCTCTCAAAGCCTCTCCAAGTTCATGCTCATTGTTTCCATGACACTATCTATGCATTTCATCTTCTATTGTCCCCTTTTCCTTTTGCCCCATTGACTACATGCGAATAATAGTGATATTAACGGGCATTTATATAGCTTCAAGCTTTACGAAGTGCTTTACATCTATTTTTATTTGAACTTCATAAAACTTCTGCTCAAAGACAACAAACCTAAAGAGAATAAAGTCACAATGTTGGAGTTCCATGCCCTCAATATAAGTACATAGAATCATATTCTTACCTTCAAGAGCAGCAGCCCACAGAAGATGCCTCTGCCCAAGAAGAGACAGTTTTGGAACATTTGCTTGGAAAGTAGGAACAACTCAATGTTGAATGTGAAGGCAAGACTTGTGAATAATAACCATTTAGCAAAGTCACATGGGTAGATTGTCATCACTTTTAGGAAAAAAAAAGCATTCTAGAGATTCACAGAAGCTTCACATTCAAAGTGTTAGCCAATAAACAAAAATAAAGAAACAAACAAATAAATAAAACCCCATAGAATAAATTATGGCAAAAGTAAAATTAAACTTTGCCTCTTAGAGTCCCCCCCCCTTTTTAAACATTTAAATCAATCAACAAGTGTTTATTAAGCTGTCTCTTCTAGTAGTAGGGCATACAAAGAAAAAGGGAAGATAGTGCTTGCCCTCAAGGTTCTTACATTCTGTTGGGGAAGATAACACGTAACTTGTTGAATACAAGATGCAAATAGCACTTTCACTACCCTTTGAGGCATTTAGTTCATTCTCCAAATTCACTTGTGACTTTTCTTTTTTTTGTCATAAAAATTCTTTAATGTGGTCATATAAAATTTTTATCCTTTCCATATTAAGGTGAGTTGAGGATGGTACTGTTTCTTTTTTGGTAGAATTAAACCCCATTCATTTACAATGATTGGATTGTTTAAAATCTCCCGTTTGTTTTGAGGAAAGGGGAAAAGGAGAACCAAAATTAGTCAATCAATCAACGATCATTGATTAAACACTTACCATGTGTCAGACATAGCACTAAGCCATGGAGATACAAAGAAAGGCAAAAGACAGTCCCTGCCCTCAAGGAGCTCTCCTTCTAATGTGGTAGACAACATGCAAACAACTATGTACAACAAAGCTATACATAAGGATGAATTTGAAGTAATTCCAGAGGAAAGACACTAGAATTAAGGGGGATTAGGAAAGATTTCCTGTGAAGATGAGACTTTAGTTGGCATTTATTTCGTTGTTCAGACGTGGCATGTTAGTGTGTATCCTGAGGCTCCAAGACCTTCACATCTAGGGGAGAAAAGTCTTAATGCAATATACAGGAGTGCAAGATGAGAAGTTCCATTTGTTTTGTTGTTGTTGGACCTAGAAGAAACAAATGTCAGAGCTAAAAACCAATGCCAGAAGCCAGATTATCAGGCTTAAAGGAGTAAATAACAGAAATGAAATGGAAACAGTCATTATAAAAACTTATTAGACTCACTTAAGAATGAAGGGAAAAGTAGATGCAAAATGAGGTGACAGAAAGGACAGCAAGGTCAAGAAATGGGTATTTTTACAATAGTAATAATTAATAATAGTAATAGTTGCTAACAATTATATAGCACTTACTATATAATGCTTTATAATTATCTCATTGAATCCTCACAACAGCCCTGGTGGGTAGATGCTATTATTATCACCATTTTATAGAAGGAATATAGGAGGGAAACTGAGGCAGAGAGTAAGTGACTTGTCCAGGGTCATACAACTTGTAAGTGTTGAAGGTCAAATTTAAACTCAGGTCTTGAGGTGCTGTGGGGAGATATGGGCATATCTGAAGCAGAGAAAGTGTCAGAATTAGAGATCTCATTTGAAAAGGATTATAGAAGAGATTTAGAACTAAAAGAAAATTTAGAGGTTGTCTAATCCGATCCCTTAATTTTACATGTGAGGCAGTTGAAGCCTAGGTAGGTTAAATGACTTGCCCAAGATCATAGAGGCAACACTTGTCCAAAATGAGATTTGAAGCCAGGTAAGGATAGTAGTAAAATTGATGACATTTTGATAATAATGGCTTACTGATGAATGGTTCTTAATAAAGATTCCAGGAAACCAGAGATTTGTAGAAACTCTATTTTCTACTGCCAAAGTTAGAGGTCACATCTTTCCTTTCTGTTCATAACCAATGATCTGTTTTGGGGGGAATGCATTTTGCAAAGGGTTGGTTTGGGTGTTTGTTGGGAAGTCATTGTTTTGTTGAAATCTAGTGCATTAATAAAATAACATAGAAAGTTTTGAAGGCAAAGAAGAATGTTGACTTTCTGCTTGTTCCCTTCTTAATGATGTGTTAGTGTCTAGCGAGGCCAGCACAAGTCATGGCTGGCTTGGGAGGACCATGACTCCGTGGTTTTAATAGAGAAAGTTTGGAAGAATTCACTGCAACTTTCTGACTCTCTGGCTTCTGTCTGAACCCTTCCTAGCCTGTCAGCAGCAGCCCTTGGTAGCCCTTAAATATCCTGGGAATTTTGTTTAAGGTTGCCTTCTTCCTAATGTTTGTATTTCTGTTTTGTCTACATGGATCAGGGACAGCCTCTCTACTACCCAATCGATCAACAAGTCTTTATCAGATGCCTACTATGGGTCTGGTACTGCATTACACACCGGGGATTAAAACATCCAAGCCAAACTTTTACAAAGTGCATTCCCCACAAACAGCTTACTAATAGAAAGGAAAGATGTGACCTTTAACTTTGAGAGCAGAAAAGGGAATTTCTTTCCCTGTGATATGACCATCATTAGAAATCTCTCATTTCCTAGAATTTTTATTAAGAACTAAATTAAGGGGGCAACTAGGTGGTGCAGTGAATAGAGCACTGGCCCTGGAGTCAGGAGGACCTGAGTTCAAATTTGACCTCAGATACTTAATACTTACTAGCCATGTGACCTTGGGGAAGTCACTTAACCCCAATTGCCCTGTCTTTCCCCCTCCAAAAAGCAAAAAAAAAAAAAGATTTAAATTTAATTAATTTAATTAATAAACTTAAATTTAAAAAAAAAGATTAAATTTTAAAAAAGAACAGGAGACATCTCTACCCTCAAAAGAATTTCCATTTTGTGATGGGGATGCAATACAGCTGCAGAAAAGTAAATACAGGATATATATATATATACATATACATATGAAAAATGTGCAGTGATGGGAGTTGGAGGTAGGAATAAGGAAAGACTTCTTGAAGGTAATAGCCCTTCAGCTGAGTCTTGAAGAGTTGCCAAGTCTTTGTAGAGGTAAAGGTGAGGAGGAAGAGCATTCCAGGTAAGCCAGACAGACCAGGAGGCGGGAAAGGGAAACCATTGTGTATACGAAAGAGCAAGACCAGTTTTAATGGAACTTAGAGTGGCTATGGGAGATATCTGGTATATAATTAGCCTAGAAAGCTAGGTTTGAGTTAGATCATGAAGAGCTTTAAATGCCACACAGAGGAGTTTGTACTTTATTCTAATGGCACTGGGGTTCCCTCAAATAGAGGAATAACATGGTAAACTTGTGCTTTAGGAATATTGATTCAGCACTGTTGGCTGTTCCCAGTTTTCATTTTGATGTGGATGAGCCTCAGGGTTTCCGGTGTTCTTTCTCTTTGAATGTCCCAGGCTAATAGATAGGAAAGAATCTTACAAACCATCTCATCCAATCCACATAAGAACAGGAATCCCTAGCAACATACCCTCAAATTGGTTATTGGCAGCAGACAGAAGAAGGACCTTCCCTAACGATTCTCTGTTGACTCTTTGATTTGTAAATCATAGTGGTTAGAAGCCTTGACTTTTATGACAATATGAATCTATGGCTGAGGTTTGCTATGAGCCTCCATCATAGAAGAGTACTGATTATTCTGGTTAATGGAAACTGGATAGAATGTTTTAGGCCCTTCAACAACCTGAGAGCTGTTCTGAGCAGAATGTGACTCATGGTGCCCTGAAAATGTCATCTCTGGCAATAGAACAGTTTTTTGGTGTATGTGGTAGGTTGTCTTTGTATTCCCACCACCTAACATTGTGTATGACATATAGTGTAAACTTAAGAAATGCTTGTAGATTGAAAAAACAAACAAATGAATAAATGAACAAATGAATGAATGGTGAGGGAGACTGGGGTAGTAGCTACTGTGTCTCAGTTTCAGCAGACACTTTGCCTTCTTGGACTTGTCTTGATCCTCTACTTATATTCAACCAGAGAGGGATGGGAAAAGAGGAGGAAGAGGTCATATTTAAAGTTTTCCAGCATTCCTTTGTCCCCTTACATTGGCTGATTAAGCTGTCAATCAGCACCTGACCATCCAGAAACAGTCTAACAATCAATTAGAACTGTCACTAGCTGGTCAAATGTTGACTGACAGCAGGTGACATTGGTGTGCCCTGTAACTATTTCTGGACACCCATGAGTACCAAATTCCTATATCCAATTCTGCTAACAATGGATATTTTTTCATAAAAAGTCAACAGAATGATATTATTTATCCACTTTATTTGTTAAGGAGCTAGTCTGTGTTTCCTTCTGTACTGGAAAATCCTTAAGGAATTTTTTTGAGGGCACATCGACTGAGAATCACAGTGCTTCCAGTACTAACCCTCCTCACCCCAATATAATTTTATAGCTTATGTCAATGTTAAAAGGTACACCAAGGGAAGCATGGAAGGGGAAAAGTAGTCATTGAAGCTGCACAGGGCAGTCAGCCTGATTTACCCAGCAGGCCCCATTTATGTATTAAGTAGCCAAGCCTTCAGAGCCTCAGGTGTTGGAACACTTTCTCCTCCATAAATCAATGTCCAGCTTGTAGTCGCTAAAATGCAAGGTTCTGAGGAAGGAATCTTATCCCAGGTAACTCACAGGAGGGGTTGGATTGTTAAGCCATCATTGGTTCAGAGGGCCTTGTCTATTTGTCTTTCTAGATGTTCTGATCTGTTTCTGGGATCATAAGTGAACTTTGCAGAGGCATTAGACCAGCCATGCGTACAAAACAATAGACCTTTTCCTAATAGGACACTTCCAAGGTGCCTTGGTGGTTGAGTGGATTGAATGCTAGACTTGGAGATGGGAAGACCAGAGTTCAAAATCCAGACTCAGACACTAGCTTTGTTATCCTGGGCAAGTCACTTAACTTTGCTCTGGCTCATTTTCCTCAGCTATGAAATGGGGATAATCATAGTACCTACCCAAAAGGTTGTTGTGAGAATCAAATGAGTCAACATATGTGAAATGCTTTCCAAACCTCTAAATGTTTTATATATATATATATACATATATATATATATATATATATGTATGTATGTATGTATATGTATGTGTGTATGTGTGTATATATGTGTATATATATACATGGAAGCTATTACTATTATGTGAAGAGATGGCTGAAGAAAGATGGGGAACATATTCAAGCAGATTGAAGTCACCGGACATAATCAGAGACACAATCAGAACCCAGAAAGGGCAGGATGTACATGGTCCAGGACTTGGGTACAAGTATCTTCAATCATATCAAAAACAGCGAAAGAGGGAGAGGATGGATAAATTAGTGACAAGCACCCTCTGAACCTGATGTCCATCCAGGTTATGCTAGGCCTAATGGGGCCTACACACAAGAGGGTAATTCCTAGATATGAAAGCAGTTTTGTTGGAGGAAAGGGGAAGGAATGTCTCACTCCTACATTTGAGTGTTTTTCCATTCCTGTTGTTACAAATATCATGACATCAATTAACAAAGATGGAGAGGGAAATTTCTAACATAGAAACTTCCATCTACCTCGTAGCATTGTTGTGAGACAGATACTATATAAGGGAAGGATTGTCAGACAGAAAAAAGCCAAATACCTAGTATAAAGGCGACCTATTGTAGGAAATCTCATACTGAAAAACTGGGAGTTTTTCTGAACTGATTGTGATATTATATTCTATTCAACAACCATAATAAATGAGTTGCCCACCTGGTAAGAAATAAATACATTTAGATATCACTGATCATGGAGATTAGGCCTACATAGGTCCAGTTGCAATGAGATTAAGAGTTATCCGACTTGGTCAAGATATAGAAAACAGCTTAATGGATAATTTAAGCCTGTATGTTCCTTTTCTTTTTCTTTTTTCTTTCTTTTTTTTGCCTTGGAAATCTGGAAATTACAAAATGTATCCCTCAGGACGTGTGCTGCCTTCTTCTTTCCAAGGAGCAAATTCAAAATAAAGGCAATGCTATTGAATTGTTTGACCATTCAAAGGAGAGATGTGGTGAATTAGACTCAATGAACCACTTGAGCTGATGAAAAATAAGAACAATATATGTGACAGTTTAAAAGGACAGACTAGGAAGAAACAATCTGCAGCCTTAGCTTACTTACTTGTCGGCTTTCCTGTCTCAGTGCAGAAGATGCTACCTGATAGTTGCTATGGTAACCATGCTCCTGTTCACTCACTGGAGAATTTTCAAATGAAAAAATACATGAGCTCTCTGTTAAAGTGAGGAGGGGGATGCTCAGAGATTGCATCTGGTAGATGTTGAACAATAGTGGGGGGGTCAGTCTTGCTGAATTCAGGGCCCATGTGTCTTCTTCCTGTTCTTGAGGGTGGCCTGAGCTCCCAGATCTATGCAGGTTGTCAGCAGCAAAGGCTTTCAGAATAAAGGCTGAAGAGCCAGCCTGGTCATACTCCCTCTGAAGTTGGAAAGCTTTATCATCCTGAAACTTTGATTCTCCATTAGTTTGTGAACTCAACTACTTTGTATCTTCTTCTGCCAAATATTTTGTGATCTGTGAAGCTCAAATCTGGGACAAAACCCACAGCCCAAAGCTCTCCAACTGTGTATGAGTCACAACATTCACAAACCTTGGTGAGAGAGTCAAATGGTTGCCTCTATTTCTCTGAATCCTGAAAGGTCCATTCAAGTCCAGTACCTCCTAAGAGGGCTCCTCTGAGTTCAACTCATAAGGATGTTTCTTTGAACTCCTATATCACTGATCTGGATTATTCATTTGGCACTTAGTAGATACAGACTTAAATTGTAAATTATCTTGTCTTCCAACCAGAGCATAGAGGAGTTAATCATGTCTTATACTAATTCATAATGTTCCTTCCAGCTCTAAAATTTTATGATCCAGTGTTTCTTTTTATTCCTTGTGCTCAAAGATGCTCAAAAGTGCTCAATAATTTGTTGATTGATTCTGTAACCTATGGCCCAGTTCCCCCAAGATTTTAGTTTGTATGGGAAGGGTTCAATTTTGGGATCCCACACTAAAACCCATTGTCTGAGAACTTCAAAATATAGTTCACATCTAGATCTCCACTGGTCAGGACCAGATGGTTCCACTTCCCTTTGCAAACACTCCATGTAACAATGTATACTGGATATAGGACAGGCTTTATTACCTCATAAAGAGAAAGCAGAAAATACTATACTGAACTCACAATTGTCAATGACCAGTCAATATAATTATCCTTCCTCTTTAGTAGCAAGTTCCTCCCATCCTCCCCTAACTCCCAACCATGTCTATACAGTTCTCCAGACTTTAACAGTAACCTATGGTTTGAATTTTCCACAAAAAGAATATAAACTTGAAGTTTCTAAAAAGGCATCTCCCTGTATATTGAACTTTCACAGTCCAGATAAAGCATGTCAAGAGTAGAAAGTCAAGTCCAAGTTGTCGCTCTTTTGATTCCAGGTCAGTCCCCTTGCTGTTCCTCCAGTTTTGGAGACAATATGCTTGATTCTTTTCTCTCTGAGAGGTTGGTGTCTCCAGGAATTCCCCCTCTCCTCCCACAAAGGCTAAGAATCAGAACTTCCCAGAAACTCTGCATGAAATCTCTCCCTTTAACCAGGAGACTGACTCTGTGCAACTCTCCAGGAATTCAGCATTGTTAAGGGAATTCTCCCACTTTTATTCATGAGGCTGGGTCATGTGGCTTTCTGGGGACATATTGTTGAAAGTCTATATCATTGTAATGTCCTCTGTCCCTGCCTCTTTGATGCTGCCCCTACCAAGATATAACTAGACAGTCCAAAGCACCCAAGGGTCTCAGTACCAATCTCCCACCCCATCTCTGCTGTGGCTACTTCCTTTGTACTCAATGCTCTTAATATCTTTTCAAGAAGAATCTATTTTATGGACCATGGTGGGTGAAAGATAAAATGACTGAGGAAACAAAGGTCCAGACTTCAGATCATATCTCAACAAGGTGTGATTGATGTAACTGGGTGGTAGCCTTAATTCTTTACACAACATAGGCATGGCCACATCCTTCACAAATAGCTACAAAGTTAAAAAAAAAAAAAAAGAAAAAAGAAAACCAAGGTCAGCTAGGTGGTACACAGGATATAGCACTGAACTTGAGTCAGGAACTTGAGTTCAAATCCAGGCTCAGACATTTACTAGCTATGTGACCCTGGACAAGTCACAACCCCATTTGCCTTAGTTTCCTTCTGTAAAATAATCTAGAGAAGGAAATGGCGAACCACTCCAATATCTTTGCCCCAAATGGAGTCACAGAGAGGGAAAAACAACTGAATAGCAACGACAAATTCAGTGGCTCCTCTCCCAGTAAGCAGAGCAAATGAAATCAGGCTCAGCTAACCAATGTCCTGCATTTGAAGTTAACAACTCAAACACTTATTTACTAATTAGGTTTATGCTGCTATTTTTCACACCCATCTCACTATAATTGTTTTCTAAAATGTACGTGATGTCTGAGGTTAGTTCAGAAGATCATAGTTCTAGAGCCAGAAGGGACCTCTGGATCTCTCTTAGAACAAATCCTTTATATTATAGACGAAGAAACTGAGGCCTGAGGGGGTTGTGACTTACCCAAAGTCACACATGTAGTAAACTCAAAGGCAGGATTATGAATTCAGAGATAATCCTCTGTCTACCTTTTTAGAGCTTTAGAGTAGACCCTTCTTTTAAATAGAAAAATGGTCACTGAACCAGACCTAAGGACTCCTGCAGCTGCATATTGATTTGGAAAATCACAGATTAAAGTTATCTGTGTTCTATTGTATTTTTCTTCACGTTGTTAAATATTTCCCAATTCCATTTTAATCTGGTTGGGGCGCAGGGGAGCACATGTTTGACACCTCTACTCTAGAGAGGGCTGTAGCAGCCAACCTCCCAGGAGTCACAGCTGCTGCTTCACTAGAGATGACACAGAGCAGCTGCTACTTGGGCACTTTCAGATTTATTAAGTAAGGGAAGGAAGTTCCCAATGAACCGAAGTGTTGTTGGCACTAAGAGCTCTTATGGGGCACAGGCTCTGTCACAAAAACCAGTCACTGACATGCTAGTTACTGAGCAATCAAATAGCCTTATCAAATAACTTTGTCATACTACAGGTGACATAAGAATTTAAGGCCTTTATTTGTGCTATCCTGTGTCTTTATTTCTTCTTCTCTCCCTTCCTTGTTTCTCTTTTTCCTTCCTTCCTTCCTTCCTTCCTTCCTTCCTTCCTTCCTTCCTTCCTTCCTTCCTTCTTTCCTTCCTTCTTCAGCATTTAGGCTGAACAATGGGTTGGGAGTCAGAAACCCCAGGCTTTAATCCCAGACTTGCCACTAATTTACCCATCATTTCCTTTTTCTTGGCTTCAGTTTCTTCATCTATAAAATAGGAAGACTGAACTGGGCTACTTCTAAAGGGGTCTTCCTAAGATTTTGTGAGCCTATACTTAAACGTATGTTCCCAGTCTGTAGGCTCATAAATTTGTTACCAGTCTGTAGGAAATGGATTTAAGAATGAGATAAATCATTTTTATTGATTAAAAACATCAATAATCATTCTAACCTCTTAACTCTCAGTGTGAGAAGTAATAACTGACATTTCTAAACTGTTTTGTACAAATATTTACTAATGCCTTTCTCAGGGCCCAAAGTTTGATTAGACAATCATTGTCACTTTTGCATGACTTTATTTGGGGGGACAGGATGTGGAACATTCTAGGAAAGGGGAAAATCTTTCACTTGTGATGACTAGCCACTCACAGTGGTGTCTTTCCTAAAATGTGAATGCAAACTATTTTGGCATCAATTTCTTTGATTGCCTGAGAAACTTGGGGGGTGGGGAGGGTGTGTTTGTGGTGTGGAGGGAAGGAGGATTTTAGAACTGTTCATTTCAACTGTGTCTTTTTCCCTATCTGGAGAATACTCAGGATGCAATGAGACTCTACCTTATAGTTTCAGTTTCTCCATTTATAGAGAAAAAAGGTAGCTCAGAACAGCATTGCATCCACAATAAGTAGATGCCCTTTTCTTATGTGAATTATCTTGAATAACCTAGTATTCCCACTTTCCCCAAAAAACAAACCTGACATCCCCGAATCTAAACACTAGATGCATTTCTACCATACCTAGTAGAGAGTCTGGCTCCCAATGGGGCCTTAATTATATAGCAATTGGGTGAATTCATGTACAAGATATTTCATTATACATACCAGTATAGTTCAGTTCCTCATATAATAACCTGTGTCTCCCAACTAGTATCTGCAGTAGTATGTTGTTTTTATTTCAAGTTTTTCTGTTACGTAACTTTCAGTGTAATCCCAATAACTTCATAGAATCTTAATAAAAATTCTAGATGGTGCCCCTAAACAAGGAAAGCTGGAAAACTCAAGTAGTTTGGGAAACAACTGCTATCCTAGGCATCACATTTTGGAGTAGATTGGAAGAAATTTAGGTCAGTTGATAGATTTCTGAGAAAATTGGTTTCTAATCTCTCTTAAACTTTGGGATTCGTAGTAGGGATAGGGTTTAAAGCCTCTGACCCCTTAACAACAAGTAACCATAAGTTATATGAAAACAAGATTTCCAGTTCCCTTTGCAAGAAGTCACTCATGAAAAGTGATATAGAATAAAATTGAATGCTAGAAAGTGTTGGTGGTTGGTTGGGAAGTTAGAAGGCTATATATAAGAGAAGGCAAAAATAAATTCCATGTTTCTGAACCAACCTCTCCAGACCTTTAACCTTTCCCATAAGAGTTTAAGCATAAAAAAAGATACAGAGGGCTCTAACCCTGCAGCTCCTGATGCCAAATTGTTACTGTAGGGAACCTCAGATACTTAACATTAGACTAATGGGGACCCTAGTCCATTATATTTCAGTGTCAATATCACTTAAATCCAATTCACTTGCATGTTATGACATTGCCTTCCTGATGTTGTAGTGCTCTTCAAGAATGAAGGACAAATAGCAACAATAAGAAATAATACATGCTGCTGAGATCATGGGGGAATCTGATGTGATTTCACTTCAGACTTCACTATAGCTTTAAAATTTGTCTTTTGGAGTCATGTCTCCTTCCAACTGCAAGATTTTGTATTTTTTACTCAAGCAAGATAAGTAGATACTTCAACTTGATGATGGTGTTTATAAAATAGGGGAAATTCTTTGTTTACGTCAATAGCCCTTTATGGCAAAACCATATCAATAAGTGTAATGAGCCAAATAAGAGAGAAGTACTAGTAAGTGGTAAGATGACATTTTGTAGGCATAACCTTTGTATGAGATAAAGTGAGTGCATTCTTTAAAGAGGAGGAGGGACAGGGGAGGAAGGGAGTAGTATACATAATGGAGATTGCATAACCTTTCCTCAGAGACATGTGAAAAAAAATTCTTGGCTGATTATCAAAAATCACTTGTTTTGTTGTCACTGAATTAACTTGTAATACATTTAGGAAGATTTTAAATAACAAGTTTCATAGAAACTTTCAATGCCACTAACTACTGCCCATGCATAAATATTAAATATTTTTTCAGACTCTGAGAGCATCACATATAATCCTGCTTTTTTTGAGCAGAAACAAAGAATGAGGAAATAATTGGTTAAGTTTCAAATTTTGGATAAGTCTGAAGAAAAGAAATTGAGGTTTTCATGGCATTCTCTTTTCTAGGTGATAAATAAATCTCTTCTTACAAATGTGAATTCCTAGATTAATATACATTCTTCATTGTCTCATTTGCTTTGTCCAAGGAAATTGAAATTTTTTTTTAAATGTTCACTCAAAAATCTTTACTAAAATTCCATTTGGAAAGCAGGGTGGTCTATTGAAAAGACAGGAAAGCTTTATCCTGATCCTAAATCACCAAGTTTCAGTTTTTCTTATCTGTAGAGAATGGGTATAGTAATAGCAGTGCTAGAAACATCAAGTCCTAGAGTTAGAAAAAACCTCCAAGGCCAGACAGTGCCAGATATAGGAATTTCATTTCTAACATCTGTAATGAGGGGCCATGCAGCTTATGCTTAACTGACCCCCAGAGATGGGGGAGCTTGTTTCCTCCCTTGATAACCTGTTCTATTTTTCAACAATTCCTATTTTTAGTGAGATTCTCCTTACATTGAGATTCTGCAACTTCCACCATTTGGTTCTGTCTCTGTTTTCTAGAGCCAAACAAACAAAATGCTCTGTCCATTTCCTACATGATTGTTCCTTAAGTGAACTAGGGCTAATAAACATCCCCATTTTCTTCAAATTATTGTGGTTTCAAGTCCCATTACCATGCTGCTTTTTCTCCTTTAGACATGCTACTGTTTAAAGATATCCTTTATTGATGAATTGATCTATTGAAATAAACTATTCTATACATTCGTTGAGTCCAGAAACCTGTCCAATGGGAATGTAGCTTTTCTTATTCCAAACATTTTACATTTTAGTGCAACTTAAGAACAGATTTTTTTCTACTACATTAGTAAACCAAACAACTCCCAGGGGCACCTTGTTACATGAACTTTTGTAATGGTCATTGATCCCCTGTCTTGCATTTATGCCATTGATTTTTTTTTAAATGCTAGTACTTTGTGCTTACTTTATTAAATTTCTTCTTATTTGATGTGATCCATTGTTTCAGCACATTGAAAAATTTTTGGATCTTAGTTCCATTCCTCTTAACTTCTTGCCATCTGAAAATGTGAAACATACCAGTTATATCTTTAACGAAATTAGTAATTATTGAGCATAACATGGGTTAGTGGAAATACATTAGTTCTAGAGTCATAAGGTCATAAATTTAGAGCCAGAAGGAATCATAGAAGCCATTAAAATCCAACCCCCTCATTTTACAGGTGAAGAAACTAAGGTTGTTGAGAGATTAAGTGACTTACCCAGTGTTATATAGCTAGTAAGTATCCAAGGTAATATTCAAACCCAGGTTATCCTGCCTCTGAGGCCAGCATTCTATCCTTCCAACTCTGGATCTTTGATCATGTGAACAGGATCAAATGCAAAGCCCTGTGACTCTTCACTGAAGATCTCCTTCTAGGCTGGCATCAAACCATTGCTTTCTGGTCATTCAATCAGTTCTAAACCCACCTAAACTGAACTCTACCATCTCTATCTTCCACAGAAGAATACTATCAATTTGTTAATGCCTCACTTAAATCATATTTTACTATGACTATGACCAGATAAAATATTCTAGAAATACTATGAATAAAAGAAGTGAGATGCTTCTAAAATGATTTGTCCTGAGTGAATACATGTTAGTTCATAGTAATTAGCATTTCTCCTTCCAATAACTCTCAAATTATGCCTTTAATAATACATTTGAGAATTTAGCCAGGAATTAACATCAAGTTTGCTGGCCTAGAGCTTGAAGAATTTAACCTATTTCTTTTTTTGAAAATCAGGAAAACATTTGCCCTTTTATGTCCTGCAAAAATTATCACATTTTCTATGATTGTTCAGAGATCACTGACAGCATCTTACAGTTCACAACCATCAGTTTTTTAGTACCTTAAGATGTAGTTTTCTGTGTCCAGTCATTAGAATTTATTATAGACAGGTGGTTCTCACTTAGTATCTCCTCAGTTCTCTTGGGTCTTAATTACCTTTTAAGTATTTTTGCTTCATTCTTCCAAGTCTAAAGATGATTCTTCTTTTTTTTCCTTTTTAAATAGCATTTTATTTTTTCCAATTACGTGTAAAGATAATTTTTAACATTGATTTTTTAAATAAAATTTTGAGCTCCAAATTTTCTCCCTGTATCCCCTCCCTCCTTGTTTCCTAAGACATAAGCAATTTGATAGAGATTATATATGTGTAATCATGTAAAACACATTTCCATATTAGTCATGTTGTGAGAGAAGAAACAGAACAAAAAGAAAGTACTATCAAACAATATAGAAAGTAAAAAAATAATGTGCTTCAATGTGCATTCAGATTGTGTTAATTCTTTCTCTGGATATGGATGGCATTTTCCATCATGAGTCTTTTGGAAATATCTTGGGTCATTGTATTGCTGAGAAGAGCTAAGTCAATCGTAGTTGGAGATCATTCTTGATTGACAAAATAGAATGCAAGACATTTTGAGTAGGTCTGCCTTCTTCCTTTCCACCATTATTGTGGTCCTAGTCAGTTCAAAAGTACCCTATTCCTTCATTGGTCATCTTGCCTCCAACAACATTGCTTTAAAAAGGCCTTTTTGTTGTCCCTGGCTTCCATCTGGAGCCTCAGCTCATTCTTGCCTTTAGTCTTTCTGATCAACCTTATAGATGCCCTATTTAGCAACTCAACTCTTCGGGTCATGAGTAATGAATCAAGTAATTTTCAAGCAAATGAATGGGAAAATGCTGTAAATGTAAGGTAGAATTTGTCTTTTAAGTGAAGAATGAAAGTTTTATCAAAGTCATCTAGATTGACTCAGAGGAGTAGGGGAACTGTGGAGGAAACTAGAAGTTAGCACTAGTTAGTACTGTTTTGGTCAATGCTATTGACCCATATCCAATGCATCCTTACTTGGAAACCTCATTGTGGTGTGGCAGTGACCTTGGGTTCTTGAAATCTATGCGCAGAATAAAAATTCTGGCAGTCTAAACCAAGCTAGAAAGACTTTAAATAAAGCTCAACTGTGCCTGTCATCTAAGGAAGAGTCTAGCTGAGTTTAGAAAGGCTCACTACCAGAAGGTTGTAAACCAGAAAATGGTTGGGTTTTTTTTTTGCACATAGTTTCTCATTAGCAACTTCTAATAAGGTGCTGAGTTACTGTGATCTTTATGACATGTCTTAGTACTCACTCAAATCAAATCATTGTTTCTTAAAGTTTTAGACGCAGGATTCCTTTGACAGGTGAATTCTATAAGCCCCTTCTCAGCATAATGTTTTTAAGTATATAAAGTAAAACAATTGGGATTACAAAGAAAACTAATTACATTGAGATGTAGTTATTCAGCTTATAATTCCTAAGAACTTTCTCATTATTCAGGCAGTTAGAAGGAGTATGGGGAGGCATGGGTGTGAGCTGACTATGATGGGAAGGTATCTAAAAAAAATAAAATTAAAGGATGAGAATGAGGAATACACTAGGAGAAGGAGAAAGAGAGAGATAGAATATGGTAAATTATCTCACATATAAAAGAGGTTCAAAAGAGCTTTTGTAGTGGAGGAGAAGATGGAGGTGGTGGTGGCGGACAACACTTGAATCTTACTCTCATCAGAACTGGCTCAAAGAGGGAATAATATACATGCTTAATTGGGTATAGAAATCTCTTACTCTACAGGTAATCAGGAAAGGATGGGGATAAGAGAACAGGGAGGGAGGAATGCTAATAGAAGGGATGATAGATTGGGAGAGGTAGTGGTCAGAAGCAAAACACTTTTTGAGAGAGGACAGGGTCAAAGGGGAGAGAGAAGGATAAACGGGGGAAAATAGGGTGGAGGGAAATACACAGTACTCATAATTGAAAAATTTATAAAAAGTTTCTCTCATAAAGACCTAATTTCTCATGTATAGAGAACTTAGTCAAACTGATAAGAATATAAGTCACTCTCCAATAATTAAAGGATATGAATAGACTATTTTCAGATGAAAAAAATCATATGAAAAATTCTTCTAATTCACTATTGGTTAGAGAAATGCAAATTAAAACAACCCTGTGGTACCACTTCACACTTATCAGGCTGGCACTAACATGAAAAATGACAAATATTGGAGGGGATGTGCAAAAATTGGACCCTAAAGGACTATTGGTACAATTTTGAAATGATCCAACCATTCTGGAAAGCAATGTGAAACTGTGCCCAAAGGACCATAAAACCATGAAAAGGAAAAAGGTGAAGAACCTATGTGTACAGAAATACTTATTGTAACTGTTTTTATGGTAGTAAAGAATTAGACAATGAGCGGATGACTATCAATTAGGGAATGGCTGAACAAATTGTGCTATATGATTGTGATGGAATACTATTGTGCTATTAAGAAATGATGAGCAGGATGCTTTCAAAAAAACTTAGGAAGACTTATATAAATTGATGCTAAGTGAAGTAAGCAGAACCAGGAGAACATTTTACACAGTAATGGCAATATTTTACAATGATCAACTGTAAATGACTTTGCTCTTCTCACCAATATGATGATCCAAGACAATTAAAAAGGAATTAAGATGAAAAATGCCATCCATCTCCAGAGAAAGAACTAATGGAGTCTGAATGCAGATCAAAGCATACTTTTTAAACTTTTGTTATTTTTGCTTTTGCTTTGGTCTCTATATTTTGTTTTTGCAATGTGGCTAATATGAAATATGTCTTACATCATTGCACATGTATAACTTATTCCAAATTGCTTACCCTCTCAGTGAAGGGATGAGGAACAAGTAAGGTAGAGAATTCAAAACTTGAAATGTTTTTTGAAAGAATTAAAAAAAACTTTTATATGTAATTGGAAAAAATAAAATATAAAAATAATTTTAAAATATAGTTATCAAAACATATTTTTTGAAAAAGTTTAAAGATGCCAGATTAAGAACTCCTTTTATAGAGGGTAGTTATACTTAGGTATGGGTTGGACTAGATGACTCTGTAGGGCCCTCCCAACTCTAATTTTCTATGATTTTTTAATTCTTTCCCAGTTTCATCATTAACCATTGTGAACCCTTTTTTTCCCCCCCTCTTCATGGCAGATTTTTCTTTCTCCATTCATCTTTGGTAAATCCCTTAACTTAGACAACTCCGAAATTTCTCTTGAGTGAGTATTATATCTTCTTTCTAGGTCTTAAAATTGAGCTGCTTCCTCAAATTTCCAACTCCATAATCCTGGGAAAGTCTTTTACACTGATATTTTTGTCAGTTTCAAATGGTTTTCAAATCCATTTCATTGCTGCTCATCCCTTCATATTCATATTCCTTCTTATCCCATTCATCATATATATAGTCCATTGTTATGCCTTCCGTGTCACCATTAGGCTGCCAGCAGAATTCTCCCAGTTTGGTTGGCCCAGATTTAAGCAACCATGACCATTTTTTCCCTTGTGTCTTGCTTGGATCATTCCACTGCTCTCCTAAAAGCACTTTGCTTATTTCTTTTTTCAATCATGTACACAGAAAGCTGCCTTGAACGTAATTACTACCTCTTTTGATGTCCTTGTGGTTGCAGTCCACCTTGAATTCATTATTTATTCTATTCCTCATGCATCTCCCAGTAATATAACTTTACCTAGTATGGAGGTTCTTAATTTGGGGTCAACAGCCCCTTCCAAAGGCTCTATGCATAGATTTCAGGGGTCCGTGAACTTTCAAAAATATTTTGGTAGTTGTATTTCAATATAGTTGTATTTTGTGATATTTTTGTAATATTTTGTAATATTCTATATTTTGTTTTATACATTTGAAAACATTATTCTGAGAATCCCAGCACTTAACTCATGGTAGGCTTTTATATTTAATTGACTGACTGAATAGGGGTCCATAGGCTTCAACAGACTGCTGCTAAAGGGATCCATGACAAAAAATAGTTTAAGAACCCCTCAACTACAGTACATTGCTTTTCAGCCCACATTTTTACTTTATTTTAAAATTATTTCCCATAGACTTAATAGTGAACATCAATACAACTTATTGAACTTATATTCTAGCTATTTATAATTATTCTAATTAAAGCCCTTCTACATTCATCATAGATTTGATTTTCTTTTTAAAATATATTTAGTTAGCATTTTATTTTCCCCCCAATTATGTGTAAGGATTTGATTTTCAAAATAGCCTTGTGAGGTAACCCCTTTTACATGAGGGCAAATAGAGGAATAGTAAAGTTAAGCCACTTGTCCAAGATTATCCATCTAGTTGGTGGTAAGACCAAAACTTGAATTCACATCTCCCAAGATCTAATATTGTAGTCTTTACACTGTATGACCACTTTCCATCTCACCTCCATCACTTCCTACCACAGCAATACTTTGCAGAGATACAATGACACAATGGACTCTCAGATGGTGTCACGGACTAAATGAAAGAGCAGCCATTTTAACTAAACCAATCTTGGAATGACTCATTAGAATCTACAAATATAAACTGAGAAGAGAAAGAAAGGAGAAGGATATAGCTATTGTCATACATTACAAGGCACAAAGATCCCTAATTAGATATTCAAATCTATTCCATATCCAGTTACACTGACCATCATTGGTTTCAAGGCCATCCATACTTTCCAGTTAAATTGTATGAAAGAGGGATTAGATTTGTTTTGTTTGGCTTCTGAAGGAAGGGTAGGAAGCAATCAGTGGTTGTTGTGAAATAACAGATGCTTACATTAAGGGAAAGTTTTGTAATGTTTAGAGCTATCCAAAAGTGGAATGGTTTATCTTTGAAAGAAGTGGGTTCCCCAGAGGGGTTTTCCAGTAAAGGCTAGAATATCTTGGAGATGTTTAGAGACAATTATTGTTCTATTACCAATTGAATGAATTGGCCTTTGAGGTTCCTTTCAACACTGAGATTCCGGGATCCTCTTTCTCTCCCAGTCTCCCCTCTTCTTGCTTGCTAACTCTTCTTTGGGTAGATTAATTGCCTTTCTGTTCTCATGGTTTTCCTTTCCAAAATCCACCAATAAACATTCTGGATGATGAAGTAGAGTCTAAAGGAAAAGGACACTGGAATAGAAGCCCGAGATTTGTGGGTATAAATCCTAACCCTCAAGCATACCTATAAGCGGTGGGACCATGGGAAAGTGACCTTATTTCTCTAAATTTTAGTTTCCTCATCTATAAAATGGGACAGCAGTATTGGCAATATCTCATGAGACTTTTGTGAAGGAAGTTAAGATATACATGTGCACATATACCTGTATATACACACATATATACATATGTCTACATATTTGTCTGTGTATACTTATTTACATGTAAATATGTACTAATTTTTTTTGGGGGGGGGGAGTATTGACCAACAATTTCCTTAGAGTAGGTAACTTATAGCATAGGAAATACCTCTACCTCTATAGGTTGGCAGCATTTCTACGTTTTCTCCTTAGATAGTTACCTGACATCCTGAGAGATTAAGGGACTTATAACCATCTTCATAGATCTATTGTGTGTCAAAGGCAGTACTTGAATCCTGATCTTCCTGACTCCTCCATCTACTATACCACATTTTCTGTAATGAGAACCATCATCATCACCATCATCATCATCATCATTATCATCGTTCCACAACCTGGGCATGATATGTTGCCTCTTTTTATTACCTATTAGCATTTCAAGTCTACTTCAAGTCTCCCAGACCATCTATGTGAACTTAGGTAAATGATTCTGTTTATACAATGAGAGAATGGACTTAGAGAGTCATGAAAGTCCCTTCTATCTCTAGCATTCTACATTTCCAAAATCTGACCCTATCTGGGACATTCAAATTATATCATCCCAACACCTCATAATCAATAATTAAAAATCAGCAAGTTGTATTTTATCATTAGAAAAGTGTCTTATTTTCCAAAGGAAAAAAATGTCAAAATGGTTGGTGAAAAACTAACATATGGTAGTTTCAGTAACAAGAGAACTAAAAGATTTTTCACACTTCCTCTCTGTGGGAGCAAGATATTGTTTCCTCCAGCCGCCCCTCTCCCAACACACACACACACACACACACACGCACGCACGCACAGACACAAAATCAGGGAATGTGCTATAACGAATAATGGATTCTTATTAGTGCAACTAGTGAGTATACTAGGCAAGATCTCACAGCAATTCAGCAACAAACAAGCATGTATTGAGGACTTACTATGTACAAGCCATTTTGTTAGGTACTAGGGACAACACATAGACTTTCAGTAAGCTTACAGTCTAACTGAGGGAGGGATAGAAACTGAGGAAATGGATTCAAATAATTCCCAGAGAAAGAGGAATAAAGACAAAAGAGACATCTAGGCAGAATAGTAGGAGAAACTAGGGGAGAGAATTGCTTTCAGATAGCTGATGGGCAGAAGAGATGGGGAGAAGAAAGGGAGAGATTTTCCCAAATGGAGATTGGTTAGGCAAGAAGGCAGAATTCTTCCTAGGTATGGGGGATGGTGTAACTAAAAGCACAGAAAAAAGAGAGGTCAAGAGGAAAATGGTGGCTGGAGGAAACTCTGATTTGTCTGGTAGGAGAAGGACATGAAAGGGAGTAGTATGATATAAGGCTAGAAATACAGATTGGAATGGGATTCTTGAACATTTTAAACATGAAGATAAAGACTTTCATACTTTAGATGGCAGGGAAGCGACATTTGAGTAGAAAAATGACATGATAAGAACAGTGTATTAGGAAGAATAATGGGGGAGTGGGAGAGAAGAAAGAGTCAAAAATGACACCATCTGACACCAAAATGAAACTCAGAGGATGATGGTACCAATAACAGAAATGGAGAAATTAGGGGAAAAGAGTGTTGGGGGGTGAAGTTTGATGAATTCAGTTTCAGTCATAATGAATCTGAGGCTGCAGAAGGACAGCCAGATAGAAATAAGCAGCAGGCTGTTAAAAATATGAGATTAAAACTCAGGTGAAGATCAGGAGAAAAGAGACAGATTTGGGAGTTATTTGCATACAGACACTCATAATTGGAGCTATGAGTGAATTTGGTCATCATAGGAAAGACTCCATATACACATATATGCATACATACACACATACATGCACACATACATTTGCATACAGAGAGAGACACAGACAGAGAGAAAATAAGAAAAGGAATAAGAACAAACCGTTGGTGAGAGTAGATATATATATTTAAGGGGGAAGAGAAAGATGAGAAGCTAACAAAGGATACAAAGAAGGAACAGCTAGAGAAATAGGGGCAAAATTTTGAGAATAAGTTGCTATGGAATCCAAGGAATGAGATGGCATAGTAATAGTAATAACAATATACATTTACATTATGTTGTATGTTATGATGATATATAATTACATATATTATAATTAACATCCTATAATTAACAATAGAGCTTTAGTTTATATATATATGAGACAGAAACAGAGAAAGGGGGAGGGGGAGAGAGAACTTTTAAAAGTATCATGGAAAAGAGGCCATCAAACAATCTCAAACGCTACAAAGAGGTCAAGGAGAAAGAAGACATAAAGAATAAAAATATATGACATTGACGTAGTGCCTAAATGTTGTAATGCCATGCACCAGCAGATTCCCAAAGGAATGCTACTGTGAACAGCTTTTAGAGTTCAGATTACAAAATAGAGTGAACACTCTGTTTATTCCATTACAAATCAAGACAAACATTCAAAACATTACAATATTCACA
>CM053580.1:67238536-67269394 GCA_028627135.1 Pseudochirops cupreus | reverse complement strand
TATATATTTTGCAAAAATAGTTTTTTGTGATATTTTTGGTAAAAAAAAAATCCCAACACTAGAATAATTGGAATTGGAGTGGGCAGAGTTACAGGGGAAATATAAATGTCTACCTTGTTGATGGCATTATAGATTGGTGGAAATGTTTTGGAGAATAATATGGCTATACACACACATGTGTGTTTATATACATATATGTGTGTATATAGATCTATATATCTATATTTATATGTCATAAAGTTCCAAATTAAAAAGGGAATTTTTATTATGCCACTTCAGGACTTCCTTTTATGTCACTGTCTAAAATGAAAAAGTTCTATAGATTGTATCAATTTTCAAGAAGTCTAAGAATATTTAAATAGGATTATTAGTAGGTTACAGGAGATGGACCAATCAGAGTACTTAATTTATGTCATTTAAAAATTGTAAAGGTAAATATTCTTTACATTGTATCATGTCATATCACATCATGTATTATGTTATGTTACATCTATTTAAAAACAGATACTAAAAATATCAAGTCATGCTAGATTTTGGAACTACAATCTAAACTTTTCAAAACACCTTCTTTATAGATCACACGTGTCTTCCAGCAGTAATAAACAATGAAAGGCACAGCTTCCAAGACATCTGGGAGGATTTATATGGACTGATTCGAAGTGAAGTGAGAAGAAACAGCATTATTTATACAACATTTTATGTAAAGAAAAACAACTAAGAAATACTTTAAGATTCTGATCAACGCAGTGACCAACCACGATTCCAGAAGACTGATGATAAAACATGTTGCCCATCTCCTGACAGGGAAATGATGAATTCAGGGTGCAGAATAGACATTTTGTTTTACATGACTGATGTGGGAATTTAATTTGCTTGACTTCATTTTTATTACACTTGTTTTGTTTTACTTTTCAATTCAATGAAAGAAGTGAGAAAATAGATTTTTGTTCATTAAAAAATTTAATTTAAAAAAATTATCAGGAGAAAAACTAATACCATTCTTGATCTAGAGTTTAATATTACGTAAGAGTTTACAGCCCCAACAAGGTTCGCTGAATCAGAAGGAAGTTTAACACAGTCCAAACAGTGCCATGCTGGCATGTCCATGTCAGCCATGAGCAGGAAGCATCAGTAACTACAACAAAAAGACTAAAGCTCTGGTGGAAATCAAGCAGTCAGTTTCTTTGTAATCTTCATAGTTCAATACTGACTTTCTAGTTCTAAATGCCTCCTTTGGCACCCTCTCTCCCATTTGTCTCAGCCTCTTGGATTTCAACACTTCAGTAACTGATATCACCCCAACCTTTCTTGGGTTATATTTGTTCTCCTTCTAGCTAAAAGCTCCACCAACCCCGACCCCTACCTCACACTCACCCACAATCTTCTTCTCTTCCCCTCTCCTCCAGTGATTTTATCACTAGAATATGCCAGCTTGGCCCTTGATGAGCTGCAAAACTTAGAATTGAAGTAGGAGACAGATCATTTGCCTAAAAGGCAGGTATTATGTCTCCATAGCTAGGGGCATAGACTGAATGTTTTCTTAACATTTTATCTAGCCTTGTAACTCTACAAGATTCTAGCACTGCAACTGCAAAATAGGCAAAAATTTGTCTTTGGTAGCCTAAATCTTCCTTTTTTTGCTTGCATTCTCTTCTTAGTAGTGACTACTATCTTCAGACATCCTATTTTATACTCAGGAAAGAGCCTTACAAACTACTTCACACTGAATATAGCAACCACGTTTTGTCTTACCTTTCTGAGGAATATTAACATTTAGGAGGGTTAAAAGTCTCATTTAGACAAATCTAAATGAATAGATTTCCCAGTATGAGCAAACCAATCAGGGACACTTTTTTTTTTGAGAAAATAATTGGCAAAAGGATCCTTCTATGTGCCCCTGTCATCACACTAATAGGTAGCTAGCTATTCCACTTTGTCTTAAAGTCAGTCCTGTCTAATATACATCTCCTTCAATGATGACTTTATAAGTTGTATTGGTCCGTCAGATAAAAGTAGTTATACTAAGCTACCTTGAGATCCAGTGAAATTCATTGACTGTTAACTGTTTTTAAGTCAGGCATAAATACAGAAATGGTGTTTGTTTTCATGTCAGGGGTGGCTGCCTAATAGAAATAACACTGAATTTTCAGACCTTTTTTAGGATTGGCTATTGGACAGAAGCAGCTCAGCATCAACAACATTCACTACGTCAAGATCTAACTATGCAGAAGTACTCAATTTCTACACTTTTGATACATTCAGCTCCTGATAACAGGAATGATCTAGGGGCTTCTACTGGTTTGAAATGAAGAACTCTGATGGTCATTGCTACTTCATTTCCTTGATGCTGTAAAGGCCTTTGAAGATTTCTGGGAGGCACTGTTTTGTGTAACAGGACCTGCATCTGAATCTCAGATGACAGCTGTTCTTGGCTTTCTTGTAGGAAGAAGGAAGGCTGACATTTGGTCTCCCCTAACCAGAACATCCTTTCTCTACCACCCACTACCACTCACCATTACAGTTAAACACAGAAGCTACCAAGCTACCATTATGGATTGGCAAAGTGATGGCTGTGACGCCACTACTTTATCATGATTAGAGATGCCCTATTTTTCGGCCTTTGGGGTGTTTTTTGAGTTTATTTCACTCTTTTTCTCTGTCTCTTACACATACTTCCTACTGTCACTTATTGATTTCCTCAGTGGCAAAGTTGGGAACATTCCCAGGGAAGCTCAGACTTAATCATGTTTTTTTATCCAGTAAATTCTTTTGTTAAGCATTTGGAGAGGAAGTCTGGAAAGTCCATCACTAATAGGTAACTTGATCATATTTCTTGTGGGGAGAAAATCCTCACCCAAGTCCAAATCACATTACTTGGGTTGAAATAGATTTAAGACTCAAAAAAAAGATTGCTCATTTGGACAAGGACCTTGGTTTTCAGCACATATATTTCATGTAAACGTGATTGATGATCCACATTTTTCCCCCAGGGGTATTCTTTTATTTACAGGATGAAAACTGCCAACTTAGACACAGAATGTTTTTGGTACTGAATCTGGAGATACTCATTTAGAATGGCAAAATATATATATGACAGTATATGGGAAGGGGAATAGACAGAAGACTAAAATGTCTCTTAAATGTATGTTTTAACTAATCAATCAACAAGCCTTTTTAAAGCATTTGCTATACCCTCAGTGGCACAGTGGATAGAGTGATGAGCCTGGAGTCAACAAAACTAATTTTCCTGAGTTCAGACACTTCCTAACTTTGTGAACCTGGGCAAGTCCACTTAACCTTGCTTGCCTCAGTTTCCTCATCCATAGAATGAACAGGAGAAGGAAATGGCAAACCAGTCCAGTATATTTGCCAAGAAAATTCCAAATAAGGTTACAAAGAATAAGACATGACTGAAGAACAGCAACAATATCCTAGGCATTTTGCTATGTCCTGGGGATAAAAAAAAGGTCAAAACAGTTGGTGCCCTCAAGGAGCTTGCATTTTAGTGGGGAAAGACAACATGCAAACGTTATACATACAAAGGGTTGTTTTTTGTTTTTCATTTTCTTTCTTTTTTTAACTTTATTTTTAGTTTTCAACATTTACTTTTGTTTTTCTAATTAATTAATTTTAGTTTTCAACATTCATTTCCATAACATTTTGAGTTTTTAATTTTCTCTCCTTCCCACCCCTTCTCCCTCCCCAAGAGAGCATGCAATCTGATATAGACTCTGCATTTACATTCATATTAAACATATTTTCACATTAGTCATGTTGTAAAGAATTGGAACCAATGGGAGAAACCATGAAAAAGAAGAAACAAAAAAACCCAACAACAACAAAGGAGAGTAAATAGTATATTTCCACCTGCATTCAGACTCCAAAGTTGTCCTTTGTTTTCAAAGAGGACCAATGACATCACAGGATCACGTCTTGACTTGTGTGTGAATTGGATTTAAGTGATGCAGAGTTGCACAAAGTTATCAACCTCACTCTCTTTTCCAGAGTCACTGAAATCCAGTGACAAGTCAAAAGCCAAGAAGACTCATGGTGGACCAGGATGCAGGGGATGACCTTGGCATCTTCAATTTCTGACCAACCTCTAAGCCAGTGGTTCTCAACCTGTGGGTTATGTTCAATTTAAATACATCCTGCATATCAGATATTTACATTACAATTCATACCAGTAGCAAAATTACAGTTATGAAGTAGCAACAAAAATAATTTTATGGTTGGGGGTCACCACAACATGAGGAACTGTATTAAAGGGTCACGGCATTAAGAAGGTTCAGAGCCACTGCTCTAAGCATTCCACAGGGCCTACCTACTTCAACCCCCTTCATGGATGTTGGAACAAATTGTTCTTATCCATTCATTCCACATGGGGGAGTCTTCGCACACTTGGAGTAGAGATTTCCCTAACTCACTAAGTGGTTTGAGGTCTAACCCTGGGTGTGGCTGATGGGCATTCTGCAAATTCTTAGAGCCACAAGTGTGAGATGAGTGAATCAAGTGGACACCAAAGGTGAATGGGCAGCCCTGAAAAGGGCTTGATAAGTCCTCACAACAGAGGTGCTAGTCCTCCTGAACACTCCATGCACCCCAATGGGAAGTAATCTCAGAGGGAAGATACTGTCAGTGGGGGTTACTGAGAAAGGCTTCTTATAGCAGGTGGGATTTAGTGGGGTCTTTGAAAAACTAAGGAAGTGAAATTCATGTTGTCATTCATTCATTCAGTCAACAGAATCACAAATAATAGGTAGTTTGCATTTATATAATACTTTAAGAATTACAAAGCACTTTATATATATATGATCTCATTTGATTCTTCCAACAATCCTGGGAGGTAGGTGCTACTTTATTCCCCCTTTAAAGATGAAGAAGTTGAGTCTGAGAGAGGTTATATGACCTGCCCTTAGTCACACAGCTAGTGTCTGAGGCAAGATTCAAACTTGGGTCTTCCTGATTCAAAGTCCAACGCTCTTATCCTAAGATAAGAGGAAACAAACCTAGGAAACAAAAAAAAAGGCAGTAGACACCTTGAAGGAGAACCATGGAATCATTATAATGTAAGTCAAAGCTCAGATCTTTTGTGTGGTAATGAATGAAAAGTCAGAGTCATAATTTGTGGGTAACTAATAATCAATTTATTAATTACAGTTAGCAAGTAATTAATAAAATGGTCACTGACTTTCTCTCATAAACCAATGATGAACCTTGAAGGCTACTGGACCATGTAAATATACTTGGAAGAATAAGTGTTCCCAGGTAGAAATCAACTCTGATTGGTTAACAATTAATAAAAAGAATGAATATTATAATGAGATGCCAGCCTATTCTAAGAAGGGACTGGGTATCTGACTGATTATGTCACTCTTTGACAAGAGAGACTCATCTCTGTAAGACAAAAGTATCTACCTCCACCCAAGCTACTTATGTAGGTGAACAATGGGCAGGAATTTACCTGGATTAGATTCTTTTTACCCTTTAATCAGAACTAAGCTTTCCCAGTTGGGTGGGTTTTTGTCCAAGATTGAGGAGAATGTTAACTCAATCTTATTATCAGTCCTGTCTTTCAGAGGCTGCTTTGACCTAGTAGAGAATAAGGAAATAGGAAAGGAAAAAACTCTGGATCCTCCAATATTAATTGGTTATTAATAATTATTTCTCTCAGTGTAAGTCTATTGTCTGCCTCTGACATAATTTCAAAGCATCATTTTTAAATTTCCTCCCTGCTGAATTTCATTATCCCTCACCCTTAATGACTTGAAGTCAGGAGTTGGTTCATCTCTGTCATTAAATTACATGACCATGAGAAAGTCAATTTTTCTGACCTTAGTATTTTTTGTCTGGGCCTTTGATTTCAGTAGTTTGGAGAATTCTAGGTGAGGAAACTTCTAATAATGCAGATCTTTGTCTGTTCTGCAACATGGAATCTTGCTATCATAGCCAGTCTGTGTCAGAGGGGCACTGGAACCCAGGTCTGCTTGGCCTTGAAGCTAGCTCTCTGCCCATTCCTCTATATGGTGTCTCAGCTGTCTTTAAAAAGAAGGGCATGACTGAGTGATTTCTACAATCCCATCTAGTTCAAACAATCCAGGAGTTTATAAGCTTCTCAATACTGCCTTTATAAAATATGAAAGCTCATGCTCCATCTTGCAATCTTAAGCACCAAATAGCTTTTTAAAGCTGGATGGCTCTGCTTACTGTGACCCCTTGCCATTTCTTCAAAATCTTTCCTAGAATTCTTCTCTCTTCTCATCTTCTAAAAAAAAAAAATCTACCTCTAAAAAACATGCCTTGCCCTACATTGAGTGAATTATTGAATGAAAAAATAATCACCATAGAAGAAATCAGGTTTCTTTTTTTAAAAATGAAGATTCAGGTTCATTGATATGTGTAAAAAGGATTTCTGATCAGTCCTTTAACACTTATGACTTGAATCTAAGAAGAAAGTAGAAAGCAGATAGAAGATTACTTTGACAATCACAAGGGATAATGGAGTAGGTAGTTGTGACACCAAGCACAAGCAACTTCCAGGTTTGGGTTACGAGCATAGCAAACTCCATTTATTCAGTGACAGATCAAGGCAAGACATTCACAGGAAATCAAAATACAGCACCTACCATGTGTAACTCAATAATTTAGTAAATCCTCAATTCAATCACAAAGTATTAAAGTCCAAGTACCGCACCCCTGGGCAGTACATTCATTTAGTCTATCACAAAGTCTTCTTTCTATTCAACTAGAGATTTGTTTCCAATCATAAACAAAGTACATTCATTTGCTTGGTCACAAAGTACAGAAGTCAAAAGTTTGCCACCCCTGGATCACAACTGAATTACAATGCCATCCATCACCACCAAGCACCTTCTCAAAGGGGCAGTAGAGAACACAAAGGCCATGTACCCCTAATCTACAACAAGGTCACATTATCATTACAGCATTCAGTACCCAAGGAGAGGTCTTTTCTTCATCATGACCCAAGGCAAGTTCTCAGCAATCTCAGTTCCTGGGAAGACAAAGCTTAACAAAGCCACAATATACATTGCCAACATCCTCGTCAATTCACTCTCTGCCTGCAGAACAGTCTCAGCACCCCTAAAAACATCAGCAAGACCCTCCTCCAGGATTTCTGTAAACATACAACATGAAAATCCTCCTTCAGGGCTTCTGAACCAACAGCAAGTTTCCAGGACCTCTGCAACAACAGCACTGTCCTTTACTAGCAGACAAATCTGGCAAAGTAACATCAAAACACAGAAAAAATAGCAGCACCACAGTCAAGCCTCCTTAATTCTCCACAGCTCTGGGTGGCAATTCTCAAAAGTCCTGGGCAGCTCCAACTGGCCCTCAGCAGTCCAGGTGGCTTCAGCTGGCAGTTTTCTCTCTCTCTCTCTCAGCAACTCTGGCCCCCGGCAATTCTCTCTCTCTCTCTGCCTCCCCAGTGCTGCTCCCAAAAATTCTTCTTCTCTCTGCTTAGGCCTTCTCTCTGAATCCACAGCACCAGCTACTCTCAATTCAGCTCCCCTCTCTTCAAGTCAACAAGTCCATCCCACAAGTGGAATTCACAAGCTCTGAGTTTTAACACTTAATAGGAAAACCAAGTCAATACAAGGGGATCTTTAAATTCTATTACCATTACAATAGTTCACAGGATTTGGAGCTGGAAAGAACCTTAGTGGGCATCTAGTCCAGCCCATTCATTTTACAGATATGGAAATTGAGGCCAAGAGGGTATGAAATGACTTGCTCAAAGTCACAGAAAGAACAAATAACAGAGCTGTGATTCAAATCTAGATCCTCTTCCTTCAAAACCAACACTTTCTTCAACCATTATACCATGCCTTATGGGTTTGTAGAATACGAAAATAAAATGCCTTGGTAATATACTGATGGGCAGCTAGGTAGCACAGTGTATAGAGTACTGGACATGGAGTCAGGAAGACATCTTTCAAATTTGGTCTTAGACACTAGCTGTGTGTCCCTAGGCAAGTCACTTAACTCTATTTGCTTCAGTTTCTTCATCTGTAAAATAAGTAGGAGAAGGAAATGGCAAACCACTCCATTTTCTTTGCCAAGAAAGCCCTAAATGGGGGTCACTGAGAGTTGAACACAACTGAAAAACAATTTAATTGAATAATGTACTGAGACAATTTGTATCATTTAACTTTCTTCTAGAAAATTTGAGTTAGTCGTATTAAAAGGTAACTCCTAACAATTCCATAAGGTTAGGTAATGTAGGTTTATTATCTTCAATTTACAGATGAGGAAACTGAGGCAAAAGAGGCTTGATAACTTTCTCCTGGTTATACAGCTAACAAGCAGTAGATCAAGTACTTAAACCAGGTATTTCAAAGGCAAGGTCAGAGCATTTCCCACTGTGCCAGAAGTTCTTTCCCAATACCAGCCTTAATATCCTAGCACATGTCTTTTGGAGGAAACTTCCATAATCATGTCATGTCAAAAAACCTTACACCAATTTAATGCTACGTAAAGATTAATTAATCTCATTTTCCTCTAATGCCCACTATCTATAGGCAGATAGAAAAGCTTTTTACTAACATAAGCCACTGACTAAGGGTGTTTGTGTGTGTGTGTGTGTGTGTGTGTGTGTGTGTGTGTGTGAGTGACAGTTTACACAGCATAAATAAAGTGCAAATTTGCCAGGTTTTTTCTTTTTGCTTTCAGAGAGAGATAAACAGAATCTGCTTTAAAAAAAAAAAGGAAAATCTAAATATAAAGGGAAAATATAAATAACTTAAAACTTAATTTATTTCTCTATCATAGTCAATTACAGGAGAGAGATGAGATGGAGAAGAGGAAGAGAGGAAGATAGAGTAAGAAATGTTGAAAAAAAGAGAGAGACACATACATCCAAAAATTCACAGAAAAAAGAAACACAAGAATTCATAGATGTGGAAACTTTTATGCAATAATGTCTTCCTTTAGGGCCTTCAGGTATTTAAAGATTACAATTATCTCCATGTTGTATTTTTGTAACGGTAGGTTTAAGTTGGAATATTACTTCTAATTTTCCCTGTGGATCAGATAATATTAAGCTGCAGATTATTTGTCCTGAGCCCACTGTTACATTATCATTAGGCCTATTGTCAACTATTGGCATACTCTCTTTCAATTTTTCTGTTCAGATTTGTAGATTACTATTTGGGGAACTCACCTGAATGTGTACATGGTATTAGGACACTGAGGAACAGTAGCATATGGGTATGCCCCACCAGAAGACCAGATCCAGGCTGCCTTTGAGAACATGGCAGCTATGCCTACCATCATTGATGCTGACCTTTTGAAATAGCAGCTACAACTGTTTCCTCATCTGTAATATGAGGGAGTTAGATTCAATGTCCCCTAAAGTCCCTTTCAGCCTTGAATCTGTGATTCTTTTATTATCTATATTAAATTAGTACATGTTCCCCTATAATTTAAGTTCCTTGACAGTGAAAGTCTCTTTACTCCTAGTACCTTGTACATGGTAGGATGCTTAATATGTGATTGTTGATTAGAATTGAATTGATCTTAATATATTTGGCCCACCACTTTAACCTTTTGAGATCTTTTGGGATTTTGCCTGTCATCCAACATGATGGCCACCCCTCCCAACTTTGTTTCATCTTAAATTTTAAGAACCATATAATCTATGCCATAGGTCCACACCATTGATAGAAGTGTTAAATAGCATAGGGCCAAGGTGAGATCCTCAAGTTCCTGACCCCTTCCAACCTGATGAGCCATTAATGATGATTCTTTGGGTGTGAAGTTCAACTAGATCCACATCTACCTAACTGCACTTTTGTCTGGCCTTTATCCTTTTTCTCCAGAGAAATTTTATTGAATCCTTTTGACATCAGAAAGGTTGGGTGCAGAGCTGAGAACAGAGTCCCCATATCCTGATGCTTCTTTGGTATATTTAACTTTTCTCAGCCTTAGTTTCCCCATAAGTACAATGGGAACAATCACATGTGCACTGCCTTTCTGAGAGTTATTGTGGGCTAAGCACTTTGGAAACCATAAAGCACTGTGTGAATGTAAGCTGTAATTGTTAGGGAGTTGTTCTTTATAGCAAGACTAAATCTGCCTCCCTGTAACTTCTCCCCCCAGCTTCTAGTTGTGCCCTCTGGGGTCCTAGTGGAGCAAACCTAATCTCTCTTTCACATGAGAGTCCTTCCAGCACTTGAAGGCAGCTGTCAGGTTACCCCAAAATCTTCTCTTCTCCAGGCTAAACATCTTCACTAGCCTTATTTACCTTATTTACCTTTTCTAAGAACTCTCCAGCTTAGCAACATGGTCCCCAATACTGTCATCAATTCTCCAACTTATCAATGTGACATACAGTATTCCAGAAAATAGAGAAAGACAGAGCTGAGAAAAATTGTCACCTCCTATATCCTGGACGTTATGCCTCCCGTTGTAGCTCCAACTAGACTGTAAGCTGTTTGAGGACAGGGATTGTGTGTCTAGTTCTTCTGTGTTCTGTTCTTCCCCATCCTCAACATCTAGCAAAGCTCTAGGCAAACACCAGGGGCTCAACATTTGTTGAATGGTTGCTGTTGACAAGAATTAATTATGAAATGCTTGGCACAGTGACAGGCACAGAGTAGATGCTTTGAAATGTTAGTTGATTGATTGATTGAATTATACTAAGAATAAGCCCCTGAAAACTTTGTCTTCTTAGTTTTAGAAATATTTTCTCAAAAATTAAACCCAGTGAAGAGTCAAAATTTTCAGGAATCTTTCTAGAATAAATATATCACAACACTCCCAAATGAAACCTGAACCAGGAACCAGATTAAATGTAGTTCCTATCTGGTTTTTATATGTTGATATATTCATTAAATATGTGTGTGTGTGTATACACATGCACATATGTAAATATATGTATGTGTGTGTATGTATATATATATATATATATATATATATATATAGATAGATAGATACGTATGCATATACAGTCAGTTCTCAACATCTGCACTTTAACTTTCATGACTTCAAGCATTTGAGTGAGTTTATTAGTAGCTTCATTTTCACTGTTGCATTAGTAACCACACACATTTGGGGCCATGCACAGTAGAGAAAAAAAGTGAGAGGTGGGATGTGTGCAAGTTTGTGCAACAGCTAATCTTGTTCACTCTACTGTTGTAAAGAGCTCCCCCTGCATTCATTGCATATTTTCATTGTTTGACTTGAAAACTCAAGTTTTGTGTTGTAATTATGATCCCAAAGCAAAGAGCAATCTTTTGTACTCTAAGCTAAAGCATGCAAAGTCAGTGATATGTCTTAGTGAGAAAATATAGGTGTTAAATAAACATCATGCTGTCTGTGGCCACTGTCAGTTGCAAGTTTGGTGTTAATGAGTCCAGGATTGGTTATATCTGCAAAGAGGGGGAAAGTTTTTATAGAAATGTTCATGAATCTGCTCTGGAAAGTGCCAAAGTAACCTTTCAAGTGTTTGATGGGGGAATGGAAAAAATGGAAAAGCTATGCTCCTATCCTCTGAGAACCTTAAGAATCTCAAATAGCACTTGAAGCAAATGTTGCTAATGGATTATTTCAAGCTGCTGCATAGTTCGTGATCTCCAATGTCATCCACTAGCAGTGAAGGACAGAGCATCAGAAGTGATGTTGAGACCTCTCCAGACCCAGCATCTTCCAACAGCAGCAACTAAAGTCCCAGCAACCTCTCCCTTGGTTTTCAGAGGGTGCCCAAGGTAGAGAGGTTCACAACAGTATAGTGCACAATTGCAATGCCCTTCCACGTCATCTGACATGGTGGAATGTAAGATTCAGGTAAAAAAGTTTTAAGAATTTTATTTGCTGTACAATATTTATGGTACTACAGATTTCTTGTGTTATAAAAAGTAAATATATGAAATCAATTTTTTGCTTTTTTATTGAAATGTTAGCACAAAAATGTCACAGAATTCTAGGGAATTAGTGAGAAAAATGTTTTGTGTGTTATTAATTTTATTTTGTATACCACATTTTATGGGTTATTTCATGGTAAATATGTTAGGAAAAGTGCATATTATCAGAATTAATGTTTTTATTATAATGAATTACATGCAGAAAAGTGTATTTTCAACAATTGCTAGTGAAAGATTACAGTTTTTGGTGGTCCCAGGAACTAACCTGCTATTTCCCATAGGTTCAATGTATCAATACTCATGTTTTTAACTTTTGCACCATTTTCTAAGAATTTTACACCTGCAAAAAGTTGAGGATTGACTCTGTGTGTGCATGTGTGTGCATGTGTGTGTATGTCTATGCATGTCTGTGTGTGTGTATTCTTCTAAGTCAACATGCAGATTCCCAATAAGGAATTCTTATGTATTTTATAGTGATCATCATTTCCTTTTGAGTTTGATACTGCTTTCTAGAAAATATTTATATCCAAATTTTAATAGGTTTGAAACTTCAGTAAGACTTTGTGGACCCATGCAAATTTACTCTTAATCACTGAGCATGATGTTCAGGTGAAAGCACTATTGGACTATCGAGTCCTTGAGAAGTAACTGTGTGGATCAGAATATAAGTTATATTTTTCTCCAACTCCATAGAAAACCTGTGTATGACCTATATGGGGACCCTCTGGTGGTCAGCAAAGAACTATATAAGTATACCCAAAAGTTGTAGTGAAGTTTTAAATTTCTAGAGCTTAAAAAAAGGAGAGGGGACTAAGCATAAAATTTCACTATGACTTTTGTGACACCTTGCATTACCAAAAATTAGAATGAGAGAACAAAAGGACAATCCTTATTATTATAGATGCAGAAACTGAAGCCTGGAGAGAAAAGGCCATTTATTCAAGAACACACAATGAATTCCTGCCAGAACCAGGACTAGAATACAGGTCTGACTCCCAAACCAGTGCTCTTTCCATTATATCACACTGTCTCCCTCACTGAATGATAAAGCAATCCAACTGTGTAAACTTTAGGGTTCAGATTATGCACATGTCCTTGCCTAGTTTGCAGCCCAAGAGTAGTTTCTTGCTTTCTTTCAAACTCCCAAAGTTCTGTGTTTATAATTTCTGTTATGGTTCCTATCACATTCTGTTTCTCAGTCTCTTGACTATATCAGGCACACTGTTAAGTGTCAGTGATACAAAGAAAAACAAAAAATCATCCCTATTCTCAAGGAACTCGCAGGTAGATCCTGAGTATTATTCATCTTTATGTCTTCTAGCTCAGGTGCTGGAAGATTCTGTCTCAACAAAAATGCATGATTTAATGCAACCTCCCTGACTTTTTATTACCTGAATCACCTCCAGGATATAAATTAGAAGTCATTTTTTCTCCTTTGGCAGCTTAACAAAATCCATTAACAAGGTGTATGAATTAAGAGTACTGGAGCCTAAGATCACAGTAAAAATGGAATGTCAATCAATATCAAGCAAGTCTTCAAAATTCTAGTCATCAATATCAATCAACCAGCCTTGATTAAACACCTATTTGTGCCATTCACTGTGCTAGGTACTGGGGATACAAATGCAAAGATTTAGGCTCAATGAAGTAAATAACCTTCTAAAGAGTTGCTACTGGATATGAGCTGTTGTATGGTAGTACAAGTAGCCTAATTTGTAAGGGAGACCAATGAAGTGTAGAGGTGTTCACTCAGCCTGTGTTGAAGTCTCTTTGAAGTGTTTAAGTGATGTGCTTAATAAAGACTCAATGGAATAAAGATTCTAAAGATACTGTATCTATACGTATATAATTACACTGCATATACAATTTAATCTCAGAACCAAAAATTGACCATGTAGGAGCATTTTGTTTATAAGTCATGATGGTGATTACATTAGAAGTCAAGGGGCAACTCATAGGTCAGTAGGAATATTGGTAAGTTTTTAGGTGTAATTTTTTTAAGTCACAAAATTTGAAGAATGTACCCATTTCAAAGACCTGTGTGGTCAAAGGAGACTTTTAGCCTCCATGGGCCCAAATTTCCTCTTTTGTAAAAAGAGAGTCAAACTACATGACCTCTGAGATCCCTTTCAGTTGTCAAGCTAGAATCCTTTGATCTTATCTTTTATTTGATGGCACAATGAATGGAGTACTGTACATGAAGTCAAGAGACCTGAATTTAAATCCAGCCTCAGACATTTACTAGCTGTGGGACCCTTCAACAAGTTACTTAATTTTTGTCTGTCTCAGTTTACTCATCTATGAAATTGGGATAATAACAGCACATACCTCCTGGGGTTGTTATGGAAATCAAATGAAGTGGTATTTGTAGAGCACATTGAAAACCTTAAAGTACTATACAAATGTTTGCTATCATTATTACTATTTGCTATAACCTAAGTTTAAATAGCCTAGGTATGGCCTCATTTTAGGTAAAAGATATATTCTTTAAAAGTTGTATAGAAGTTTAATTTTTATCAAATCAAGCCTATTTTACACACAGCAGGAATTCCCTTATTTAAAAGGATCCTGCAGCGAGTTCTCCTTGAAAGGAAGAATCCTCTTGTAAAGCAGTTAATTACCCCCTAATTTATCTATTTGGTAAGTTTAGATTTTTTGCATAATAGGCTCCCTTTCAGCAAATCACCCTTAGCATAGAATGATATTAGAAACACAGTTAAATGAGAAAAACCTCTTACATTCTAAAGATTCTCTTCGTGAATGTGTCAGAGAAAAGGAGAGGGACAGTAAGGTTGCCCATCATCTAGTGGCTAAAGACCTTACTCTGAATCTACTTTGTCTCTTCTTATATATTTACATGTTTTCTCTCTTCCCTAATAAGCTATAAGACCTTTGAAGGTATGAGGGGTTTTTCCATCCTTGAATTGCTACCTGCTAATAGAGTGTATGCAGTAAGTGCTTAATTAGTAAATGTATTTTATATATGCATGTGTATATATGTACGTGTGTATCTATATCTATAGCTTTCTATATCTATCTATCTATATCTTGATAAAAGCTTGTTAATTGCTTGTTCGAGTCTGTACTAGCCCTAGTGGGATCACAGAGAAGAATTGGGGCAGAGTTCAGGGTCAGAAGACTAGACCATCATCCAGAATAAGAGGGATTTAACGAAAGTTGTGCTTATACATGAACGGGCTGCAGAAAAAAGCAATCTATACAAAAGGGCAGTCCACTCCTTCAGTCTCCTATGCCTCTCCTGTCTACCTCTTCAGGGCATTCATTTTCTAACTTGTGGTACATTCATTGTTTTTTTACCCCAGTCCCATGAATTGAAGGGCAGTTGAAAGGCAGGGCCCGTGCCACAAAGCAGCCATGGTGTACTGCAAAGAATTCTGAATTTGGAGTCAGTCAGCAGAGCTGGCTCTCACATTTATTATAGAGAGGTCCTAGGGCAAGGAACTTTACCTGTGTGAGGCTGTTCAAAATAGAGAAAAGAGCTCTTTTCTTCTTCGCACCATCTTGTTGACTTCCATTGCGCCATGAGAGCTAAGTGGAGGAAGAAACAAATGAAAAGGCTGAAACACAAGAGGAGAAAGATGAGGCAGAGGTCCAAGTAACCAGACTGTGCTGACCACGTCAGCAATAGGAACAGAGATGGAATGACCCTTGGTGACATTCTTGGGAAAGCCGAAACCTTTGGGAGACATTACTCACCACATGAAGGACTTTACTAGCTCTACCACCTGATAATGGACTTTTACCACCATCTGACACCTCCTTGACAAAAGGACATGTGATCGTTTAATGCAGATTCCACCTACCTGACTCTCAACTTTGTGCCATGGGACTTTTGTCATTTTGAACTGATTATTTTCTTTCTGGCTAAGTGTAGCACACCTGTATGATAAATCCTCACTACTTTCTTGTTTGAAAAAAAAATGGAGAAAAGAATCTTAGTCCCCTTTTATCAGGAACAGTACTTTGTAAGTCTTAAAGGACAGAGGCTATATCTGTGATCTTATTGTTATAGGGAAATCCCGAAGGAAGAGATTCCTTCTATTCATTACTGAAGGTCAGTACCATTTCTGCAACCTATAGCTGAGGAGTGTCATAATTTCCCGAGCATCAAATGGCCAGTAGTGTTAGCCATGTGACCTGAAATGGGGTTCAGCCATTATAGCAGGCTGCCTATCCTTAAAGCACTTTCTGAAAGAGTCATTGCTGATCTGGCTCCTTACCTTGAACACAGAGTAGATGCAAAATAGATGATTGCTGAATTGTGAAAGTAAGTTGAAAAAAGATACGAGCAGGCCACTAACTAGAAGTGGGCACTTAGGTGGCCAAGTAGACAGAGCACTAAGCCTGGAGTCAGGAAGACTCATCTTCCTGAGTTCAAATCCAGCCTCAGACACTTATTAGCTGTGTAATGTTGGACAAGTCATCTAGTTCTGTTTACCTTAGTTTCCTCATCTCTGAAATGAACTGGGGCAGGAAATGGCAAATCACTCTAGTATCTTTGCCGAGAAAATCCCAAATGGCATCATGAACTGAACAACAACAAATTATCTAGTTGGGGGGGGGGGAGAGAAAGAGGGAAAGAAACAGAGAAAGAGAGAGAGTGGGAGAGAGAGAGAGAGAGAGACAGAGACAGAGACAGAGACAGAGACAGAGACAGAGAGAGAGAAAGTAGAAGAGAAACAGAGAGCCTCAGAGAAAGGCAGCAAAACAATATGCCAGGATCTCCAAATAGCAGAGCTACTGAGATATGTAGATGTCATCAGGTAGGTGCCATAGAGGTCAGCTAATAAGATAGAAAAGAGTTGTGCAAAACTTACTCCATTTTGTCTAGAGATTCCATCTCAGATAAATCCTGTCTAGTCACCAAACTCAGCAAGTGGAAATTCCCTAGTTTAGAAAGAAATGCTGAGTTCTGATTAACGAGGTGAGAAACATACTGGAAGCCAAGGTGTCTGGGACAGCTGTAGTCTGTTCCCAAAAAAACCCTTCCCCATCCCTTCTGAGAACAACACTCCTTATGCAGCTCAGTGGTTCAGTGGATAAAATGGAGGACGTGAAGTCAGGAAGACATAATTGTGCCTCAGACACTTACTAACAATATGACATTGGGTAAGTCATATCCTCTCAGCCTCAATTTTCTCTTCTGTAAAATGGAAACAATAATAGAACCTACCTCTCAAGGGTTGTTGTGAGGATGAAATAAGATAATATTTGCAAAGGACTTTGTAAACCTTAATGTGCTATATAAATGTGAGCTATTATTATTATTACAATCTGTAAAATGGGCACCAGGTTAACACCTCCCTCACAGGATCAAATGAGATAATGTATGTAACGTGCTTTGCCAACTTTAAAGTGCTATACACACAGTAGCTATTATGGTTATACCCTTTATTAGGAAACATGCCATTCTCTAGAATGATTTTTTACAGAAGAATGCTGTATAATGACTGTGTTTCTTATATCCTACTTTGCTGTACGACCACGTAGTAAATGCTACTCCCTGGCAAAGCTGAAGCTTCTTCTAGCAGGTCGTTTCCTGGTGGGCACTTCCCTGGTTGAGAAATTCCCCAATCGTATCTCCAAGTCCTCAAATATTCTCTGGAAGCTGCACCTTACCTCTTCCTCTGTTTCTCCCCAGTTCCCCAGTCACTCACTCAACAAACACCTGAATAATGAACAACTGGAGGACGAAATGAATGAATAAATAAGTGAATGAATGAATGAGTGAACCCAGCAAGTAAATAAACAAATGGGTTCTCAAATGAGGCCATATGGCAGGATGAAACATTTTGTTTAGCAGGTGACTTGATTTGCTGCTACACATCTTTCGATCAACAAACAAGAACATAATATTGTTTTATTGCTGTAAATAAAGACAATTGAGCAAGAACCACAGAGCTTTTAATTGCCATGGCCTATGTAACAGTATTTCCTCTGATTCTTCTTTCCCAGAAGTTCTCCAGAACAAGAAAAGGCAAATGAGTCCAGTTGGGATTTAGGTACTTTGGTTCTTTCTGCTCTTGGCTGATAATTTAGATGCACATGGCTTTATAGCTGAACAAATAATAAATTTTCTTCTCTGTCAGTTAAAGGCTGACATCAGTTTGAAACACAGCAATGGACAGCCTGGTAAGAGCTAAATAGCAGACTGAACTAGGTTACTTTCTTTTTTGCCCCCATTTCATTCCCCAATTACATATAAAAACAATATTTAATATTTACTTTTTAAAATTTTGAATTACAAATTCTCTCCCTCCTCTCTTCCCTCATTGAAAAGGCAAGCAATTTGATATAGGTTATACATGTGCAGTCAAGCAAAACATATTTCCATATTAGTCATGTTGTGAAAGAGAATACAGACCAAAATAGAAAAATAAAGAAAGTAGGAAAAGGCATGCTTCAATCTGCATTCAGACTCCATCAGTTCTTTTTCTGGAGATGGATAGCGTTTTTCATCATAAGTCCTTTGAAATTGTCTTAAAAAGAGGTAAGTCATTCACATTTGATCAACATAAAATATTGTTGTTACTATGTACAATGTTCTCTTGGTTGTGCTCATTTCACTTTGCATCAGTTCATGTAAGTCTCTCCAGGTTTTTCTAAAAGCATCCTGCTCATCATTTCTTATAGCACAATAATATTCTATCACAATATACCTTGACTCATTCAACCATTCTGCATTTGATGGGCATCCTCTAAAATACCAATTCTTTGCCACCACATGAAGAGCGGTATGTTTAGGTCCTTTTTGTTTTTGTTTTTTATCTCTTTGGCATATAGACCTAGTAGTGGTGTTGCAGAGTCAAAGGATATGCATAGTTTTATAGCCCCTTGGGCATAGTTCCAAATTGCTCTCCAGAATGGTTGAATCAGTTCACAACTCCACCAACAGTGTATTAGTGTCTTAATTCTCCCACAACCTCTATAACATTTGTCATTCTCCTTTTCTGTCATATTAGCCAATCTATATTTGAGGTGGTACCTTAGAGTTGTTTTACTTTGCATTTCTCTAATTAATAGTGATTTAGAGCACTTTTTAAATATGACTATAGGTAGCTTTGATTACTTCATTGGAAAACTGCCAATTCATATCCTTTGACCATTTATCAACTGGGAAATGGTTCTTATTTTTACAAATTTGCCTCAGTTCTCAATATATTTGAGAAATGAGACCTTTATCAGAGAAATTTGCTATAAAATTGTTTCATAGTTATGATTACTATGTATTTCCCTCCATCCTATTTTTCCTCTTGTTTATCCTGGTCCCTCTCTCTTCTTTCACCCTGTCTATGCTCAAAGATGTTTTGCTTTTGACTATTAATCTCCTCAATCCATCCTCCCTTCTATTAGTGCTGCCCCCCCCCCCCCCATCTCCTTCCCCTTCTACTTTCCTATAAGGTAAGATAGATTCCTATACCCAACTGATTGTGTTATTCCCTCTTTGAGCCAATCCTAATGAGTAAGACTCATTCCTCTCATTTTCTCCATTGTAAAGCTTTTTCATGCATCTTTTACATGAGACAACTTGCCCCATTTTACCTCTCCCTTTTCCCTTCTCCTAATACAGCAGTTCTCGACCTGAGGGTTACGTTCAATTTGTAACAATGAAAATACATCCTGTATATCAGATGTTTACATTATTATTCATAACAGTAGCAAAATTACAGTTATGAAGTAGCAACGAAAATAATTTTATGGTTGGGGGTTACCACAACATGAGGAACTATATTAAAGGGTCGGGGCACTAGGAAGGTTGAGAACCACTGTCTTAGTATATTTCTCTCTCACCTCCTAATTTTGTTTTTTTAGATACAATCCCAATACAGCCTCATTATATTCAACTCACTCCCATGCCCTTTCTCTAACTACCTAAATAATGAGAAAGTTCTTAGGAACTATGAGTATCATCCTCCCTTTCTGAGTTTCATTGTTATCATAGGATTAGACTTTGACCTGTGGTATTTAAACATAGCTATTAAAGCTTGGTAGTGAGAGGAGTGAAATCATCCTAAGGGGAACACCAAAGCAAAAAGAACAATCACAAATGGTCACCAATATGCAAGGTTGGTGGAAATCACAAAAGGAATGATCAACTGGATGCTGATTTAGAGTAGAAGAATGAGGACAGAAGCCTGTGTGATCAAGTCAGTCAGGAATGCAGGAAGCTAGAAGAACTGGTTATTGAGAGGAACTCAAGTTGCCCTGGGATAAGTTTCCTCTCCTGAGTTTCCTATGCCATTTATTCTGGGGCATTGCTTTCCTCTATCCCATTCCCCACCTTCTCCCTTGGACTATGTCTGCTGTAAACTCCTATGGGAACACAACCTTCTGCCATCTTGTCATGTCTCAGCCTCTAGCCTTAGATTCTGCCCCACAGTCAAACAAATCTTAAGACTTTCTCCAACAAAACCTACTTTTCTACTCACCAAGCTTTTAGATTCAACCTCGACTCTGTTTTTAACCTATCAAATCATTGCTCTTTTTTTTGGTAGAAGAGTCCCACCTGCCTCAGGTTCACATCTGAACTCCCTCAGTACTTAGTAATTTGTACTTAGTAACTTAGTGTGTATTTAGTAAGTGTGACCATTAGTAAGTCACTCAAACTCTGAGCCTCCATTTCCTCATCTGTAAAATGGGGATAATAATGTTGACATTTTACAGTGTTATAGAGAGGCTCGAATGAGTCAATATACGTAAAGTTCTTTGCATATCTTTATATATCTGCCAGTTATTTTTACCTTGTTTAAAGGCTTTCTTGTTCCTCTACTGATCAGCAGGAAGGGGATCAGGAAAGGGGCTAGAGGAGATGGAAGAAAAACACAACTAGCAACTAAAAGATTTGTGCCAAATTTCGTGGAGACCAGGACTCATATCTGTTTGGTTTATCCACCCCCTGACTTTAGACTTGCTCACTTAGGTTAGTCATAAAAATCAGAGGGCATAGCTGTGCTTTATCTTATCTTGATTTGCGACAAAGGTCCTTTCCTATTTTACCTGAAACATCTTTTCCTGTAAGTGGGGCACAGGCAACTATATTATCTTTGCAGAAGAATGAAGAAGGTGCTTTGGACTGTTTATTTCTTGGGGATTCTTGTCCCTCGAAGGTTTGGATTCAAAGTGCAGTATGAGGGGTGAGTATGAAATGAAAGGGAAATTTAGAGACTTGTAGAAACATAGAGTGTTAGAGTTGGAAGTGAGCTTGAGTAAGGTACCTAGTACAACCCTGTCATTTTAGAGAAGAAACTATGGAATATAGTTTCAACAGAAAAATTTTAGCAATGTAATGGGGGAGAGGGACAGTCCAATGGGGTCCAGTCTGGACCATTACAGTACATTCAAGATCGAATCCAAAGAGTAATTACTACAAGTAGGATGCCCTGCTAGGCTCTGGTGATATAAAGACAAACTGAAAAATAATTCCTTCCCTTCAAGAACTTATATTCTCCTGGGGTAGATGGGAGATAATACGTAAACAGATAAAAAGACACCTGATTATTTTAGGATGGTGACAGTACGTAGGGGAATCAGAAAAGACTTCCAGTAGGAATTGACATGTCAGCTGAATCTTGAAGGAAGTCAAGCATTCCAAGATAAATACTTTTTCCTCAATTCAGCAATGAAAGTGATAGAAGTACTAGAACTTTTTATCAACCAAATCTACTTAGAAAAAGGAAATAATATCTAACAGCAAACATTTGCCTAGCACATGCCAGTTCTTGGAAATATTTTTCCTTAGTTTAATGAAGTGTGAATATTAGCAGCAAAAGGAAAGAAATCCATATTTCATGTTTCATCATCTCTTAGTTTGCTTCCTCTGAATCACTTATCTAGTCTGTTTGACATGCTACTCTCAGCCTGTTCTTTGTTGCCAGCATGGATTTATGCCATATGACTGAGCAGACCAGGCAAATAGACATAGTCTTAGATCATCCCAAATTCCATTCTCCTCCCTGCCCCCCAATATGTGCTGTGACTAGGGACAAGTTCGTCAGATACACAGATTAAGTTCAGTCAAACTGCTGACATCTGGCTTCTCTATGTCACCAAATAATGTGTTTGAACATTTTTTTCTCTCTCAGGATCGTTTTTCTTATTGTTTCAATGTTTCAGTTGTTTTTCACTCTTTGCGACCCTATCTGGGGTTTTCTTGGCAAAGATACTGGAGTGGTTTGCATTTCCTTCTCAAGCTCATTTTATAGATGAGGAAATTTAGGCAAACAGGGTTAAGCGACTTGACCAGGGTCACACAGCTAGTAAGTGTCTGAGGCCAGGTTTTTTTTTTAAATCAGGAAGATGAGTCCTCCTGATGCCAGGCTCAGGCACTCCACCTACTGCATTACCTAGCTGCCATATCAGCATCATAGATCTAGAGTTAGATGGATCTCAGATGTCACTTAATTGAGAAAAATGAGGACAGAGTGAGTTTTAGTAACTTGCCCTAAGGTCACAAGGGTAGGATGGGATTCCAGGTCCCTTGACACTAGTCAGCATTCTTTCCACTGTGCCATACCTAGGACTTCATCTTACACACTGACAAGATGCTACCTCATAGAAACAACATGGAAAGGAATCAAAAGCATGGAGTTGAGATTTTGAATCCCAACTTCAGCATTGCCCAGATGGCCATGGGAAAAGTTATTTGAACTTTATCTCCTGGACTGGGTTTCCTAATCTGTAAAAGGTGATGAGAATACTTGTACTCCTTACCTCACGGTTTTGAGGACATCATGTTCATCAGCTTTAAGGCACTATGTAAATATGAATTACTCTTAAGGTCATAAGACCAGCAACTTGGAACTGGGAGGCAACCTCAGAGGTCACTTGGTCCAGTCAAATCTAGATTAGGGGTAGTGGAGAGATTTCAAGGCAAAGGGGGAGGGGAGTCTATGAACTTGAATGAGGAAAAAATACATTTTTAATTTTCATAACCTTCTTTCTTACTTTTCACTGTTTCCTAATTGAAATTTAGCCCTTCCTTCAACTATGAATCAAAAAAAAACTGTAAGAAGGGGTCCATAAGTTTCATCAGACTGCCAAAGATTTAAGAATCTCTGATCTAATCCAATTACCTTGTTTTACCCAGAGAAATGAATTCATGTGCCCAAGGCCCACAGAGAGGTGCAGCTCTGGGATTTGAGTCTAGATCTGATTAGGAGCCCTCTTACTTCAAATACAGACTCCTTTCACTACACATCATCATCGTCATCATCATTGTGACCGTCATCATGACCACTGCCATCATTCCTGATGGCAGTAATATTTGTTCCTGAAATGCCTTATCTGCAAGGAGAGCTAAGAATATTCATCAGCTTCATAAGGGTTTGGGACAGAAGAATAATAAAGATGATTGCCAAGGTCTATGCAACCCACTGAAGAGGCTGACCCCAGTCAGGGGGCTTCAAATGAGCCGGCTCCCTGCTGACCTCACCTCATTATAGAACTTGGGGGGAAACAACAGTCTAGAATGTGTTTGTTTGTCCTTATTGATCATTTTCAAATTCATTTTCATTTACCAGCATTGAAATAAAATGCTCCTTGTTTTATGACTCCTACCAACTCCCAAAAACAGTAATTACTGGCTATCATTCCCATTCTGGAAACTCACTAGGCTTATGTTAATTGCTTTGAAAATAAAACACCATAAAATGCTTAAGTAGCTTCTTTTCCCCTGAGGGCCCTCAAATACCTCATTTTTTCACCAATATTTGTTATATAGAAACCTCTTTGTGGATGCCTGTCAAAACTCTGGCTGGCGATCTTTGATCTGGGGAATTTATTAATGATGAATCCCGAAGAATCATTTTCTCTGTTAAACATTTTATGAGTTCCTGTTCAAAAAGAATACACAAAATATAATAATCCTTCCATTTGATCACGTGAAATAAGAAGGGTGCTAATTTGGGGGATTAGCTAGCTTTCCCTCTCCTTCCCATTCCTCATGTATTATGCATCAGCCTTGAAATTGACAAGGTAAAAGCAATAGCAGCCTCTGAATGAGGGGTTTAAATATTGGCTTAAGTGTTCTATTTGACTTGGGGAGATTAAGTATCATTTTTTGGTTCGATATTAAAAGGGTAAGCTCTTTTTAATATCAAAAGCCTTCACCTGAACACTGGAGGGTCAGCTTTTTCCCATCTAAGATGAGCTCGGTAGAAAGAAAGAAAGAATTCTTGATCCTTCCTTGCCGTAGTCTAGCAGCCAATCACTTCAAAAAGATAACTTCTGAAAATTAGTGCGGGGCATGAGAGACATGCTTACCACGCTGCTGAGAAATATTAACACAATCATTTAGCTCTTCTGAACCTTTAATCAGTAAAATGGTGATGGGGGAGGAGAGCTGGACCACAAGATGTCTAAGAACTGTGTAATAATGACTCTTCTTCCTGACCCCAACCCATGTAAGCTTTAACAGGAATGGACCTTGTGAGGAATGACTTCTTTCAAATGACAAATATATCCATGTATTATTATAGAACAAAAGTTCTTCACCTGTTTTGTTGTAGATACTTTTGGTAGTCTGGTGAAACTTATTGGCTCCTTTTCAGAGAAAAAATGTTTTTAAATGCATAAAATACATAAGTTTACAAAGGAAACTAATTATTTTAAAATTTAATGATCAGAACTCTTATTACAAAACCCAAGTTCACAGATCAAGATTCAGAACCCCTATTTAGAGGGCCTGATACCTGTTTCAGAGCAAACAAAGTAAAAGCCCAAGCTTGGACTCTCAGTATTCCTTTCAGTGAAATGGATCTGGATTAGAAATTTGTTAATAATCTACCAAGTTCACTTATTTATCTATTTATCTATCAAGTTCTTTGATTTATTATTCTAACTTATTTTTTCTCCTGTTTTATTTTGTAATTCAACCTAACTTTTTTTGAATAATTTTTTCCAATTATTTGTAAAAACATTTTTTAACATTCTTTTTTAAAATCTTGAATTCCAGATTCTTGTCCTTTCTCCCTTCTCTTTCCCCTCCCTGAGATTTAAAGTCCCATGTTACTTGGCCCCTGCTTACCTGGCTAGTCTAATTTCATAGTCACACTTTCTGTGCAAATCAAAACTGACCAGCTAACTGTTCCCCCAGAGATAACATTCCATCTTCCATGCCTTTGGAAAGGCTGTTCCCCATGTTTGGAATGTGCTCCTTTCTTACCTCTGCCTGATAGGAGCCCTCAAAGAACAACTCAGGTTCCCTCCTGCTCCCACCACTGTTCCTCCCAGATTAAACTGTATTTCTTTGTACACACACACACACACACACACACACACATACACACACATATGTAATATTTACATATCTGTGTATGCATACATTGTACCCTATCAGCAGAATGTAAGTTTCTGTAAGGCAAGGACTCTCAATTTTGTTTTTGTATCTCCAGCACTTAGCTTGGTATAGTAATAAATAAATAATTTTTTTAAATGGAATTCAATTAAGTTGTGTAGTGTCCAGACTATCCAGATGTAGGCAAAAAAGCCCACTTCTAAAAGGTTCATTAAATTATGACCATAGTAATGCTCAATGGCTGCCATTTTTGTATCTTCATTTATATAAATTAATTAACAGTTGCAAAGAACTATGCAAACCTTAAATCCCCAGATGGTTCATGGAGGAAAAAAATTTCAATTTTATTTTTTGCTTTTTGGGGGGGCAATTGGGGTTAAGTGACTTGCCCAAGGTCACATGGCTAATTAGTGTTAAGTGTCTGAGGCCAGACTTGAACTCAGGTCCTCCTGACTCCAGTGCCAGTGCTCTATTCACTGTGCCACTTAGCTGCCCCTCTGTTTGCATTTATTTTCAAGGCTGTGATAAAACTCCAACCCAGCTGCAACCACATTTCTGCCATGAAGCTTCCTAGATGACTCCAGCTTGGGGGTGGGGAGGAGACAGTCAATCCTGCCTCTGACCTCTCAGCTTATAAGACCTACTTGTTTTATTATTTCTATGTTAAATATGATATTTAACACTGGAAGTGAACTTTGTGTAACATCTAACCTAGCCCCTTCACTTTTACATGAGAAGAATAGGAGACATAGAGAACTTAAGTGATTTGCCCAGAGTCAGACAGAGAGCAGGTAGGAAAGGCAGAATTCAAACCCAGGTCCTCCGACCAAATATGCAACACCATAAATGTAAAAAAAAAAAAGTTGCATGTTAATCTGACTTGTCAATTATAACTTCAGTAGGGGAGAGAACTATTTAAGTTTATAGGGGAATCTTTTAAAAACAAAGAATTCTTTTTTAAAGCAAACTCCCTAATTTATCATTTTTGTAACCATACATTTCATATGTTGAATTTGCTTAAAATGGCCGTGACTTAATGTCTCTGAACCTCAGTTTCCCCACCTGTGAAATGAGGATAACACTACTTGCACTGCCTCTCTCACACTGGGTTGTTGAGGGGAAAACACATTAAAATGTGAGCTGGTATTATCATTATTGTCAGTGACTGTAGTTGTCTCTGTGTGATTGCAAAATAACCAAGTAGGAAGTGAAAAATTCAATCTATCCAGCTGCATTGTGTCCCATAGAAAAGAATGTTTAACTGAAATCAACTTTATTTTGGCTTGCTTTGTCTTCATCTTCTAGTAAATTATTCTACTTGTGTAACGTGTCTTAACTGATACTTCATCATGACTTCAATTGCATCTCTACTAGGTTGCCATGCTCATCTAAATTCATTCTAAAAATCAGTCCATTCAGTTATTTGTGGACAAAATGCCAGTTGGCTGACTCCATTCTTCACTTTTAGACTGGATCTTTGATATGATGCAGATAGAAATAGCCCTAATTCTAGAATTTGTGGTTATTGTCAAGGAAAGAATTTGTCACATGATAGGAATATGCTGGTTCAATTTTACACTATTCTCTACCTTCAAATACCCTGACCTTTTGTCTTAGAGTGCTGGTCATTCTTTTCCAAATTCCAACCCTAGACTACTTCTCACCATCTGCCTTCTACAAAATAGCTGTAGAACACTGTTGAAGGAAGTCATACAACTGTGCTGCCATGGTCTACCACAAATTCACAGTATTAAATCTCAACTGGGACTTTGCTGCTATACTAAAATCCTTTTAATTTTCTCTGATTGCCTCCCCAACTCACTCTACTGGGCATTTATTTAAAACCTCTCTTTTAGATCCCTGGCCCTCCTGCCTCACCTCTCCAGCAAAGGTCCTTGAGAAAATTAAGGCCATCCGTCAGAGGCTCTCTCTTCTCTTCACTTATAATCCTGAGATTCTCTCAAGGGCATTCCCTACTTCCTGCTCTTCTGCTCCTCTCTTTGAAAAAGGAGTGGTCCTCTGGCTCATGGCCTATTCCTCTAACTACATCCTTGGTCCCATCCCTTCCTTTTTCCTCTGGGAGCTTGCTCCTTCAGGCATCTTTTCTATTTATAACCTCCCATCTCTCTCCATTCACTCCTCTACAACCTGAAAAAATGCTATCCCCCTGTTCAATAGTATAAAATCCTCTGTTCTACATTTAAAACCCTTCCCAATATGATTCCAACACATTTTCTCAGGCTAATTGAACATTAATACCCCCTCATGCACTCTGCATTGTAACCAAACTGGTCAACCTATTAATTTCCTGTACACATGCCATTTCCTACCCCAATGAGGCACAGACTGTCCCCTTGCCATAGAAGGCTCTCCCTCCTCTCCTCTCAATGCTCAAATATGCAAATTGATCTGTATGCAATTGTATCAATCTGGTGGTTCTTCCCAGTGATACAGATTGCAACTTACAGTTGCCTGCCCATCACATATGACTCTTGTCCATTTTCTTTCCAAAGTTCTCCCAAATGGTCCATCAAACATATTTAAGAACTTCCTTGAATTCTCCTGGTGTCAGGACCAATGTGCTAGGGGAGCTTTCTGGCTGTCCACATGTCATGCCTTACTCTTGCCGCATGACCAGCCCATCATCTCTTCCTGGCAGACAATTCCTTCATGATGTTCTTTTCTCCTACTCTCCTTAGAAATTCCTCCTCAGTTCTGCATTGCAGTTTGTTGAACTGCACCATGAACTCCCCATTATTCTCTGTGTGATGTTCATTTTCATTCTTTGGAAGCAAAAGTGCTGTCTGTGTTACTGCCATGTAGTGACAATAGTAATTCAGTGTTAATATTGAAAAGACAAATCTTTGCTTTCCTGGGAACCTTGAGCTCAGTAAAAGAGCATTTCTTCTTCTTTTTCTTTTTCTTTTATTGATTTGTTTGTTTACTTTTAGTTACAAGATTCAGTTCCATAATCCCTTGAGATTCCAATTTTCTACCCTCCCTCCCCCCCCCATCCCCCATGGCAGCATGCAATCAAGTATAGGATTTGCAAATACTTTCACATTAGACATTAGTCTGGTTGTAAAGAAAAGTTGTAACTGATGGAATGAACAGTGGGAAAGAGAAAACAAAAGCAAACATGGAAAAGAAAGAGAGCATGTAATTTGCTTCATTCTGCATTTAAACTGTGTTCTTTTTAGATCTTTCTCTGAATATAGGCATCTCCTTTCATCCTGAGTCTTTTAGAGTTGTCTTATAACCTTGTGTTGCTGAGAAAGGTCCAGTTTATCAAAGTTGGTCATCACACATACATTGTGTTTGTCATTGTGTACAAATTTCTCCTGGTTCTGCTCTTCTCACTTAGCATTAGTTTGTATAAGGCTCTCCAGGTAAATATGAAGTCCATCTGCTCCCCATTTCTTATAGCACAATAGTATTCCACTGCATTCATATACCACAACTTGTTTAGCCATTCCCCTATTGATGGACATCCCCTTAATTTCCAATTTTTTGCCACCACAAAGAGAGCTGCAATAAATATTTTTGTACATATGGGTCTTCCTCCCACTTCTATGATCTCTTTGGGATACAACCTCAGAAGTGGTATTACTGGGTCAAAGGGTATGCAATTATTTATAGCCCTTTGGGGAGCATTTCTTCTTTTGACATTTAGAAATGGACAGAAATAATAATAGTTATACAAGTTAGTTATACAAGACTGTGAGTTTTGCAAAACACTTTAAATAAATCTCATTTGATCTTTGCAACAGTCCCGTGTGGCAGGTCTTATTTAGTACAGCTATCCTTTCAACAGCATGACTTTCCCCATCACAGTTGGGATAAAAAATTAAATGGAAATTTGGGGGGAGTTTTGTAGAAGCCACAGACAACACAGAGCCTATGACCAAATACTTAACCCAAATTTTACAATAAGGTACTGTAAACACTCTATAGAAGAAAAAGAAAGAAAAATGGACTTACTCTCTGGTATGAAGGAAGAGCCAAAAAATTTTACACAGATTTCCCAGATACTGGAGCATGCCATACTCCTAACCCCTGTGTTCCTAACCCTTGTGAAGTGGAAGGGATAACTGTAGTATTATTCTCATTTTAGTGATGATGAAACCAAGGCTCAGAATCATACAGCTAATAAGTATTTGGATTGGACTGAATTTGAATAAGGGTCTCCAGAGCTCTATACATTGCCATAATGCTTCTCAGACAAAAAAAAAAAAAAGGTAGTGGTGGGCAGAGTTGGGAGATAGTAACCAAGGTTGTCCTTCCAGGGCTATTTCCTATATTCTGGTTCTGACTCCCTTTCCACTGCCTTTTGCATTTCCCCCATTCTGACTGCAGTCACATCAGGAGCAGAATCACCCTTGAAAAGGTGAATAACTGTTCAGAAGTATGTGTTTCTCCCCTGGTTTAGAAAGCATATGGGGGTCTTCTTTGGAAATGTAAACTTCCCTAGTATCCCATAGTAATCTTAAAATGTCCCTGATTTTTGCTCCTTGAGAGGATCCTCTTCAGTCTCTATTCCTTCAAGACTTACAGGGTTTACTCAGGAAATAACTGTGCCAATGGCTAAAATTGTCAAGTTATAATGAATTCCTGTTTAGAGATTTTCTTGCTTAGTTAACAAGTAGGCATACTGGTGTTAATCAGGAAGATACATGTTTGTTCACAAGCAAGAGATTTGGAGCTAGATCGCTGGTGCATGGCCAGTCTTGGTTGAGCAATTTGTCTGGTTAATTCCAATAACAAATGGGATTCTGGCATGCTAATGAGATGCACAATAGTCAGCTTCCCAACTTCTTAGAGGCAGAAAGGGCCTTTACCTCACCAAGTTTGAGAAATAATAGGTCTGGGATGCCTCTAGAGGTCCCGGTCTGTAAGCTGGCTCAGCATATGCCTTCCCTATGACAGCAGGCATAAGTAACCCAGCGAAGACCATTCATGATGGAGATTGCATATTACAATTTTTCACAAAGAAGAATTCACAGTGATTATGAATAATAAGCTTGTTGTTGATTGGATCCTTGCCCTTTGGATGCACCTTCCATTGCTACTACCAGTTGGATGGTTAGTGATTTAAAGAAAAGATCTTACAGGACCCTGGAGGGAGTCCACCCCACTCTTTTTACAGATAAGAACATTGAGGCCTAATGAGGTTTTAAAAAAATTTTTAAATTGATTTATTTATTTACTTTTAGTTTACAAGATTCAGTTCCACAGTCCCTTGAGCTTCAAATTTTCTTCCTTCCCTCTTCTCCCCACCCCAACCCCATGATGGCATACAATCAAGTATAGGATCTGCAAATACTTTCACATTGGACATTAGTCTGGTTGTATAGAAGGGTTGTAACCAATGGAGTGAACAATGGGAAAAAAGAAAGAAAACCAAACATGGAAAAGAATGCTAGCATGTAGATTGCTTCAGTCTCTATTTAAACTCTGTTCTTTCTAGATCTTTTTCTGAATGTAGACATCTCCTTCCATCCTGAGACTTGTAGAGTTGTCTTATAGCTGTGCATTGCTGAGAAGAGTCCAGTTTTTCAAAGTTGATCATCACACGTATGATGTGTCTGTGACTGTATACAAATTTTTCCTGGTTCTGCTCTTCTCACTTAGCATCAGTTTGTATAAGCCTCTTCAGGTGAA
>CM053580.1:67223082-67238036 GCA_028627135.1 Pseudochirops cupreus | reverse complement strand
AAAGAATAAAAAAGAAAGAAAGAGAAAGAGAGGAAGGAAGGAAGGAGGGAGGGAGGGAGGGAAGGAAGGAGGGAGGGAGGGAAGGACAGAAGGAAGGAAGGGAAGAAAGAAAGAAAAAAGGAGGGAAAGAAAAAAGGAAGGAAAGAATAAAAAAGAAAGAAAGAGAGGAAGGAAGGAAGGAAGGAAGGGAAGAAAGAAAGAAAAAAGGAGGGAAAGAAAAAAGGAAGGAAAGAAAGAATAAAAAGAAAGAAAAAGAAAGAGGAAGGAAGGAAAGAAGGAAGGAGGGAAGGAAGGAAGGAAGGAAGGAAGGAAGGAACAAGGAAGGAAAGAGAAAATCCCCCTAACAAATATACATACTCAAAGGAATCAAATTCCCACATTGACTATTTCCCCCAATAATTCGTTTTATTCTGTATTTTGAGTGTATCACTTCTCTGGCAGGAACAAGTTAGTGTGTTTCATCTGTACTCCTCTGGAATGGTTATTTGTTACTGCACTGATCAGATTTGTAATGTCTCTCAAAGTTTGCACACTTTTTTAGACCATATCCTACTTTATGGCCAGGTTTGTTTTTATTGACTATCTGGAAAATCTACGGCCAATGCTTGGATAAAACAAGCATTTCTGACAAGTGAGTTGAGGATAGAGTATGGGGGTGGGAAGGCATGAGGGAAGACAAGGAGAGAGGCAAGGCAGCAAAATGAAGTGAAGAGCAGGTCAAATACTCTTCTCTACAACCCGCAAAGGGGGAGTCACATCCCCAGGAGTCCCCTTAGCTTCTCATGGTTCATAATGCAAAGTGTGCAGACATGGAGCATAGGTATATTGTCTCAGGTTCAAGACTAAAGAAAGAATGCCAAGCAGGCGAATTCTCTTGTGAAGTTCCATATACCTCTCCGAACTGATGTGGCAACTTATCTATCAAACATTGTGTGCAGAAGCTTCTGAGTTTGTCAGGCCTACATGCAGAATCCTGTTGGCCCTGAAGCAAAGCCTGCCCAGGGCTGTCCCTGAGAAACCTGCCCGTGCAGTTTGGGACTTTTCATCAGAAGCAGGGCTGATCTGCCCAAACCAGACCTTCTGGCCCCCTGATGGTGAGAGTTCATGGGAACGAGTAGACAGGGCCCCAGTAACAATCAAGGAAATGACTATAACAAGGAGGCAATCTGGACAAGCAAGTCATTAACATAAAAATCCCCATAAATACTGTAGTTATCAGAGTGAGTAGAGGTCAGAGGTGATTCAGGGATTGTGTCAATGGGTTAAAAAATGAATGAGGTTAAGTGAACTGGAAAACTTAAACCCATTATGAGGTGTCTCTTGAATTGTAAGCTATTTATAAGGAGGCAACAGGCTTTAGTAACAGTAAAAACTCAACTACTTCCCAGACCCAACCCCCTTAGTTTGGGACAGAATAAATTTCTTTGGCTGAATTTTGTTGAAACAGTTAAATTATCCCTATGTTGCTCTCCTCTGCCCCTCCCAGTGAGCCATTCATTCCAACAGAGATAAAACTAGTTAGCAAAACTAACCAGGGTATCAAAAAAAGTCTGATGTTTTAATATTCAATGTTCTATACCCATAGCTCCCACTTCTGGAAAGGAGGAGGATGAAGTACCTTTTAATAAGTTAAGTTCTCAGCCTGTGCAAGCAAGGCTGTGTACTTTATGCTATGACCACTGGAATTCCTCCAATTTACTGCACCTTGAATTGTACTTTCAGCAGAGATTCAACCATTTCAAGGGAGAGGCTCATGTTGGTTGAAGTGTCTGCCTGAATCCTCATTCCTGCTTATAACCATAAAGGAGGACTCTTCAGATGCCAAATAGCCGATTTGTACAGGGTTGAATTTGCCTGAGGTTGGCCCTAGACAATGAAAATACAATGGGATGGGTTCTTGTAACAAGTGATTGTTTTTAAACCGCCAAGTGTATCTACCCCTTTAGATTGGTGAGCCAACAAATGCCTTGGAGAAGAAGATCATTTGGATAGATTGTGGAGCTCATGCCAGAGAATGGATTGCACCTGCCTTTTGCCAATGGTTTGTGAAAGAAGTGAGTGCCTCCATCATATTTATCAAGGTTGATGAGAGAATGTATGTAAAGTACTTTGTGAACTGAAAAACCCCTTAAAAGAGTTCAATGATAATAGATAATTATTGGCTTTATGGTCACTTCTCAGTTACTGAAAAATGCCTTCTTTCCTTTGCACAAGGACTGGACTATCCATTCCTTCCAAGGGAGCTAGTATATCAATGGGTTGGAAACAAAACTGAATTGCAGGATCTGGTCTTATCTGCAGCATCAAATACTCACTTTCAATGGAATTTACAAGACAGATAGTGTAGTATAATGGTCAGAAGGAAATCTTTGGAGTTAGGAGGTCCTGGACTTAAGTCCTTCCTCACACACACATATACACAATACACATATATACACACATAAATACATATATGTATATATGACTATATACACATATACACAACTATATACACACATTCAGACATATATAGTACATATATGCATATACATGTGCACACATGTGTATGTATACACAAATATGCATGTGCACATGTATATACATGTATATATATACATATACACACATACACATACATATACACACTACAGAAGTATAAATGAACCACTTAATCTTTTAAGTGTTTGTCTTTTAAGTGTCTTGTTTGTCAACAAGGTAAGTAACATTAAAGTTCCTTACAGGAATTAACTGAAAGATATGGGTGGTGGTGGTGATGAAAACAGTGAAATCTATAACATGAGGAAGAGACTTTCCCCCATTTGTTTTTTTAAACATTTTTTTGGTTACATTTGAGTTCTAAACTGTGCATCCCTCCTATGCCCACACTAGAGAAGGTCAACATCTGACACAGCTCTATGGGTGAACCCAAGACATATTTTAAAGAAAATCTTCATATTAACTATGTTAAGTGACATATACTAACCTTCAAAAGAGGTTCTCAAGGGACTTAAAAAGTTTTCAAAATTAATGGTTATGATCATATTTCTTAAATCTTGGTAACATATGAAGCCATGGAAAATAGAAGACCTGAGGAAAAATGCAACGATTTCTTGTGATCAGGCTGGGGAGATGAGGCATGGGAAAAGAGAAGGAACTCTCTCCAAAATATTCCAAATGTTTCTATCTTTTTATTTGTAGATTCTACAAAACTACAAAACAGACCAAAGGATAAGCAAATTTCTTAGGAAGCTGGACTTCTACATCCTGCCAGTTCTTAATATCGATGGCTATGTCTACAGCTGGAGAACTGTAAGCAAACTGATCCCATTATACTGGATGGGAGATGTGTGTGTATGACCATAGAACCTGAGAGCCAGGAGAGACCTCAGGGGTCACCTGTCCAATCTCATTGCTGTACCTGTTGCTTCTCATCAACAGCACCCTAGCCTAGAGGACTTCCTGTTGTAACTGGCTAAACTCTTCTGGGGGTTTATTTTTATTCATCAATCAACAACTTCTGAAGTGTGAATTATATGCCACATAATATGCTAGCTGCTCGGTATAAAAAGACAAACATGCAAAGGCCACTGCCCTCAAGGAGCTTGCATTTATTGGACATTTTCTTCAAATTCTAAGGGACTTTCTTTTTGCAAATGTGATTTCTGCATAATGGGCAAAATTGTATATACCTCCTCCTCTTCCTCCTCCTCCTCCTCCTCTTCCTTCTCCCCCTCCTCCTCTCTTTGAATTCAGACTACATGACTTCATTTTTTACCCTCCCCCACACACACACCTGCCTTATGGTCTCCCATCAAAGGGAAACTCTCCATTATGGAACGAAAAACTCTTTACTAGCCTACTTAAAGCCCTTAATTTCTCAAATATTTCCCAAATTACTTCCTCTATTCAGAACAGAGGAAGCCTTCTCATTGTCCTTACTCTCCTAGTCTATCTTCCAAGGCCAAACATTTAGATAGGGTCATATCTTGAAAGATTTACTTTTTTTCCATTTGTTTTGCCAATTCTTTTTTGTCCTTTAACACTCGGCCAAAAGCAATTCTGGGGAGCTTTCTTTGGTTAAGTGGTTAATTAAGCTTTCTTTGAGGCTGTTAGATGTCACAGTGAAGCACTGCACCTAGAGTCAGGAAGATCTGAGTTTGAATCTTAACCCAGACTCTTACTAGTTGTGTCACTCTGAGCAAGTCACTATACCCCTATATGCCTCAGTTTCCTCACCCGTAAAATGAGGCTAATAATAGCACCTTCCTCTAAGGATTTGGTAAAAGTAAAATGAGATTATATTTGTAAAATGTGTTGGAAACCTTAAAGTGTTACATAAATGCTATTATTTTTAGCAAGTAAAATAATGATTACAACCCTACATCTTTTTTCTCCTCTCTGCCTTTTGGCTTCATTACTTACTCTCTGTAAGATCTTTTGGACAAATTTCTTCACCTCTCTTTGCTTTAGTTTCCTTATTTGTAATATGAGAAGGATGAGCTATATCAGTGGCTCTTCACCTTATTTTTCTTTTGTCATGGAATTCTTTGGCCTTGGTGGCCTAGTGAAACCTATAGAATCCTTCTTGGAAGAATGTTTTTATTTGTTTGTTTTGCTTTGTTTAAGACTGGTTGTCCCTATTGCCCATGGCCAGTATGCTCTGCTAGCATGAGAGATTTGAACTACTGTACTCCTTCCTGATCTGAAACAGTTTGTTCCTCCATAGGCAGCCTGGTGTCCTCTTGATTTCCTGGGCTCACTGTACCGATGCCAAACTTAGTATGGGCAGCTGATCAATTTATCCCACTTCAGTTGGAACTTCCAACCTCAAGAGAGCTGCCAAATTCAACCTTCCCAGTAGGAAAAGTTATAGGCCTACACTGCCATGTCTGGCAGAATGTTTTTAAAATGAACAAAACAAAATAAGTGTGATTGCAAAGGAAAACCAATTGTATTGAAATATAATTATCAGAAAATATTTTTAAAATAAAATTCAGGGATGCCACATTAAAAATATCTGAACTAAAAAAAAAAAACATAAAAAGGGGTGGCTAGGTGGCACAGTGAATAGAGCACGAGCCCTGGAGTCAGGAAGACCTGAGTTCAAATCTGATCTCAGAAACTTAACACACACATAAAAAAAAAATAGCCATGTGACCTTGGGCAAGTCACTTAACCCCAATTGCCCTACCTTCCCCCCTCGAAAAAAGGAAAAAAAAAATCTGAACTAGATGGTCTCTGAGGTCTCTTGGCTCTAAATGACTCTAAGTCACTCTAAATCCAATGATTATGTTTTCACTTGAGGAATTAATCCTTCCAATAGTTTCAAGTCATATGATGTGTCCAACAGGATGATTGAAAATTACTTGGGAATACTCAGAGGTGTTGCTGAAAAATTTTTCCACATAAGTCAAACTGGGACGACCATCCTCATGGTCAAGAAGCAAAATATAATCATTGACACTATGATTTATGTTGTGACACATATGTGTTTCTATTTAGAATCGCCTATGGAGAAAATCACGTTCATCCCATAATAATGGCACCTGCTTTGGGACTGACCTCAACAGGAATTTCAACTCATCCTGGTGTAGTAAGTGCAAGTTTGAGACATGAGTTGATAACTGCATAGGAGGCAGAGAAGCAACACTCAAACTCAGATGTCTTCACCAATTCCTGTCCTCATCATCTTCCTCCTAGTCAGATGATCATTATCCATCAATAAAAAACATTAGAATTTCTATGTTGTATTCTGCTTGGGCCAGGCAAGGTTGAGAAGCCCATGGTGAACTTCGGGATTGATTTGACAATATTGATTTTCCAGATCCCAGGCAGTGGGGGGGGGGGGGGAGGATTGGGGCGCCATGCCCCTAACCTATACATTTAAAAGGCAATAAATATTTTTCTAAATCATACTATGAGACTTCATCAAAAGTCCTGTTCTAATGCTTTATTCTTTCATGGTGGAAATTACAGATTTTTGGAAGTTATGCTACTTAACCATCAATCTTGTCAAGTCCTACCAAACTGAAAGCTTAGCCTAGTAAATGGATTCTGATATATTCAGTTATCCCTTCCATATCATGGTGGTTAGGGCTATGCCACCCCCCACCCACCCCATTCCTATAATTTGAAAAATCCACATAAAAATTTTTGGCCCTCCCTTCATACCAAAGAAGTCTGAATTATTATGGTATTAAAAGATAAAATGTCGATATTATACAATGCCATACATATATTTCATGCATTTCTGAGTTTCTAAACTTTTTCTGTGTCATCTGCTGGCCTTTCTGTGTCATCTGCAGCATCTGCAAGACCCTCCCCCGCCAAATTCCCATTTAATTTCTTATGTTGACCCGCAATATGTCAAAATCATGATGGGGAAACCTGTGATGTGGAAGGGAAAACTTTACTCCAAATGTCAATTTAGCTAAATTAGAAGAGGCTTATCAAATGAGGAAATTTGGGGGTCACAACAGCTAATGATATGGTCTACTAAGAAGGACACTGTTGTGGCGCATCTGCTTTGGTGAAAGGAATAGCTGCATGAATGAAATCACAGATATTTGAAATATTGAAACATTGAGGCCTTATGTAGGTCAACAGGTCTTTTTACCTGTTAATTCAACCTATAGCAATCTATGCTCCAAGGATCCTAAGGGATAAGTTTTCTTTTGAGGGGGCTGGAGGGGTCTAAGGCATCCATGTCCCACTCTAAACATTCAGAGGTATGCTGGAGCCAGCTTGGACTGGCTCTTGTGAGCCAATTGTTAAGTTTTCAATGTGAATATTTATACCTTTGAAATCAGCAAATCCTACAAATCAGGGCTTGATTTATTGTTTTTACTAATTTATAGACAAGAAAGTAATAGAGGAACTGTTGATAATGCATATTAGCTTTAAAAGTTTATGCTGGGTAAATTTCTTTTTTGATGAACTGATTGTTAAACATTTACCAGCATGCCTGCTGTAACACATTCCTATGTTAACCGTAAGTGCCTGAGAGTGAAAGCACAAAGCACTAAAGGGTTGTTGGCAGATATTGGCCAATGATATAGAATTAGAGCATTGGATGGAATATCAAATACTTGATTTCAACCACTTAAACAAGTGCCCAATGTCATTTTGAAAATTTTGCCAATGGAGGAATCTTAGGTGTAGGAACAACCTCCAACTATTATAGGGGTTCTTATCCTTTTTTGTCATGAGCCCCTTTGGCAGTTGAATGAAACCTATGAACCCTTTCTCAGAATATTTTTAAATGCTTAAGATAAAATACCTAGAATTACAAAGGAAACCAATTATTTTGAGATGCAGTTATTAGAATATATATATGTATATGTAATTTATTTACTTTTAGTTTACAATATTTGGTTCCACAGTCCCTTCAGTTTCAGATTTTCTCCCCCTTCCCTCCCTTCCTCCCCAGCATGGAGGCATGAAATCAAATATAGGATCTACAAATATCTTCACGTTAATCATTAGTCAGGTTGTAAAGAAGGATTATAACCAACGGAATGATCAGTGGGAAAGAGGAAACAAAAGTCTCTCCAGGTTATTTGTGAAGTCCATCTGTTCCTCATTTCTTATAGTACAATAATATTCTATTACATTCACATACCACAACTTGTTCAGCCATTCCCCAATTGATGGGCATCCCCTTGATTTCCAATTCTTTGCCACCACAAAAAGAGCTGCTATAAATATTTTTGTACATACAGGTCTTCCTCCCACTTCTCTGATCTCTTTGGGATATAACCCTAGAAAAGGTGTTGCTGGGTCAGAGGGGTCACTTATTTATAGCCCTTTGATCATAGTTCCAGATTGCCCTCCAGAATGGTTGGATCAGTTCACAACTCCACCAACAATGCATTAGTGTTCCAATTTTTCCACATCCTCTCCAGCAGTTATCATTTTCCTGTTTTGTCTTCTTAGCCAATCTAACCAGTGAGATGTGGTACCTCATAGTTGTTTTGATTTGCATTTCTCTAATTAATAGTGATTTAGATCATTTTTTCATATGCTTATAGATATCTTTAATTTCATCTTCTGAGAACTGCCTGTTCATGTCCTTTGACCATTTTTGTATGTATATATATATATATATGTATATATGTATGTACACTAGCTCATTGACCCAGATTGAATATGTTTCATCTGTTTGGGAACATCCTTCATCCCTTCATCCCCCAGACCAGCAACCCTTCTATAATTTAGGAGTTATAGGCAATTGGAGTTGCCTGGGGGCACATAGAAGTTCAATGATTTGTACAGGACTCCACAACCAGGAAATGTCAGGGGCAGGATTTGAACTCAGGTCTTCTTGACTCCATACCCAACACACTATCCACTACACCATATTGCCTTGAGAGTTTCAAAATGGTTAGTTAAAAACCATCTGGTTTATAGCTTCCTTTAGGAGTTAGATGTAGATGGTCTATGTTTTTAGAGCTCCCTTGTCTTTTAAGTATTTGTGAATATAAATTATCTTTTTCATCAAACTTTAAGATCTCTGAGGGCAGAGGTTATGTTTTATTTATCTTTCTATATCTCCCAACACCTAGGGTAATTAGTGCTATAGTAGGCTTTTAATGAATATTTGGTTAGTGAGCAAATATATAATGGCAGAGAATGTGTCATCATGACACGGATTGCCGAGAATTTCATCTTCAAAGAAACCTTTGGTTGTTTAGAACGACTAACCTGGAAACCAAATCTTCAATCTAATTCCAAGTGGAATGTCCTGTATTGTTTGATTCTGAACGCTGAAGCTGGAAGGGGGCTTAGAGATCATCCTTTCCAGTCCTATCGTTATATGGAAAGGGAAAGAGAGGCCTAGAAAAACGAAGTGACCTCCCCTTCCCCCTCACACAAGGTTACACTGCTATTAAGTGGCAAAACCAAGCCTTTTGAGTCCAGGACCCCAATGCCACACTCTTCAACATCTATCACTTCAGAATTCGGATTTTCATAGTCTCTTTCCTTTCTCTCTTTGCAGGTATTGGAGCCTCTAAAAACTGTGAGAACACAACATTCTGTGGAACAGGACCATCCTCTGAGCCTGAAACAAAAGCCATCTCTAGTCTTATTGAAGGCAAGAAGGACAGCATCCTATGCTGCCTGTCAATACATTCTTATGGCCAGCTCATCCTCATCCCTTATGGTTATACCAAAAAGAGACCACATAACTATGCTGAGTTGGTAAGAGATCAGCCCTTCTGGTCCACTCCCTGTTACAGAAAAGCACCCTTTCTCTGCCTTCTAAACTTCAAGGCTGTGGTTTGATTTATATCTATCATGTCCATTCTTCCCTTTCATTTTCTCCACCTTTCTTTTTGTTTTCTCCTATTTACGCCACTTTCCCAGATCCTGCTGTGTTGTCTCCAGGTCTGCATAGTATTATTCTATTTTAAATAAGTACCACATTGTTTCTTTAAGTGTCAAATTGAGAAACACCCTCCATTTTCATAACTATAAGAAAAATAAGGTAAGTATATTAAACATTGGAAATGATAATCTTTCATCTTTAGCACTATAACCCCAGAGAGCACTTGGATGTCTGTTGAGAAGTTACCAGCTGTGAGTTCTCAAATGTGGAATATGTTTTCTCTAAAAACAAACAAACCAATAACAAGTAATCTCTGTTCCCTTTTCTTCCAAGCACAATGCTTATTCCTCCTCACCACCCCCCGACTCTGTCCCCTCTTATTTTTCTGGGGAGCCTTTTAAGGAGCAAATGTCAATGAAAATAGGCAGCTAGGTGGTGTAATGGACAGAGCATTGAACTTAGAGTCAGGAAGACTTGGGTTTGAATCTTGCCTCAGACTCCTATTAGCTGTGTGACTCTAAGCAAATCATTTAGTCGCTAAATGACTCAGTTTCCCCATCTGTAAAATGATGCAAAAAAACCTCCAACGGTTGGAGTAAAAATAAAATGAGATAATATTTGTAAAGTGTGTTGCCGATGAAAATGCAAATCTATGTTATGAAATGGTATCTTATCTTTCACCGGGCAATGTAGACCCAAGCTGGAACAAGAGCAGTAATGGAAAAAGATTCTGATTTTTGGTCCTTTGCAAGTGCCCAAGGGCAACAGGAAAAACTGATTGCCCATTTGGAATTGTCTGAACCATAATTCAGTTTGAAAAAAATTATTAAACACCTACTATGTGCAAGCCACTGTGTGTGATATAGTTGTGATCATAGTGTCAAGTTTCCATAGAACTTAAAGCTAGGAGCCTTGAGTTCCTTTTGAGGCTCCACTTCAGTGTCTTTTACTACAGGAGGTCTTTCCTGATTGCTCCATTCATAATGTCCTCCCTCCCTCATTGATTTGTATTGGATCTGTGTGTATTTTTGTATTTAGATGGTGCAGTGAACAGAGCACATGGACCTGGAGTTGGGAAGACATGGATTCAAATGGGGCTTCTGATAGATACTAGCTATGTGACCCTGGGCAAGTCATTTAACCTCTATGCCTCAATGTCCTCAACTAAAGTGAGGATCGTAATAACATCTACTTTGCAGGGTTGTTTTGAGGATCAAATGAGATAGTATTTGTGAAGTGTTTAGCACAGTCCCTGGAACTTAGTAAGCACTTAATAGATGCTTTCTTTCTTTTTTTCTTCCCATCTCCCTTCTTCCTTCCTCCCTTCTTCCCTCCCTTCCTCTTTTCCTTCCTTCCTTCCTTCCTTCCTTCTTTCTTTCCTCCCTTCCTTTCTCCCTCCCTCCCTTCCTCCCTCCCTTCCTTCCTCCTTTCTTCCCTTCCTCCCTTCCTTCCTGCCTTCCTTCCTCTATCTCCTTTCCTCCCTTCCTCCTTCCCTCCCTCCCTTCATTCTTCTCTTTCTTCTTTCCTTCCTTCCTTACCTGCCCCCTCACTCCCTATTTCCTTTTAGTTGGATGTAAGTTTCTTGAAGATAAGCACTGAGTATATGTGTGTGTGTGTGTGTGTGTGTGTGTGTGTGCACTCATATGCACGTGTGTGTCTTTATATCCCCAGTGCCTAGATGGTACCTGACACACAGTAAGGATTTAATACTTGTTAGTGGAGTTGAAATGAATCTACAAAACACTATCCTTTCAACAACCCTGTGAAAGAAGTAACTTTTATTTCCCCATTTTACAGGTGAGTAAACTGAGGCCTAGGAAAGAAATAAGGGATAGAGACTGGACCTCTGATTTCATTCCTATAGGGAACTCCTGAATGGGCTATCTTCCTCTACCAATTTATACAAGAGGTATCGCCCAAGCTTCTAGCAGGCTACAGGTGGCCTAAAACACTCTTGAGTATGACCCAGATTAAAATGTAGTTTGGAAATATTAACAAAATAAATAAAAATATAACAAAACATAGATAATGTTAATTTGTGGTTTTCTACCACAGAGATACTTTTGTAGGGTTTAGTGTTCCCTACCGTGTTTCTATAGGACCTTTGACACCACTGTTCTTGTGAACATGTGGAAAGATACGGGCTGGGCTAGGCAATAGGTTAAGAGGATTCAGAACTGGCTGAATGTCTGGATCCAAAAATTAGTTCTTAGTGTTAATTGGGAAAGAAGTCTCTAGTAGATCTCCCTCTGTCCTGGGCCTTGGGCTGTTCAACATTTTCATTGATGACTCAAATAAAGACATGCTTGGTAAATTGGTACATGACATGGACCTGGAACATTATGTAAAGCAATTCAAGAAAGAACCAGACCCTAGCACATAGTAGGTCCTTAATAAACACATCTTGATTGATTGGTGGCTAAATGTATAAAAATCTTAACAAGCTAGAATGATGGGCTGAAACTAAGATGAAATTTAATGGGAATAAATATAAAATATTGAGGTTTTAAGTATTTTTCCAAGCATAGAATGGGGACTATATGGCTAGATTCATGGGGGGAAAGTCCAGGTGTTTTACTGACCTAGGAGGTCTCAGAATCATGGAATCCATGTGTAAGAATCTCCTTTACTATATATAACAAGTGATTATCGAGACCTTCAATGAAGGGCAGCCCTCTACTCTGTGAGGGTGGAGGCCTATTCCATATTTGTACAGCTCTTATTGTTAGAAAGTTCTCCCTTACCTCAAACCCAAATTTATCTTTTAACATCTTCTACTCATTTCTTCATTGGGACAAGCAAATAGGAAGACCATTGATCATATCTTACCTGAGTCTTCTCCAAGCGAAATATTCCTTTGTTTCAAATAATCTATAGTGTGATTCCAAGGCTCATTTGTCTCCTCTGGAATCTCTCATTTACAAATATCATTTCTAAATATGATGCCAAGAGCTGAACACAGAACCCAAATGTGGCCTGACTAGAGGAGAGTACCTACATCAAGCCTAAATTTCTGTTCAACTGGAGTGTCGCCACTAGGGGGAGGAATGACACCTTGGTTTGCTCAAGGTTTCCGTTCTGAGATTGCTTCTGCTAAGGGGAAGAAATGCTGTGCTGCTATAGGGGTCAGAGCTGGGCAGGGAAAGAAGGGGAGATGGTGGACAAGAACACCATCACTAAGAGGTCATGGTTGAAATACCTCCTTCCCCCATCCCTCCAAGGTACTGTTAGTGTCTTCTAAATTTTTTGCCCTGGAGCAAAGCCCTGGCTGCCCCACTATATAGTTATGGCTCTGATTCCAAACATGTGAAGACTCTGCAGGCTAGTTGAATTGGTAAAAACTAGGCGTTAGAGGTCCTGGATTTACCAGCTATGTAGCCCTGGAGAAATTCCTTCATTACTCAGGACTTCAAATTCTTCCTCTTTAGGATAAGGTTGAATTAGATCATTTCTTCTCATTCATTCTATGAATCTAGGAGTCACTGAGTCATGGAGAAAAGGGCAAAGGGCAGGGGGAGGGTGCAGGTACCTTGCTGATGTGTGTTTTTGATCTCTTTACAATGGGCCAAGAGAATGGGGCTGGATTGGTGTAATTCTGTCATCATTACCAGAAAGCAACTCAGAGAGCATGCCCTACAAATAGTTAGCTGGTATCATCATTGATACAAGTGAAAGACAGTAGCACGTTTTTAGAGTGGCTCATGTGTCTAAATGAAAAAGACATTTCATTTCTGTCTTATTTTCTCAGACACTGAGCAATGGACATAAGCACTTAAAGACCTAACGTAACAATAACCGGCACTGCATAGTATTGTAAGAGTTGCAAACCATTTGACACATATTACCTCATTTTAACAGCTATCATTTAAAAAGTACTTTAAGGTGGGCAAAGTGCTTTACAAAAACTATCTCCTAACAAACCTGGAATGTAGGTGCTGCTATTAGCCCAATTTTACCAATGAGGAAACTGAGGCAGACAAAGATTAAGTGACTTTGTCCAGAGTCACACAGCTAAGAAAAAAATAATAACAGAATTCATCTAGAAGAACAAAAGGTCAAAAATGTTAAGGGAACTAATGAAAAAATGTGAAGGAAAGTGACCTAACTGAACCTGATCTCACACTATATTATAAAGCGACAATCATCAAAACTGTTTGGTACTGGCTAAAGAATAGGTCAACTACACAAGTCACAGTAGTCAATGACCATCTTCTGACAAACCCAAAGACACCACGTTCTGGGATAAGAACTCTGTATTTGACAAAAACTGCTGGGAAAACTGGAAAATAGTATGGCCGAAACTAGACATAGATCAACATCTTACACTTTATACCAATGTAAGGTCAAAATGGGTCAATGACCTAGACTTAAAGGTTGGTACCACAAGCAAATTAGGAGAACAAGGAATAGTTTACATTTACCTGTCAGATTTATGGAGAATGGAAGAGTTTACAACCAAACAAGAGATAGAGAATGTTATGAAATGCAAAATTGATCATTTTGATTACTTTAAATTAAAAGGTTTTATACAAAGTCAATGCAACCAAGACGAGAAGGAAAGCAGAAAGCTGGGAAACAATTTTTACTGCCGGTATTTCTGATGAAGGCCTCATTTCTAAAATATATAGGGAATTGAGTGAAATTTACAAGAATGCAAGTCATTCCTCAGTTGATAAATGGTCAAAAGATACCAATAGGCATTTTTTAGACAAAGAAATTAAAGCTATCTGTAGTCACATAAAAATGCTCTAAATCACTATTGATTAAAGAAATGTAAATTAAAACAGCTCTGAGATACCACTTCATACCTATTTGATTGGTTAATATGACAAAAAAGGAAAAAGTTAAATGTTGGAGCAGATGTGAAAAAATTGGAATACTACTGAATTGTTGGTGGAGTTGTGAACTGATACAACCATTCTGAAGAACAATTTGAAACTATGCCCAAAGGGTTATAAAACTGTGTATATGCCTTGATCCAGCAATACCACCATGAGGTCTGTATCCTAAAGAAATCATAAAAAAGAGAAAAGAACCCACATGTACAAAAATATTTATAGCAACTCTTTTTGTGGTGGCCAATAACTACACATTGAGGGGATGCCTATCAACTAGGGAATGCCTGAACAAGTTGTGGTATATTAATGTAATGGAATACTATTGTGATTTAAGAAATGATGAGCAGTTGGATTTCAGAAAAACCTGGAAAGACTTACATGAACTGATGCTGAGTGAAGTGAACAGAACCACAACATTGTCCACAGTAACAGTGACATTGTGCAATGTCAAATTTGATAGAGTTAGCTCTTCTCAGCAATGCAATGATATAAGACAATTCCAAAAGACTCATGATGGAAATTACTATCCATAATCAAAGAAAGAACTATGGAGTCTGAATGCAGATCAAAGCATACTATTTTCTTTCTTTTTTTTTTCTTATGTTTTTTCCCTTTTGTTTTGATTCTTCTTTCACAACATGACTAGTGAAGAGATACGTTTAATATGATTGTACATGTATGACCTGTATCAGATTGTTTCCCATCTTGGAGAAGGGGGAGGGAGGAAAAAATTGGAACTCAAAATCTTATAAAAGTGAATGTTGAAAACTATCTTTACATGTACTTGGAAAAAATAAAATGCTGTTAAG
>CM053580.1:67184568-67222982 GCA_028627135.1 Pseudochirops cupreus | reverse complement strand
AGTTTTAATAATCTATTGACTATGGCATTTGCCTTTCAAAGCCAAATATAATTGATCAAGTGTTCAAATGAGGATCAATTTTAAATTCTCAGAAATTACTCATATATACATAGCTATTATGTATGCATACATATATATTCATATGCATATATTTTAGAGATTTGGATAATTAAATACTCAAGACAATTCAAATGAATCTGTGAGCTTAATGGCTTGGAAGCTCCATCCAATGAAGCAAATGGCAACTTATCCATGCTTGTCCATCTTGTGCAACTCTTGTCAATGTTGTTCCATAGTTTTGGCACAGGTGAGCCAGTCAACTTGTTGAAGGCCTCCTCTCTCTCTTTCTCCTGACATTGCAAGGGGCATGTGGTAGTTTGTCTACTAGCTATTGCTTTTTTGCCATACGACCAGTTCATCTCATTTTTTAAGTCCCATATTCATCTGTGCACATTCTTTTTTAAAAATTATTTTTAGTTTTCAAAATTCATTTCTATAAGCTTTAAATTTTCTCCCATTCCCTCTCCTCACCCTCCCCAAGAAAGCATGCAATCTGATGTAGGTTTCACATATACATTCATATTAAACATATTTTCACATTAGTCATGTTGTAAAGAAGAGTTAGGGAAAAACTTTGAGAAAAAAGAAACAAGATTGAGAGAGAGAGACAGAGAGACACATAGAGAGAGACAGAGACAGAGAGAGAGAGAGAGAGCACAAATAGCATGCTTCCATCTGCATTCAGAATCCATAGTTCTTTCTCTGGATGTGGACAACATTTTCCATTATGAGTCTTTTGGAGTTGTCTTAGATACTTGCATGGCTGAGAAGAGCCAACTTGATGAAAGTCAGTCATCGCACAATGTGGCTATTACTGTGTGCAAAGTACACAGTTCTGCTCACTTCACTCAGCATCAGTTCATGTAAGTCTTTCTAGGTTTTTTCTGAAGTCTGCCTACTCATTATTTCTTATAGCACAATAGTATCCCATTACATTCATATACCACAAGTCATTCAGCCATTCGTGCACATCCTTTATTCCTGTTGTGTGTGTGTATGTGTGTGTGTGGATGCTATATGTTGTTCTGTGATTATCCTTACTATAAACCTCTTTATTGCCTTCTAAGTGATATTCATTTTTAGTATCTTGGAGACTGTGGTGTTCCATGACTCACAAACACATAACAATATCAGCATACTATTGGCATGAAAAAAGATGGGTTTTTATTTCTGGGAGAAGCTTAGGGTCATTAAAAAAGATCTGTGATTTCCTAAAGGCAATCCAGCTTGCTCCCCTCATTCTATTTAATTATGGGTCCAACTCAGTGTCCATTTGCACCATCTGCACAAGACATATAGACAGATGGACAAGCTCTATGGGCTATCCATCTAACTGTATATTATAATCAGGACAATAGACATTCCTTATCCATGTGTCTTTTCCTATATAAATGATTAGGTCAAACCAATATAGTGATTATATATAAATTATATATGTAATGCAATACACATGTTATGTAAGAGTATATAATTTATAATCTTATAGTCAAGGTTTGATGAACCAGGATTTAATTAGTACGGGTACACACTCCTTTCTCTGATTGCAGCCTCTCCATGCTTTTAACATATGGTCTTCATGAATTGCTCTGGCCAATTAAAAAAAATCACTTGGAAAGCAACCCTCTGGAATTAACCTCTCTCCACTTAGCCTTGTCATTGGACAATAGAAATCTTTTGCCAGACCCATAAGGGAAACTTCCAGGTTGGTGGAACCTTTCAGGGTTTGTTCTTCAGTGATTGTAACCCGCAGGAGACCAGAGTAACTCCTAGACTATAAGAAGGCATCAGAATAAAACTTTGAGATGTGTGTGTGTGTGTGTGTGTATGTGTGTGTGTGTGTGTTTGGGAATGTGTATATAGGTACATACATATGTACCTACATACACATATGCATGCAAAATCAACATATACAAATTATTTCAGATATACCAACTGACCCATGATTTCATTGATTCTACAATTTCTTCTTAATCCAGTTTGCAATCCACCCATGCTTGTCCATTCTGTTTAACTCATGTCCATGCCCTCCCAAAGATCTGCCACCAATGGTTCACCCAGTATGCTAGGGACTGTCTTGCTTTCTCCCAACAATCACTAGATACATAGTTAAGTATAGTAGTTAAAGATCTTAACAGCTATAAAAACCAGTTTTAAAGTAGAAATCTGATGATTTAACATGTAGAGTGGTAACTAGTTATTGTTTTCCTAGGACAAGCTCCATAAGATGCATCTGAGGCAAGCAGGACAAAAGATTCCCTTAAATTAATTTTTTATGACAAAGTAATTTGAGTAGTAGGGTTGGGGAGGATATAGGGGAAATAGAACTTGCAAACAGACTTCAGGAAACAAGGTATATTGCAAGGGAGGAATCACAGGATACTGCTCCATGGGGGAGATGTGGAGAAACAGAGAACGCAGGACATTATGAGGTTGCCACTGGTGAGGTTACGGCTTGGGGGGGGGGGGGGGAGGGAACTAAGAGGAGCTTATTTAGGATGGAATCACTAGAGGGAAAAGAATCTACTATCTTTATTTTAACTCATTATTCTTGGTAACTAAGTTCTAAGTTTGGTTATTTCCATGTGCTAAAGCAATATAATTGCTGTTAGCACTTTCTAAATTTTTACCCCTTGGGAAAAATCCCTATTGCACCAGCCTAGTAACACATCCTAATTTATGTTCCTTCCTCCGAATCTCTGTCCCTCCCACCATTATCATCCTTTCTCAGCAAATGTTGGCTATATTTGATACCTATCTTATTATCTTTTCTCATTACTTCCTTAACTCAACAATTTCTTTCCTCTTCTTGTCATTTGTGTCTTCTTCACCCCATCATCTGTTGCCAGGGACCCATTCTTTTATGTAGCCATGATCCCTTGGTTAAAATGGACTTAAAGATATTGGTGGCAAGCTAAATTTGAGAGGAAACTTTGGTTTTTCACGCTCTAGCTTTCAGGAAATATATGACTTATAGGGTGATTTTTTTTTCTAGCATGAAAATGCCAGCTCTGCCATATCCTGAAATCTTGTGCCCAGTTTCTTCTGAAGACATGCTAATTAGGGATGATAAAATTCCAAGGCAGTACTACCTAGGAAGACAAGTGGGTGGGTGGGTGGGGGAGACTGAAACAAAGAGAAGGGAGAAATAGAGAGAAGAAAAAGAGAGACAGAGAGAGAAGAAAAAGAGAGAGGGAGAAGAAGACAGAGAAAGAGAGAGAAGAAAAAGAGGGGGAGAGAGAGAAGAGAGATTCTTATATTATTCTCTCTAGGTTTTAAAAAATAAAATGCAAAACTCTATGAGTTGTTGTTTCTGTTTTAAAACCAGGCATCTTTTTCGGCATTTCCCACTAACAGATTCGAATTGGACAGGAGACAGCAAAAGAATTGAAAGCAAAGCATGGAAGCAATTATAAAGTTGGATCAGCCTCAGAAATATTATGTAAGTGTCTGTTTGGCTTCTTTGACATTATCCAAGGCATGGAGGAAGTTACTGGACTTCAAGGGAGAAAGAGAAAATCCTGGGCTTAGCAGCTGGAGAGAAGGGAGTTTTTTGTACACAATCTGAACTGTGATCTCTAGGGACAAGGTGTGAACCAGAAAAAAGGATGAACTCCCAGGCTCAGCCCATGCTCTCTTCTGGAAGTTAGAAGAAAAGATGATGTCCAGTGGCAGTTGATCTGTTGACTCAGCTCCCATAGGACATACCAGGCAACAAGAGCAGGGTAGGGTGGAGCTGGGAGGATAGATCTGAAAGCAAAAGAATCTAGGAGGAGAATTTTTTCTTCTCTACGCCTCCAGAGCCCACCCAGATAACATCAAAATGTAAGTCATTCAAACTCAGATCATAAATCTGAATAATTTCATATTTTTAAATTATTATGGTACTTTTTATTTCCATAAAAGAGAATGATAAGGGCACTCCAAATGATGTCATGTGAGGATTGGTTGAAAGAATTGGGCAAGTATTGCAAAGGAAAAGGAGTTAAAGGCTGAACATGAGCTTCACCTTTAGTATTTGAAAAATGGCCACAAAAAAGGTCATGACCTTGGTCTCCTTGGGATGAGAAGCAGAAATAACTGAAAGACAGATTTTAGATTAAAATAAGAAGAACTAAATAATAGCTAGGAGGGGCAATATGGCATCATAGATAAGAGCTGGTCTTTGAATCAAAAAGACCCAGGTTTGAATCCTGCCTCTGACACATGTTTGTGTGACCTTGGGCAAGTCACAGGTGCTCTTGAGTACTCTGAGATTGGAAGGTGTAAAGTAGGTACCAGCCTGTATTAGTAGAGAGAGTTTCCTCAATAAGAGTTTCTCTATAATGGTGGCATCATAGGCCAGATTTAAAAAAATAGAACTTTAAAAAGTTGAAATAGGCTGCCTCATGAATTCCTTCTCATTGGAGATGTTTGGACAGAAACTAAAAGGACACATATTTTCTCATCAATGGAATTCATACTTTGCATGAGGGTTGTACTAGTTGACCTCTGAGGTCCCTTCCTACTCTTAGATTCTACATTTCTAAAATGTATTTCATCAGAGTGTACATTTTACTCCTCTGAAGTCAGCTCCTTCCCTGCCTTTGTCAGAGACTGGTATCCGTGCCATTTATTCTGTCTTCTTGTTTTAATTAAAGACTATCTGTCTGGATCCTTAAGAGACTGGGCTTATGATATTGGAATTCCTTTCGCTTTCACATTTGAGTTGAGAGGCAACGGAACCTATAAGTTTGTGCTACCAGAAAACCAGATCCAGCCTACTTGTGAGGAGACCACAGCAGCTGTCCTGGCCATGCTTGATGCAATCTATAAGAAGGAATGGGGCTCGGACAGAGCAGTGGTGCTCTCTCCAGCTACCGAGGGGCTCAGTATCTTCCTGTCCTTCATGCTTTTCTTTTAAGGACATCTGTCACGGCTCCAACGAGGAATCCCCAGCCTTGTGAATATAATTCAGGGCAACCCAATTCAATAAAAGTTCAAAGCACTTTCAAAATATGTGTTTGTTGTACAGAAAACAAATGATTTAGTAATGAAGACAGTTCATGCCAATGAATAAAAACTGCGCCTATGCATTTTAGTGCATAAGAGATAAAGGACACACAGAAAATGAAGAATCTGATTAAAGATCATTTATTAAGTACTTACTATTAAGTTCAAAGTATTGTGCTAGGCACTAGAAACACAGCAAAAAAGTGAAATAGGCCCTGCTCTTCGAGGATCTTATGTTTTATCAAGGTATACAACATGTACATATGTGAGTATATACAGAATAATTACAAGTTAGTGTTGGGAGGGAGGATGCTATTAGTTGGGGGAATCAGGAAAGGTCTAGACCCTCTTTTTTGTTATGGGCTCCATTGCCAGTCTAGTGAAACCCACGGGCCCCTTCTCAGAATAATGTTTTTAAATGCATAGAATACAAAGGACTACAAAGAAAACCAATTATATTGAAACAGTTACCATGATACATTCTTTAAGAACAAACAAGCAAGTTCGCAGGTCGCCTAAGTATTTGTGGACCCTGGATTCAGGACCTTTGACCTAGCAGGTTGTGCTTGACCTCAGTCTTAAAGGAAGTAAGGGATCCAAAATGGCAGAGGTCAGGAAGGAATGAATCCGAGGTATGAGGGATAGCCAGAACAAAGGTGTAGAGAGCAAGACAATTAGTTTGACCAGAGTAGAGAGTGTTTGAAGAGAAGTAATATATAATAAGGCCAAAAAGGCAGGTCAGGACAAGGTTTTCAAGAACTTTAAAATTCAAATTTTGTATTTTAGTACAGAGGCATCAGGAGCCACTCTTGAGTAGGTGAATAATGATTAAAACCATCATTACTTTGGGACCACCATTGAGACACCACTGGGACCACCACTGGGACACTAATTTCAAAGAATAATTATAATTGATTTTAGAAAGAAAAGTTTTCCCAGGGGACTATCCCAGCATTACCAGGATCCTATAAACTCATATGTCCAGTTTAAATAATGTAGATCCATTTGACCCTCATAGTAACAAAGGCAGCAATAAACCAATTGTTCAAATGGATGGCATCTACAAAGTACTTTGCAAATGTTGAGAATTACATGAATGTCAGTTATTTATTATTATAATTAAGCAAGGGGAACCTGCTGGAAGGTGAGGTACCCGGTTTATATTTTCTGATCCAGAAACTGTTCTCTTCCCTCTTCCCCAATTCTATAATTTCTTGTGTGTCATCCTAGCCTTCCAAGTAGAAGGTGATGTTTTCCTTCACTCCAGAGAGGATAGCATACATCTTGAAGAAAGCACTGGCTTTGGAGTCTAAAGACCTGGGTTCAAAGACTTTGCACTTACTGTGTGATCCTGGGTGATTCAATGTCTCTGAGCCTCAAGAAAATAAATGGAAATGATAGTTCTGATAGTACACACCTCACACAGCATTTTAAGAACGAAATGACTGTTGAATGGAGAGGGTATTTATGGAAGAAAGAATATCGGACAGGAAGTTGAAGACTACTTCTGACTCTTAATAACATTGTGATCATGGCCAAGACCCTTAACCTCTCTGAGCCTTATTATATTTTAATGTGTAAAATGAGAATAATAAGACTTCTACATATTTCTCTGGGTGGTTGTGAGGCTCTAATGAGATGAGATTTGTAAGGGACTTAAGGAAATTTAGAGAACTTTGTTGTTGTTCCATCATTTCAGTCATGTCCAACTCTTCGTGACTCTGTCTGGCATTTTCTTGACAAAGATATTGCGGTGATTTGCCATTTCCTTCTCCAGATCATTTTACAGATGAGGAAACTGAGGCAAACTGACTTGTCCAGTGTCACGCATCTAATAAGTGTCTGAGGTCAGATTTGAACTCAAAAAGATTAGCCTGCCTAACTATAGTCTAGACACTGTTATCTACTGTACCACCTAAAGAGCTTCAGAATATATTGTTGTATAGATATATAAAATTTATATAAATATATAAAACCAGAAAAGCCTACACAGTCTTAAGTTCTAATTACCCTTATACATTGGCATAAGAATTCTCTTTCTATCTCCATCTTCCCTTCCTAATTTTATATTTTCTCCCAAAGTCAGCTTATAGCTAGGACCAGGGACATTACTAGGGACTATCCCTCACCTCTTAGATCTGACTTTAAACCCAGAGAGAATATTCAGGGGCTAGGCCTGTGCTTTCTGACCTCAAACAGTTGGAACCCATCTATGAGTAAACATGAAAGTGAGGGAGAGGAAACAATGCCATTTGGGCCACTTAATAGAGATTAAAATTTGCATTTCCACATGCACACAGTTTAGGAAGAGATTTAAGAGAAGACAACTTTTCCAGAACATTGCGAGGATGGCCAGGTAAGGCTAAGAGGAGTGGCATAGCAGCTTGGTTCTGGAAGTCCATTCCTTTGTGTTAACCTCCACATCAACACACTAGGCAGCTTGTCCAATCCCCTGGGAAAGGAAGTCAGGAGTCTATGTGGCACATCTGTGTTCCCTGACCGAGTTGAGGTCCACAGCTTGGGCATCTGCTGCTTTAGACTCCAGATGTCAGGCAGCTCTGACAAAGAGAATCAGATGTCCAGTTCTAGGCTTAATCGGCAACAAATGTCATCAATTAATCTCCTTGCCATGGAGAAGAGCTGCCCAGTGGCTTACAATGGGATGTGACCACAGTTTTCCCATCCATCTGACCAATTAGATATCTGGGTTTCCAATCTAATAGAACTTTAAAGGTAGTTTTTTTTTTCTCTTTGATATGTGTGTTATAATGAGATTTTATTACTTCTAATTTTGATTTGAAAAGAAGAAAATATTGTGAGGAAGAAATCAATTCTTTGGTGAGGGATTTATTCTTCATAGGCTTTGAAATGCCACTTTGGAAGGAAGATAAATAAAACATGAATACATATTTATTAAGCACCTACTATGTGCGAGACTTATGGGGTGCAAAACCAATCCCGTCTCTCAAGGAGCTTATCTTCTAATGGGAGAACAACAAGGACATACATAGACATAAAGTACAATTTTAGAGTTTGATATTTTGTTATTAAAAATTTTTAATTTAAATGTGTATTTACTTCTCAAGTTAACTTAGGGCACCAAGTGGTTAGGTGAATCAGGAAAGACTTCAAAACTTCAAGCAGAAAATGTGATACCTGAGCTTCATCTTATAGAAGAAAATTCAGGAGCAGCTGGGTGGTGCAGTAAATAGAGCACTGGCCCCGGAGTCAGGAGGACCTGGGTTCAAATGTGGCCTCAGATACTTAAGACTAACTAGCTGTATGACCTTGGGCAAATCACTTAATCCCAATTACCTTGCCTTCCCCCCTCCAAAAAAAAAGCCAAAAAAAAATTCATTCTACTGGGAAGAAGTAATCCTCCCAGAGGGAATCCATTTCAGGCACGTGGGTTGGTCACTGCAAATGTACAGAGGCAGGAGATGGAGTATTATGTGTGGGCAATAGAGAGAAGGCCAGTTTGCCTGAATTGCAGAATGTACAAGCAGGAGTAATGTCCAGTGAGGCTGGAAAGACAGATTGGGGCCAGGTTCTGCAGGCTTTTAAAAGCTGAACAGAAGAGTTCATATTTTTTCCTCAAGGCAATAGGAAACCACTAGAGTTGATTGAATCGGGGAAGAACATGAAGAGTTTGGTGCTTAAGGAAAATTACTTTGGCAGCAGTGTGAAGGATGAAGTGAATTGATGAGAGGCTTGAGGCAGGCAGACCAATTAGGTGTCTACTGTAATAATCCAGGCAAAAGGTGATCAAAGCTGGATGCCTGGAAGGATGAGTGTCTATGTCAATTGTAGTTTGACTGTTTTCAGTCATGTCTGACTTTTCATGATCTCATTTGGTTTTTTCTTGGCAAAGATACTGGAGCAGTTTGTCATTTCCTTCTCCAGCTCATTTTACAGATGAGGAAACTGAGGCAAATGGAGTTAAGTGACTTGCCCAGGGTCACACAGCTAGGAAGTGTCTGAGTCCATATTTATACTCAGGAAGATGAGTCCTCCAGTCTCTAGGCCCAGCATTCTATTCATTGCACCACTTAACTGCCCATAAGTCTCTGCCACATAGACTAAAACAATTGCAATTCCCCTGTCAGAATTGGGACTCCCTAAAGGAGTCTAAATTTTCCTCTTTTTCATTATGAACTTGTCAAACATTAACAAACAGGAACATTTCCATATACAAAGAATAGAAAGAAGATCATTTAGGAAACTATGAATCTCTATTATATACAATTTGTTTTTAAAAGTATATATTAAGTTTGATATAGTAGTACTAAGCATTCCACTTGTCTGTGTTCCCTTCTGAATTTTCTTCTGCTCTCTCTTGTGTATCTTGAAATGTTTCACTAATAGTCATTTCTTCTTTTTTATCATATGGCTATGGGTACCCCACTCCCACCCCCGCATTCTTGTCACTACTCTGTCAACTCAAAAAAAATTAGTCTTCTCTTGTAATAAATGAGGAAAGTCAAGCAAAACAAACAAACAGAAACAGACATTGTTTCTGAAAATGTGTGTCTCATTCTGCACCTACATTCTATCACTTCTCTTCAAAGAGGAGAGAAGCTTGCTTCAGTATCAGTCTTCTGGATTTGTCTTTGATCATTGCTATGATCAAGCTTCTTAAGCCTTTCAAAGTTGTGTCTCAAACAGTATTATAGTCACTGTATAAGTTGTTCTGCTTAGATTGAGAATGCATGAATTTATGTAAATCTTGTCAAGTTCCTCAGAAGGCATGTCTTTCATCATTTCTTAGAGCACAAGGATATTCCAATACATTTTTGTGTCATAAATTGCTCAGTCATTCCTTAATTTATGGGTATTCACTTTCCCCCTCAATTCTTTCTTATGCTAAAAAATGCTGCTGGAAACATTTTAATGCATGTGGGTTCTTTTCCTCTGACATTAATCCCTTTGGGAAAAATTTTAGTGGTGGTATTTCCAGGTCAAAGTGTCCACACAGCTTTGTGACTTTGAGTGTGTAATTCCAAATTACTTTCTGGAATGGCTGGACCACTTTACAGTTCTTCCAGTAGTACAATAGTATGCCTGTCCTCTCCCGCCTCTCCCGAAATTGGCATTTGCCCTTTTTTCATCCTTGATATAGCGGATGTAAAGTGGAGGAATCTTAGATGTATTTTAATTTGTGTTTTTATTAGTGATTCGGAGCATTTTTTTCATGTGGTTGTTGATAGCTTGCCTTTCTCCTTTTGAGAACTGCCTCTTTTTCTCACCCTTTATTTATTTGTTTTTAATATTCCTTTTTTAAAAAAAATTTTGAGTCCCCAATTCTCTCCCTTTATTCCTCTCTAAACTATTAAGAAGGCAAGCAATATGATACCCATTATGCATGTGAAGTAATGTGAAACATATTTTCATGTTAACCGTGTTGTTAAAAAAACTAGAAAATTTTTGAAAAGTAGAAAACAATAACATCAATCTAGACTCAGAGTTCATCAGTTCTCTCTCTGAAGTGGACAAGAGTTTTCTTCATGAGTTATTTGGAATTATCTTGGATATTGATCAGATAAACTAAGTCTTTCACCATTGATCATCATTACAATAATGTTGTTACATTGTACACTACTATCCTGGTTCTGTTCACTTAATTTTGCATCAGTTCATATAAGTCTTCCCAGGTTTCTCTGAAACCACTGCCTCCCTTGTCATTTCTTCTAGCATAACAGTATTCCATCACAATCACATACCAAAACTTGTTTAGTTATTCCTCAATTGATGAGCATTCCCTCAATTTCTAATTCTTTGCTAACTCAAAAAAAGCTGCTCTATAAATATTTTTGTACATATAGGTACATGATTTCCCTTGAGATTCTTGACCTTTTGTTCTTCCTGATGAATTCTGTTATCATTTTCTCTACTTCTATAAAGTAAATCCTTCAGTTACCTCATATAGTACTGAATCTGTAAATTAAGTTAGACAGATTGTCATTTTTATTATATTATCATGGTCCAATAATGAGCAGCTAATATGTCTCCAAATATTTGTCTTCTTTTATTTCTGTGAAACCTATTTTGTAGTGTCCTTTCATGGAGACACTAATAGCTTCGGGTAGGTTTTGAAGGGGCCCTGGCTATCTGACTCTTCTGTTTCTTCCTTGCCTTTTTGGTAGCTTTGCTACCAAATGTTAATGGATCTGGTGAGCCTTATATTTTGTTGTTCGTTCATTTCAGTTGTGTCTGACTTTTTGTGATCCCACTTGAAGTTTTCTTGGCAAAGATACTGAAGTATTTTACCATTTCCTTCTCCAGCTCATTTGACAGATGAGGCAACTGAGACAGACACATTAAGTGACCTGCCCATCATCACATAGCTTATAAATGTCTGAGGCCAGCTTTGAACTCAGGTCTTTCTGTCTCAAGGTCTGGCACTCTATTTGTTGCCTAGCTGCCAAAAAGCTTTGCATAAACTCATGAGATGGTAGAGTCTGAAAGCAAGAATATGAAATTAGAGGTTAGAAAATGGTAGATTCAGAGCACAGATGGGCCTCGACTATCATCTACTCTAACTGACTCATTTTATAGATGAAGAAACTGAGACCTGGAGATATCGAATGACTTAAAGTTTCACAGCTGGTGTCAGAGTCAAGACTTTTCAGCATACTTTCTACCACCCTGCCTCTCATCTAGTCCACCCACTTACCTCACCAATGGGTTGTGAGGAAAGCTCATCTTAAACCCTAAAGCATTATTTAAGTGTGAGCTATTTTTAATGATTACAGATTTGAAATTTAAGAGTAAAAGGTAAAATAAAGTTCTTTAAGGTTCCCTTCCAATTCTAACAATTTGTGAATCTGTATTAGCAGAAGTGGGACCAAACCTGGTCCTCCTAGGTTAGGACTAGGCCTCCCTATACCATACCACCTCTGGATGTTGATTTAATGTTTACCTTGAAAACTTTGTGGAACACAGAATACCATTATATCGTCTACATTGTGTCTTTCCCCATCACGGTTTTGAGATCTTGTGGGTTGGCACAGGAAATTAAGTGGGAATTTTGGGGGAGTTTTGCAGAAGCCCTAGACAACATGCGAAGGTGAAAAGATGACACAGAAAAAGTTTAGAAACTCAGAAATGCAGAAAATATATAGGTATTGTATTGTATGATATCAATATATTTTGTCTTTTAGTATGATAATAATTTAAATGTCTTCTCTGGTACAAAGGTAGAGCCAAAAAATTTTGCATGGACTTCCCATATCATGGAGGTGCCATGTTCTCAATTCCCACAATGTGGAAGGGATAACTATGCCTTTCAGGTTACTCACTCTCCCTAGGACAATGTTTTGGGTTTGTTGGGTGAAGGGGTAACCAATTGCTCTCCAAAGCAAAGGAGAATGTGGATATAGTACTGGGCTTGTAGTCAGGTTCAAATCCCAGATAACAGACCTTGAGCCTAATTTTCCTTACTGATGGAAAGCTTTTTGTGTGTACTGGTTTCAGTGGAAAATTCATCTGGCAAACATTTATTAAGCGATTTGATTCAACATAATAAAAATTTATTAAGTTCCTATCAAGTGCCACACACTGTGCTAAACTTTGAAAATACAAATATGAAAGATGGTTCCTGCCCTCAAGGAGTTTACAATCTAATGGAGGAAGACAACACACAAAAGGAAGCTGGAAAGGGGATGGAGAGCACCACCAGGGAGTACCGATCCTGAGAGCATCATGTTCCATGGAGTCCAAAGCAAACAGAACTGCAGAAGGAAAATGGAGAGTCCATATTATACACCTATTATTAATCACCTGCTATATCCCAGACAGTAAAGACAAAAAGGAAAAAGAAAAAGGCAAAATTGTTTTGTGCCCTCAGGATCTTAAAGTCTTAGTGAAAAGCATCACATGCATGGAAAAGTCAATACAAACTGTGTACAAAGTCATTTGGAAAGTGGGAGTTGGAGAGGGAATGGCACACTTACCCCAATCTGCCGCCCAAGCCAGCAGAATCCCACCTCCCAGATGGCACTGCCAGGGCAGGCAAATCAGCCTTCTTTCCTTTAGGAATGGCGTCAGGGACGATGCCTATGCTACGCACTGTAGCCCAAGACTTGTTTTGACTGAAATCTCAAAGCCTTAAAAAAAAAAACTGAACAAATGCAAAGTAATTTTCCATTTCTAGAACATTTTCAATTTCTAAAAGCTCCTAGTTAGCCTATATGCATCTACAAAACTGACACATGTACAAAAGATTTTAAAATAATCATTTCAAATTATATATTTCAGATATTACACTTGTACAAAAAATTTCAAAAAATAAAAATTTATATTTCAAATATTTCACTTATAAAAAGAATTAAAAATTATAGCATTTCAAATATTTAAACACATCCATCATGCTATTAATGTGGCATGATGGATGTCTTGGCAATTACTAGATATATCCTGACAACCGTGAAAATCAGTTTTAAAGTAATATCCCTGGGCTCCACCGAATCTTGCTTCAAGACAGAAGTCATGTGGTCATTTTCTCCAGATTTTAATTAGAGTCCATAAGGTAGGATTTTGTGCCCTGTAATTGTTCCCTGCATTGATTGGTGCCATTTTGATTCAGTTCAGTGAAATGGACATTGGAGCTCTATTTGTCTGAATGGTTTTCACTGTCTCTGAGTTGACCATCCTGTCTTACCACTAGCAGGGCAGTTGTAGTATGTCACTCCAGTATCAGACTAGAACCAGAAGGGCAGATTTCCTTCTTCTTCTTCTCCTCCTCTACTTCCTTTTTCTCTCACTTCTCATCCTCATTATCAACATCATCATTGATTTTTTACATAGCACCGTAAAGTTATGGAGAGGCAATGTGACATAATATATAGAACAGTGGTTCTCAACCTTTCTAATGCCTCAACCCTTTAATACTCGTCTGTGGGCTTATCTGCATGTGGGCGGACCTGCCTGGAGAGGGATAGAGAAGCAGTGTCTCAGTACCTAAGACCATTGGAAATATGTGTTTTCCAATGGCTTTAGGCGGCCCCTGTGAAAGGGTCATATGACCCCAAAAGGGGTTGCAACCCACAGGTTGAGAACCGCTGATATAGAAGGTTGACCTCAAGTCAGGAAAATCTAAATTCAAATCCCACCCAGTGACTATGTGACACTGGACAAGTCACTTAACATCTCAGTGGTCCACACAACTCTCAGTGACTATAATTTGTAGAAAAGGTGTTGACCTGCATTGTTAGAGGGAGTTTCCTCCTCTGACATTTCCTTACACCAATGAAATCATTTCTCTAAAATTATCCAAAACCCTACTTTGGCTCAGAGTAAATTAAATAGCAATTATTTCTGTTTTGGCCAAAAACCCTGAGGGTCTTCTCCTCCCAGATTAATACCCCCCCTTTTTTTTAACTAGGTAAAGAAGCCATTCTCTATCTCATTTCTTACCTAGCCTTCATCACTGATTGGGCATTGCCTCAGTCAAACTGAGACTTGTTAAAGAACTTAACTTAAAAAAGCCACTGCATCCAGGGCCATCTCCAGTCGTCTGGATCTATATATATCTTGCCACTGGACCCAGATGGCTCCAGATGAGAAAGTGGGACTGGTAACATTGCACAGCCCTCCCTCATTTAAATCCAATTCACCTGCATGTCTTGGCGTCACCTTCTTGATGCCATGATACTCTTCGAAAACAAAGGATAAACAACAACTTTAGGGTTGACAAAAAGTTTTGCAGACTTTATCTCATTTGATCAACCAACGAAAAAGTATTTGTTAAACACTTTCTATGTGCCAGGCACCATACCACACACTGGGGTTACAAGGACAAAGAATGAAACAATCCCTACTCACAAAGAGCTCTCTGACTCTATGTATATGTCTCTATCGATTATATGGCCACTGCCTTTCCTTGGCCACTTGGGTTAGGTGGCTCCAAAGATTCCTATACAAAGTATTCCTGTACTATGACAACTGCCTTACCAGCCCTTAGAATGCTGCCAGGAAAACAATAGGCTTCCCTGTGGGACTGTTAAGACACTTCCTAGATGATGGCTTCTAGGCCCAGGCCAGGATATATGTACTCCAACACAGAAAAGTTTGGGGACAGGACTTCAAACCCAGTAAGAGAATATTTGGCCAATTCTCCGAGGAAGAATCCAAACACATATAAGAGGTTACTTCTTTCTAGGAGCAATATGAAGCTTAATTTTTGTCTGTTTGTTTGTTTTTCTATTAGCAAGAGCCTACTTGCAGAGATCCTGGGTATCCATGATATTAATCATTGCCAAAGAAAATGGCTGATGATGATTTATAGTGATTGCACTGAGTAAACAGAGATCCCACTTGGATCCTCAGCCTAGCACCCTTCTCTAGGGTGGGGGCTCAAAGCAACTTGAACTGCAATCTGTCAGATGAGCAGTTCTAGGCTGGATGTGTCCACAGCTGTAATCATCCATTTCTTATGTGCACAGGTGTGGGTGTTAGCCTAGAACAAGCTGTGAAGTTTCCCCTCCGCAAACATGCCCAAACTCATAAACCCACACAGAATCTCTCTCTCTCTCTCTCTCTCTCTCTCTCTCTCTCTCTCTCTCTCTCTCACACACACACACACACACACACACATACTCCTACACACATAGACACACACATTTACTGATGCAGACTCACATACCCATACTTATACCCAGACCCATGCAGACTCATATATAGGTATCTCACCCCACACTCACACAGACTCATACACACATACTGACATAGACTCAACACCCATACTTACTCCCACAGCTACACAGATTCACAGACCCCCACACATATACACAGAGAAACAGACTCACACATACATACCCACACACTGACTCAGATTCATACACATACACCCACAAAGACACACATACACACATCTATACTCACAGACTCACATCGTTTCATATATACACTCACATATGCACATGTACTCACACACATATATACACCCCACAATAATAAAGATGATTAGGTAGGAAGAGGAGACCTGAACACTACAGGTGCTACCTGCCTGATGTACCCCCACACATACACACACACCAGCACACATTGCCCCAGCTCAGCAAACTCTCTAACCCAAGCAATGTACTCTCTGCTTCACTTATTTAGGCTATCCAACAACAGCAAGTTTCTGCATCTGTCAAATTACTCATTCACCAGCCTCTTCACCACCACCCAAGGAATGTTGAATACCATGGGAAAATATCAACTGAGGTTCTCATCAATGCACGGGTAGTTTTAAGAGCTAGGAATGGGCCTTTTCCTTTACATGGTGAATAATGTTATATGGCACTGTGTCTCCAGCTCTCCTGAGACTCTCCTGACCAGACTACTGCTTCAAACTCTTAAAGGGTTAGGGAAAAAGGATTGACCCTAGAAGGTAGAATTAGAAGAAATGGAAGGAAATTGAGAGAAGGCAGATTTAGACTTGATATAAGAAAACACATCCTAAGAACTAGTGCAATGTTTCCTTCAGGAGGTGAGTAGATAACTCCTCACTCTAGGTCTTCAAGCAAAGACTGGGTTCATCTACAATGTCATCCAAGGAATTCTTAATCAACTGGCTTTTGGGTTAGATGACCTCAAAAACTTCTTCCAAGTCTGTGGTTCTTTGAGTAGATTGTGAGGAAGTAGAGGCAGAAGACTCTGTCTCTGTCTCTGTCTCTCTCTCTCTGTCTCTCTCTCTCTCTCTCTCACACACACACACACACACACACACACACACACACACTCCTACACACATAGACACACACATTTACTGATGCAGACTCACATACCCATACTTATACCCATACCCATGCAGATTCATATACATGTATCCCACCCCACACTCACACAGACTCATACACACATACTGACATAGACTTACATACCCATACTTACTCCCACAGCCACTCAGATTCACATATAGGTACCCACATACACACTCACACAGACCCCCACACACATATACACAGAGACACAGACTCACACATACACATCCACACACTGACTCAGATGGGTTACAACACCAGACTCTCCTGAGATCATGGCCATTGACAACTTATGCCAGTAATGTTCATATTTCCTACTGACTCTTCATTCAGAGGTGGTTTCTTTCATGAAATCAATTACATCAGAGCTTGTTGTAACAGACTGTGAATGGTACATCTCTGTAACATGTGTTTCTATACAGATGGAATTTCTATAGAGATGGGGTTTCCATTTTGGCTTTGTCATTTAGTCATCATGTGACCCCAGATAATCAACGAGTGCTTAGTAAGACCTAATATGTTCAGGCAAGTGACTTGAGTTCTAAGCATCAGTTTCCTTAGTTCTAAAATGAGGAATAATAGCACCCACCCCACCTAACAGGGCTTTTGTGAGGATCAGATATTTGCAATGGAGAAGACAGTGCCCTAGCCCTGCACAGCTGCCTGGACTTGGTGGGAACAGTGCACAGAAGACCCTGTCTACAGAGACTTCTAAACTTAGAATCAGTGGCAATGATTGTTTTGAATTTTTTTATTTTGAAATTATGATATGGTAGGATTGAAGTAGGAGCCTTCCTTTACTTCCTCATCTGAACTGACATAGATGCACTGCTTTTTGCACAGGGGAGACCACCCAGGAAATCAAGGGCTATACTAAGAAAGAACATTGGTTCTTTCTCTCATTTCCTACCTTAGCTGTTTAAGACTTCTTATCTCCAATGCTATCCCTCTCTCACCCCACTGTAAACAATGATTTATTTTCCTACTTCACTTAGAAAAGTGTGACTGTCAAACTCCCCTAACTCTGTCTCTTCCCTTATAATCTCATTGTCATCACCCATTCTCTCCTCCTCTCCAGTGTGAGAGAAAAAGGTGGCCCTCCTGCTTGCCAAGGCTAACTGTAGCCTTGATCCCATCACCTTGTGTCTCCTCCATTTCTTTATTCCATCAATCATCCAATCTCTCTCTCTTTCATGCCTTCAGAATGTCCTTTCTAATAACTCCTTTCTTTCACTCTAAACATATTTAGGGTATGATTTTTTAAATTATAAAATAATTTGATAGAATTCCCCAGTTAAGCTGTTATTTCTTTCCTCCCCTTCACTGCCAAACTTCTAGGAGAAAAAAATGTTTCCATTCCCTGCTTCTACTTCCTCACAATCCACTCAAAGAACCACAGACTTGGAAGAAGTTTTTGAAGTCATCTAACCCAAAAGCCAATTGATTAAGAATTCCTTGGATGACATTGTAGATGAAGGATCACCCAGTCTTTGCTTGAAGACCTAGAGTGAGGAGTTATCTACTCACCTCCTGAAGGAAACATTGCACTAGTTCTTAGGATGTGTTTTCTTACATCAAGTCTAAATCTGCCTTCTGTCAATTTCCATCCATTCCTTCTAATTCTACCTTCTAGGGTCGATCCTTCTTCCCTAACCCTTTAAATGTTTGAAGACAGCTATAATGTCCCTAAAGGATGGCTAGGTGGCATAACAGATAGAGCACAAGGTCTGGAGCTGAGTTTAAATCCAGCCTCAGACACTTATTAACTGAGTAAAATTAGTCAAGTCACTTAACTTGTTTGCTTCTGTTTCTTCCTCTGTAGAATGGGGATGATAATAGCACCTGCCTCCCAAGGTTGTTGTGAGGATTATGATTGTAAAGCACTTAACACAGTGTCCTTCACATAGTAAGCATTATATTAAGGTTAATTATTATTATTACCAAGTCCCTTCTCCAGACTAAATATCTCTAGTCCTTTCAATTCATCCTTATTTAGGACTATCCTGAGACCCTTGAATAGTAATTCAAGGCAATATAGTGAGCATCAAAGAAGGAATCTGAATACAAATCCTCTAACTTCAGAGTTAATGCCTTTCCCACTGTATCACACAGCCTAATGAATAAGTAGGCAGTTAAGAGACACAATGGATAGAGCTGCTGGGCCCAGAGTCAGGAAGATTTGTCTTCCTGAATCCAAATCTGGCCTCAGACACTGGTTCTGTGACTGTGGGCAAGTCTCTTAACCCCATTTGCCTTAGTATCTCATCCAAGAAAACCCCAAAAGGGGTCACAAAGAGGTGGATGTGGCTGAAAAATGACTGAACAACAAAAAAGCAATGAATAAGGCAGAAATTCTGGATCTTGGTATTCAAGGCTTTCCACAACCAAACTCTGACCTACTTTTCATTCCTATGCCATACTAATCTTCACCCATACAGTTCCCCAAATTTGGAATTGATTGTCCCATCTCCCATCTCTATCTATTGAAGTCTTTCTCTTCCTTCAAGATGCCATGTGCTCCATGAAGCTTCCTCTGACTCCTATGCCTGAAATTGATTTCTTTACCCCTGGATTACTCACTGAATATTGCCTGGACCCATTCTTTGCACTTATCTCACACTTTCTTGTAGCGTAAATATTTGTGTTCAGTCAACAGTCAACAAGAATTTATTAAGTACTTACTATGTGCTAGAGATAGCAAGAAGGCAAAAACAAAACAAAACAAAAGCAAAAACAGTCCCTGCTATGAGAGAGTTCACAGTCTAATAAGAAAAACAACATTTAAACAATTCTGTAAGAGAAGATATATGCAGGACAAATTGGCAATAATCAGCAGAAGGAAAGAGCCATGTTCCCCTTCTAATAGATATAATCTAATTCAATAACCTCTGATTAAATACTTACTCTCTACAGATAAGTAAGCTAGATACTGAGGGAGAGATGACATTTAGACAAGACATAGTCTCTGCCCTCATGGAACCTGCCGTGTGGGAGAGGGCTATGACATAAATGATATTGCAAGACAAAGAATAGAGGGCTGCAAAACAGTCTGCTTTACAGGCTTCAAGGGAGAGAAGATTGTTACGGACTGGGAAGATCAAAACAAATTAGCCTCATGGTGAAAGTTGTGTTGTTGTTGTTCAGTCGTTTCAGTCATGTATGACTCTTCCTTATCCCATTTGGGGTTTTCTTGGCAAAGATACTAGAGTGGTTTGTCATTTCCTTCTCCAGCTCATTTTTACAGATGAGAAAACTGAGGAAAATAGGTTTAAGTGACATGCCCAGGGTCATACAGATAGTAAGTGTCTGAGGCTAGATTTGAACTTGTATCTTCCTGACTCCAGACCCAGCTGTCCTTAAAGTGGTATTCCAGTTGGGTTTTAAAAGATGCTTAGCAATTCAATATGTATAGTTGAGATGACTTTTCTAGGCAAAGATAACCTTGAGAGCCAGGGTGTATGGACAGGAAAGTCCAGGGCCTGTTTAGGGAACAGTTTGGCTGATACAAAGAATATATGGAGAAAACTAGTATGATATAATACTGTAAAGTACAGTGGCACCAGATTTCAGAGGGCATAGAATGTTATGCAAAAGAATTTGGTCATTGTCAGTAAACAACAGTGAGCCATTGAAGATTTCTGAGCAGAGGAGTGGCATAGCCAAATCAATGTATGAGAAGTATTATTTGGCAATGGTAGGAAGGGTGCTATTACCACAACAAGATAAAGCAATTAATCTGTGAAACAGCAAGGCAGCAGCTGCTGCCAATAACACTACCAGTCAATTTGAAAAGAAAAGGAAAGAAAAGAAATCTTAGACTTCTGGGTCAGTGTTTTTAAAATGGTCCTCATCCTGATGAGATAATTATTGTCAGTAGAAGAGAGACATGTGAGCCCTCTGTGTGGCAGAGGAGTAAAGCTCTGGAGACCTTTCCCTGTACTTGTGTTCTCCTGTGGTATTTTGATGTCCCAGGGGAGTGTTTAAAAGCATAGTATATTCCAAAGTGTTTGGGTAGTGACGATGATTCTGGGTCAGTCAATCAATCACAAGGCACTTATTAAGCCCTTACTTAAGGCCCTGTGCTGAGCACTGGGAATACAAAAGACAGTGACAGCAATATCCTTGACAACACTTCCTGAACTTTCCTCCATTCTCTTGGTAATATCTAGTAAGTATTTGAAGCTGGATTTGAACTCAGGTCTACTACAGCAGAATTGGAAGGTGTAGGACAGTGCTTGAGAGTGAGAGCAGAAGTGTCCATATCTGCTAAGAGGGGAGTGGAATTGTTCAGACAGGTGAAAATCAGGGTATGTACTAGCATGGCGGTCTTGGAAACAGATGAGGAGACAGATCAAATGAGATAATATTTGTATAGCTCTTGGCATGGTGCCTGATGTATAGTAGATATGATAAAAATGCATATTCTCTCTCCATGACCCCAGATGCCAGAAATGTGAAGAAGGTAGAATCAACAAGATTCATTAATCCGTTGGTTATTAAAAGTGAATGACATGTAAGTTAAAGATAAAAAATGGGAAATCAATGGAATGGGGAAAACATTGTTGACAGGAATAGTGAATTCAGAAGGAAGAGAGAATTTTTTTTTTGCTTTTTGCAGGGGGAAGGCATGGTAATTGGGGTTAAGTGACTTGCCCAAGGTCACATGGCTAGTAAGTGTTAAGTGTCTGAGGCTGGATTTGAACTCAGGTTCTCCTGACTCCAGGGCTGGTGCTCTATTCACTGTGCCACCTAGCTGTCCCAAGGGGGAGAGTATTTAAGAAGAAAGATAATAAGCTTGGTTTTGAACATGTGCTGGACATCTTCTATAGGCAGTTAGGGATTCAAGTCTAGAGTTCAGAAGAGAGATATAGATAGGAGAGCTGTCTGCAAAGACATGATAGTTGAAGTTATGGGAATGAATGAGATTGCTGAGAGGGGATATAAAAAGAGAAGAAAATATAAGTAAGAGACAAAGCTTCTGTGCTTTGTCTTAAGGACCTGAGAAGATGAAAGATAAAGAAAGGTTAGAAAGATGGTAAGAGGGAAAACTAGAAGATTGAATTATTCTTGAAGTAAAGAAAGGAATAACCTGAAGGAGTGGTCATCCAGAATGTCAAATGATGCAAAGAGGTCAAGAAAGAGGAAGAGAATTTGTTTGTATTACAGCCATTGTGTTTGGTCTTTAGGAAGTCATCAGCAGTGTGGAAAAGTAGGCAGAAAGCCAACCTTCACGATCAAGGAAGGCCTGGGTTCAAGTCTCACTTCTGACACACAATTGCTTGGTGAGCCTGGACAAGTCACTCAACTTCCCAGTGTTCTGGGCAACTCTCCAAGACCAAAAGTTGTGAAGAAGGTGTTGATCTGCATTGGAAAATGGAATTTCCTCAAGCAGTAATTCCTTCACATGAGTGATATCAAACTCAAATAGAAATGAGGGCCATTGAATTGTATATAAGGATTCCTGTGGCCACATACTGACTTAGAAAACCTCTCATTTACATTCTTTCTTATTTTGAATTTTCATTTATTTTTGTTCAATATGTCCCAACTGCATTTTAATCTGGTTTGCCTGCCCCGCGTGTTTGACGCTTCTGCCCTACTCTAATGAATTCATAGGTCCAGTCCCCATCCTGAATAACCTTTAAGGGAAGACTCTAAGTAGAGGAGGATGTTTAAGGGATCTTCTGTTGGATGATCCTTAGAGACTGCTTAGAATAGAGGAAAAAGGATTGGATTTGGAGCCAGGGGACTAGGTTTTAATTGCTCCTTGCTCCCTGCATGACCTGGGGCCAATCACTGGGACTTCAGTTTTCTCAACTGTAAAACAAAAATTGGATTGGACTCAGTGACCTTTATGGTCTCTTCCAGTTCTAAATCTATAATCCTATCATCTAGTCTTCTTAATGAAATAGGAAGCTAAATTACCTGCTATAATTGTGTGTGATGGTGGTCTAGCCAAGAGCTTGTAAAAAAAAAAAGTTTAGAACTAAATGCGACAGTAGCTGATAAGAACAGGCAAGACTTTATTGTTCATATGAATGGTTCAGCTGAGATTATGATCCCATTAATTGTAGTGAATAAAATCAATTTGATTTCATTGCTTTCTTCACTGATACTCAAAAACCTTGGAGTGGAAGTAGTTAAAAGAAGATAGTATGGTTACCAAAGGGTAAGAATTAGCTGATCTGGAACTAAAGAGGGCTGGAGTGAGGGCAGGGTAGGAAAGAAGACTGAAGGCTTCTAGGGTGATAGTGGTTCTAAATTCCTTGCCTTTTTTCTTTTTTGAATTTTTATAATTCTGAATTTAACAAACTAAATAAAATGAATATTTCTACATATATAGCAATACAGAAAAAGAGGATTGTACATGAAATTATAAATCTCTATTGCTTATTTTTCCTTGTAGTTGTTGTCCAGTTGCTTCTGATTCTTCATGACCCCAGTTGGGATTTTCTTGGCAAAGATACTGGAGTGGTTTGCCAATTTCTTCTCCATTTCCAGACAGATGAAGAAAATGAGGCAAACAGGGTTACAAGACTTGCCCAAGGTCACATAGCTAGTAAGTCTCTATGGCTACATTTGAACTCAGGAAGATGAGTCTTCCTCAGTCCAGGCCTAGCTCTCTATCCATTGAGCCATCTACTTACCCTTTTAAAACATACAAGAAATTCAGTATGACAGTTTCAAAGCTGTCCTTTGTGTCTGTGATTACTTGTGGCTTCTTTCTGGTCCCTTACTGCCTTCTATGAACTCTATGATCCAGTGACACTGACCTCTTTGTTGTTCCTCAAAGAAAACAGGCCATCTCCCAACTCCAGGTGTTTTCACTAATTGTCCTTGGTGCTTAGAATTCTCTTCCTTCTCATCTCTACCTCCTGACTCCCCTAGGTCTCCTTAAGTCTTGTTTAAAGTCCTACTGTCTGCAAGAAGACTTTTCCTGTCCTCCTTAATATTAGTGTCTTCTCTCTGAAATTATTTCCAATTTATCTTGTATTTGTTTTTTTATTAACCTACCTGACACATGGTAGGTATTTAATGAAGGTTCATTTATGCTATTTTTCACTTTCTTTCTTTCATTTTTTTTTGTTATTTGAGTCTACTTGTACAAAATTACTAATATGGAGATTTTTACATGATTGCATGTGTATAATCTATATTGTATTGCTTACCTTCTTGGGGAGAGGGGAGAGGAAAAGGAGAAAATAGATTTTGGAACTCAAAACTTCTAAAAATGTTAAAAAAAATTTTAACATGTAATTGGGGAAAAATAAAATGTTATTTTAAAATAAATGAATAAATACTTATTAATTTGACTTGATATCAATTCATAATAAGCCTTTCCAGGTTTTTCAGAAGCTATCAGTTTCATCATTTCTCATGTTACCTTTGTATTCTATTGCATTCATACATCTTTAGCCATGCCACAATAGATGGACACTCCCTTAGTTTCTAGTTCATTACCAAAAATGTTGCTATGAATATTTTTTTACTTATCAGTCCTTTTACTCTTTATATGATGTCCTTGGGGTTTAGGCCAAGCAGTACTATTGCTCATTCATGGGACATTCATAGTTTAGTGACTTCTGGGAAATAGTTCCAAATTGCTTCCCAGAATGGTTGGACCAATTTACAAGTCCACCAACAATGCATTAGTGCACCTGCTTTCCCTCAGCTGCTCCAACAACTATAATTTGTCTTTTTTTGCCATCTTTGCCAAATCATCTGAGTGCCTTGAAAGCAAAGTTTGGGTTGGATCTGTCTCTCTTCAAGACACTTTGTATGTAATAGGTGCTGAATAAATGTTTTCCTTTTTTTGTTCAACTATATAAGATAATATACAACAAATTCTTTGTAAACCATAAAGCACGCTATAGCTATCAGTTGTTAAAAGATAGTATGTCTTATCTTCCCTGTTAAGAAGACATCATGTCGAAAAAAAAAGAAGAGACCATGTCTTCTCTTTCCATTGTGTCTTCTGTAGGACCTCCAACAATGGTGACAGTGGGTTACTCTCAACTCATCCTGATGTTCATTTAGTTATCCATTTCCTAAGTTAACTTACTGAACTCATTTACAAGGCCCATTTTGGTCATCTCTTTTGTTGCTTTTCTGTTTCCTATTCATTCTCTACGTATTTCCCTGTGCCTGGTTGACAGGGGTCATGTGAGAAAATGTCAGGGGCAGAGGGGTTTAATGAATCAGTGAATAGATATTTACATCCAAATGCAGACACCACAATGGTCTCATTGTTAGGAGACAATGATCTGAGTTTCATGAACTGTCAGCCTAGAAGGAATGAAACTGAACACATACCACCCAAAGGCACATGCAAGGGGAAAGCAGATGAGATGTGGCCAAGGGGCACATATTCTGTAGATGTGAGGCCAGTATATAATTTTTTGTCTGAGGCCTCCATTCACTTAAAATTCTGGTCTCTTTCAGTATTATGGGAACACCTCGTATCTACAGAGACAAATTCCCAATTCCAGAGCAAGCCTATGGCAGTGGTATGAGAGGATTGCAAACACAGGTGTTCAAACACCAGCCTGCCTGAGGATCTCAGTTTTCTCATCTGTTAAATGAGGGAATTATTATGTAGCTAAGGTGCCTTCCAGCTAAACTTTCTAGGGGACAATGAATCTATGGCCACCTCCTCATGCTCTCTCCCCGCTCTGCTAGGTCCAATGGATACATGGTCATAATGAGTCATAGTTTTCTAAGTGAGATTCATTCAACTAATTACATGAAGGAATTTGGGTCCTTACCTTGTTTGGTATTGTTGGGTTTGTTTTGCATTTTTTTAAACTTTCTATGAACTCACTAGTATCTAAGAGCATAGCCAATAGCAAAAACAAAAATAAAACTAACAAACATTATTCTATTATTGGCAGTGTTCTTCCTTTAAGTAGACAACTTTGAATCAAACAGATTTTCTAGGCTGGAAAGAGCCTTAGAAATGATCTCGTCTTCTGGCTTTCAAAGGGTTACAATTTTGGAAGAAATTCACTGGTACTCAGTCTTGAGAGGCATAAATGTGTTATTGCTTAATGTATTATCTCAGAGCTCATAAAAATGTCTCCGTATTTCTTTGTTTTATTTTGGCTTGAAATTTACATCCTTCCTGCATTTTCTAGTCCATGAGCCATCTTCAAGCCACAAAACTGTACTTTTCCCACTCCTTTTAAGCACCCAGATTTGAACTGGGTGTGAACTTAATCAAAGTTCATTTTTGTTGCCCAATGACAACATGAGGTATTCATTTGTTGAAGTATTTATCAACTAAGTTCACTGTGTAATGTGTTACTGCCAGATCCATGTCAGAAATAAAAACAAGATCCTAACCATTTCCAAAGATACCTAAACTTCTGTTTCCAATGTTTTCAACAAAGGTCTCAAAAATAAGTATTTTACTTTACTTCCTTCTGACTCTTCAATCAGAAATCCCTTCAATCCCTTTGTAATTTTTAAATAGCCTAATTCTTCTTCCAAATTTTATTTCCTCTTTAAGTACCCTAATAGCTTACTGTACTCTCAAATGCACACTGATTTTCACAGTCATGTGGTATGGCAGATAGAGCCCTGGATTTGGAGTTAGGAAGACCTGATTTCAAATCTCCCTTCAGATACTTACAAGCTGTGTGACCCTGGGTAAGTCACTTAGCCCCTCTGTCTGTTAACTCAGTTTCCTCAAATATAAAATGATGAGTTGAACTTGGCCTCTAAGATTTATTCTAGATCTAGACACCTAGTTTTATTATTGTTTTTATAACTCATATAAAGATGATGTGAATGCATAATTGAGGAGGGATCACATTGGTTAGGTACTGAGCATATTACAGGTACTAAAAAAATACTTGTCAAAATTTCCTGGTGATGATAAGCATTTTTAGGGGTGCTCTTTTCCTTCTAAAATTTCCTCAAAACACAATTGATTCCCAAAGATCTAATGTTATTGCTTGTGTTACTATTTTTAATGCCACTATTCTTCCTGAGAAAAAAAATAAAAGGCAGTGTGGCATGGAGGAAGAAGGGCCAAATTTGGAATCAGACAAACTCAGGTTGTCATTCCTGCTTCTGAGAGACCATGAATATGTGACCCTTGGTAAGTCAGTGCCCCAGTGTTCCAGACATTGAGCCTTATAAGTTACAGACATATAGCCAATTTGCATGAGTGGAGGCAGCTTCTACACTGATGTAATCACAGATCCATGCAACTTGATTTTAACTTTCTTAATATTCCTGGTATCCTGCCCCTTCTAAAGAATCACGTGGCAATTATAATAGCATCCTCACTGATTTCACTACATGCCATGTCTCTTTTTTCTCCTCACAATTCATCTTTGACACAGCTTCCAAACTGATAATCCTAAAATACATGGATAGTCACACCACTCTCCTACTCAAGAAACTCCAAAGGCTCCCTACTGACTATAGGCTAAAATATAATTTCCTCTGTTTGGCATTTAAAATCCTTCATGATCTGGTCCTGGGCTGTCTTTCCAGACTTATTAGACGTTATTCCCCTTTCTTTATTCCACACTATAGCCAAGCCAGTCAACTTTGTGTTCCCCATAAACAACATTCCATCCCCTATCTCTGGACCTTTACACAGGCCACTCCCTATGTCTGGAGTATTCTTCCTTCTCATTTCTACCACTTGAAATCTCTCATTTCTTTCAAGTCTTAAATGCCATCTACTTCAAGAGGCTTTTCCTGATTCTCCCAGTTGTTAGTGCCTCTTATTCAATCATTTTGTATTTATCTATGAATCTGTTGTATTTCTCCTGCCCCATCCTGTTCCCCAGTAGAGTGTAAGTTTCTTGAGGTCAGGGCCTAGTTTGAACCCACATTTGTATTTCCACTGTCTTCAAATAGTAGGTATTTAACAAATGACTTATATAGGTTCCTAGACTTAAATTTGAACCAAGACCTTACAGGGCATCAAACACAATCCCTTTATTAGACAGACAAGGAAACTGTCACCCAGAGAAGTGGTCACACAGACTGTTTGATGCCATTTAGCTATGAATTATAACACCACACTCTCCAGAGAACTCAAATTGTGGCTTGGCCAAAGAGCAATTAAAAGATGTATGGCTTGATATCTTTAGACTGTAGTATTTTACCAATGGCCACTTGAAAGAAGTGAACTAAAACATCATCTAAGAAATGTGTGACTGGAAAAGGAGATGGACCAGTCATATAATATTAGTTCCCAAAGAATGTAAAAATAAAAACTTAGAGAAAGTATCCTAGGATACTTAGCTGACTTTGCCTCCATGTCTCCAATAGAGTATTTATGGAAGAACATGGTCAACAATCATACAGTATAAAAAGGAATGGAATGTCCACATTAATGAGATCAGAGAGCAACTAAACCACAGGAGGGGAATGTGTGGCTTCAAGGCCACATGTGGCCCTCTAGGTCCCAAGTGTGGCCCTTTGACTGAATCCAAACAAAGGGCTGTACTTGAGGACCTAGAGGACCACATGTGGCCTTGAGGCTGCAGGTTTCCCAGCCCTGAAACTCTGAAAGCATATGATTTTGTTTTTATTTGGTTACATTTAATGTAAGGCTTGCAAATGGATAGAGGTATTGCCTAGTCTCAAAGTGGAGTCATTGAAAGATATGAGAAACCTTGTTCCAGAGAAGAATTTTGAACATATGCTTTACATCTTTGGGAAAACATACACATTTCTAATTGAGTCTTCTTTTGGAGACATGTTGTAAGAGATAGGATTTTAAGAGCTTGTAAATCTTTAAATATTTGGTGCTGAGATAAGACTTTATGGAATTATAATAGCCACTTTTATCTTGAAATTCGGTTGTAATCAAGACTGTACATTCTTTTCCTAGTCTACTTGAAATGGAAATTCTATTTCTTTCAGAGGATTCAACCATTTAAAATAATAAAGCTCCAAAGAGGCTTTGTCAGTGGGTAAGAGGTAGAGGTACACAGTGAACTCCCAACTCACCTATGCAATTTTTCCATGACTCTTTTTCTTGCTTTTCTGAAATCTTCTTTTTTAGAATTTTCACATAAATATCACCTTCATCATAATTATACAAGGCAAAAAAGCTAGAGATTCATTTCTTTTTAATTATTTGGTACAAAACCAATTTCCAAAGCGTGGCTTAAAAGAACTACAAAGTATCTTGACTTTAGATGGATTAACCAAAGGGAGCTACAAATGGAGAGGTAGATTGGAGCCAGGGATAGTCTTAAAAGTCAGACCTGTATTATTTGAACTTTATCTTGTTGACAAGTCTGGAGTCACTGGAGATTTTTTGGCAGGAAGGCATCATGAAGAAAGCAAGATTTTAGCAATAATAAAAATCAGAATAGTATGTAGAGTATGTTAGAAGTAAGGAGGGCAGTTAGGAGGTGATTATATTAGTACAGGTTATAAGGACCAAATAGGATAGGAATGGAAAAGAACAAATTAATGCAAGTGAAAATTTGAAGGAAGAATCAACAGGACACAAAGCAAAGGAGAGGGAGAAGTCTATTTTCTTGGAAGTTCCAAGCTTGTGTGACAAGATGAATGGTAATACCTCTATTGGGCTTTCTCTCCCAACCCCACTCATACTGGTAGTTTGAGGCCCTAGAGGGTGATTGGCTACTCCTCCCCTCAAAATTATAAGGTAGCCCTAAAAGGTTGTGACTCCTTTATGTATTTTGCCTGAAATTAGTCTCAATTTGTCTACTCTAGATCTCACCTCACTACTATGTGTCCCTGAGAACATAGTTTCTGTTTCTTTTGCATTTATTCTTTCTTGATAATAGATGAATGAGTATCTGGAGAATGAATTAGCAAGGTTATGGTCATGTAAGATTTGAAGGATCAGAAGACTCAGAGGTTCCCTTAGTGACCAGGGTTAGTACCAGAGATTACCAGAGACAGTAATTGTAATAACTGAGTCTGATGAAGAGGCAGCCCTAAAGAGGGCTCGCAGTCAAATGGGGGAGACAACATGCAAACAATGATTTACAAATAAGGGGTAGGTAGATGGTTGGATAGATTCATAAAGAGATAGATTAGATAGGTAGATAGATGATAGATAGATAGACAGATGATAGATAGATAGACAGATAGATGATAGATATCTAGATAGATATTTGATGCAACAGAGACAAGAATCTAAACTTGTTTTCCTTTGCAGAATATTCTTGACCCATCTCTGTGCCTTCAAGGTGTTTTTGAGGGAATTTTGATATGTAGGACATAATTTCTACCTGATTTGGTCAATTACTTTTGAGATCAGTCAGTCAGTCATATTTATTGAAGTCTACTGGATGCATAACTGTGCTTGGAAGAACAACAGATTTGTCCAGTCTGTCCTTCAGAAGTTTATGATCTTGAGTTGTTTTTGTTTGTTTTATTGACTTTTTTGCATTACAAACACTTACAGATTATACCCACTTTATGAGAAGTCTCTTGTAAGAATGAAAAGCCAGGAAGTAAAACTAGTAATACAATGATGTCATCTCAAAAGTCAACATTTCACATCTGTATCACCCACCCACTTCTCAATTAAAAAAAAAAGAAAGAAAAAGAAATCCATTTTCTCTTTCTCCCATATCTCAGCTGATTAAAAAGAAAAGAAAACCAAATTTCCTGTAGTAAAATTACATAGTCAAGCAAAACAGTTTCCTTCATTGATTGTATACAAAAATACATGTTTCATGCTACACCCTAATTCTGTCGTGCCTCTGTGATGGACAGCATGTTTCATCATTGGTTTTCTGGACTCATAAATGGTCATGGCATTGATCATACACCTTTCAAAATTATTGGTTTTTACAATGTTGCTATTAATTGTGTAAATTATTCTCATGGTTCTGTTCATTTCACTTTGTATCAGTACATATAAGTCTTTCCATGTCTTAAAAATCATGAATTTCTTTATTTCTTATAGCATGATAATATTCCATCTCATTCATACATCGCAGTGCATTTAGCCATTCCTCAGATGATGGACATCTACTTAGTTTCCTGGTTTTTGCTACCATGAAAAGGGCTGCTATGAATATTTTTATGTGAAGACAGGTAGACATAAAAAAATTAACAACTGAAGACTATATTGGGAAGTATTAAATGAGTGGTATAGAATATAAATGTTTATTGAATGAATGAACACATTATAGGACTTTGAAACAAGGATGGATTTCTCTGAATTAGAGGGATCAGAAAAGCCTTCTGAAGGAACTGGGACTTAATATTGGCTTGGCAGGATGGGTTGGAGAGTGGTGGTCCTAACATTTTTAAAACTAAAAGAAACATATTGGTCATATAACCAAAACTCCCCTTTTTCACAAGCAAGGCAACTGGAACCAGAAAGAGCAGATGATTTGTCCAATGTCACACAGCCAGCTTGTGAAGGTGCTTGTCTGATCTCCTCAGTGCCTGTTCAGTGCAATTCAGACAGTGAGAGAAGAAAGGGTGGAGAAGGAAGGGTCAGGGCCAGACTATGAAAGGCTTTCATTACCAGGTTATGGAATAAGATATTAGGGAAAGGCATAATCTTCTCTACTTTTGAATTAACTCATGGTACTTGAGATACACACATGAAAATCCAGTCTTAAAGATGCTGCTACCAACAGTACTGGTTCTCTGTGTGCAAGTGTGGTTAAAAGGACCAGTTTGCCAGATCACAGCACCCCAGGACTGAGAATTGAGACTTTAAGAAATACATCTACATGAACATCTACTGGAGGTTTGTTCATTTCTCAAATTGAATATTCTGTACGTTTCCTATGTCTGCACAGAGAAGACATGAAGAATCAATATGGAGACCACCTGGAGCTCTTAAGCAACATTATTTTACAACAGCATAAAATATAGGAGGAAAAAAAAACAAGTTTCATCTCCCCAAATTACAAAACATTTAAGATTCACTTGGCCCAGGAAGAGACAAACAATAGATGTGCATTGAAATAGCTTTTTTATATTGGGTTAAACTCATAAGCGCCTACTTTGGACCAGGTACTATGCTAGATACAAAGAATAGAATTTTAAAGACGTTAATACAAATTCTCAATTCAATAGATGTATTCATTCAGCAACTTCTTAGATACATAAGATTATTTACTATACATTACTATTGGATACATATGGTAAATAAGGTATGATCCCTACTCGTGAGGGCAGTAGATAATAAAGCATTGAATAGGATGGTGTTGGTGGAAGTGAAGAAGATGGATCTGATGATAGAGGCAGTTCTTTTGTAGGAGCAACAGGACTGAGCAGTTGATCAGACCTAGGGAATATGGGAGAGAGAGGGGCAGTAGAAACACTGAAAGGAATGGACAGCAATCAGTTTGGTGATTGCTTGGTGATGCGAAGCTCAAGGAGAAAGGATGTAATGAGATTTCACTGATGTTTTCTAAATCCATGGCCATTGTTATGCTTTGGCAGCTGAAGTACAGCGGTTTAGAGAGAGCTAAAAGGGAAGCTCTATTCAGTCCTGCCATCATGGCCATCCATGGGCCATACATACTTTTCTTTCTGAGTCTGCTTTGTGTGCCTTCCTATAGCACCTCTTAGCTAGAGGAGAAGCAAATTCTTGATTTTGATCCTGTGTATATTCCATGTCATATCTACCCGAGGTCTTGGAAGCAAGATTATGAGATTCTAATAAAGCAGCCAAAAAATAGAATAGTTCAGTGATGAAATCAACTCAAAGACACCCATCTATTTCCTTTTTGCTTGAAGCTTTCTACCAAGCCTGCTTCAGGAGGTATTGTCTCCGGAAGGCAAAGAATCATATATTCAGAGCTGGAAGGCATCTTGGAGCTCCTGATCTGCATTACTAGCCCATTGCAGAATTGAGATCACTTGGGCCCAAAGACGTGAAAATGACTTAACTCAAGTTACAAAAGTCAAAAGAAACTGAGTTGAAATTTGAAACCAGGTCTTCTGACTCCAAATCCATCACTTTTCTACATGGATAGTGAGATATTTGGTCTGGGTAATTGGAAGAACTGATTTGCATTAACAAAAAAGACAAAAGTTAGGAGAGGCTAATTTGGTGGGAAAAGTTGATAATTTCTGTATCATTTAGCTTCATTAGCTAATACTGTAAGTTGATTAAGTGTTGTGTTCTTTTCTATGGGCTAGATATGTGTTCTAGTGAATCCGTCTCTTGACTGAGAGCCATTGGTTGTACTCCCAGTTAAGAGAGGGGTTTCTCCTCTGGGGCAAAGACAGTGATAGAGCCCATACAAATATCACAGGCCTCAAGTTTGCTGTGTGTCTTTGCTTCCTCATTAACTAAACGAGAAATTGATTTGCCATGTTGAATCTATATCTATATATCTATATATACATATATGTGTGTATACATATATGTATACACACACACACACACACACATATATATATATGACTTTGCAAACATTTTGTGTTATGTGAATGCTGGCTATTATGATAAGGATGAGGACAAGAATGAAGATGATGAATGTGATGATGATGATGATGATGGAGGCCACATGGGATAGTTTATGTTGAAGTTCTTTGAAATGTTAAAAGCACTCTGTAAATTTGAAGTATTTTTGTCTTCATTTTACACACTGAAAAGCCTAGTAGGCTCCATGTGACTTGGCCAAGGTCACACAATCACCAAGCAGACAAGTCAGCAATGAGAAGTAGTACTTTGGCATCATAATCCAGAACTATTCATGTGACTACATTGCATCAGACAACAGAAGACCAAAGTCTATCTAAAATAGTAAACAAAAGACAGAGACAGGATTGACAAAGGAGTGTGTGTGTGTGTGTGTGTGTGTGTGTGTGTGTGTGTCCATTTGGATGGAAGACAGTGCCTCCCCAAATGTAAGACATGCCAACACATCAGGAGCACCTCAAAACCTGACACCACAGCTCAGCTTCCACGCAGAACCATGGACTTCTACATTTCTTTGCCAATATTAGAAAATGAATTCTAATGGGACAGCTCTGAAAGGACCATTATAACACTGAGGGAAGTTGCGCTGTCTGAAATACCTGCTAAAGAAGTGTTTCCAATGTTACTCTCATCAGGGGGTTTCTCCCCTGGGGCAAAGACAATAACAGAACCCAGAAAAATATCACAGGCACTGAGGTGGGAGGTCCCCAGCCTCTGCTTTGTCTTCCTGGCAGTAGGATGAAATGAGAGCCATACTGGGTCTTATCAGAGCTTTTCCAGATGAGTGCCTCAGAGTCCAGATTTTTCAAAGGATGGACACTTGAAACAGCTCTCAATACATGATGAGGCCAAAGAAAAGGGGTAGAGGTAGAGATCTACCAGGTGACTCTTAATATTAACCATTTACAGAGATCTGCTCACTTATGATCTTTCTTCCTCTTTACTCCAACTTTAAAAATCAGTTCATCCAGACACACAACAAAGTCCATTAACATCATCTCATGGTTATTTTTTTCTAATTTTAGGAAAACTACATTTTAAAATCATGCATTGTTTATTAAAGGGATTACTAAATGAATGGAGACCATTTCATTAATGTAACATTTTCTTCTTTGTTTTCATACAGCTCACTTATTCATTTCTTATTCAGAAAGACTTTTGAAAAAGGTGTTGGTAGTGAAATCCATTATTCTATTCTTGCTCATGACAACCAGTAGGATATCTCCCTAAGCACATTTTGTACCTCTGGCCAAAATCAAAAAATGAATCAGTGCTGTTCAATGAAGCTCTTGTTTAAATAAACCCCAGTGTCATTCCAAGAAGACACAGAAATTCTAAGGAACAGAGAAATAATACCACCATCCCAGAGATGTCCGTGCACATTGCCGAAGGACACATATGGACTTAAAAGAAAATAGTTTTGTTTTGTTTTAGTTCTTAAAATTTCCCTAATACTTTCTAGACAACATCATTAGTCATTGGATCACGGTCCTGAGACCTTAGAATTCTTCTGGTTCAATGCCCTTGTTACACGGATAAGGAAAACTAAGCCCAGAAAGCTGAAGTTACTTCTCCAAACAGATCCAGGCAGCAAGTAGCAGGGCCTGAATTCACACTTCTCTTCTACTGCACTACATCTCCCACCTCCATAGATTTACATAGACAATCCCTCATGCCTGGAATGCCTTCTTCCTCATCTGTCCTTTCTTCCCTCAAGATAGTACTCAAACATTACCTTCTACACAAAGACTTTCCTGATCCCCTTCCCCTTCAATTACTAGTGCCCTCTCTCCCAAACTACCACATTCTCTATCTAGACTTATGTTTGTACATGTTCCCTCTCCTGATAGAATATAAACACCTTGAGAGAGGAAATTGTTTCATCATTTGGGGGGGGGGTATTTTTATCCCTTATATCTAGCACAATGCCCAACACATAGGTGCTTAATAAGTGTCTGTTGAGTGAATGAAACCCGAGATATCTGACTCTAGAACCCTTTACAGAGTTCTCTTCTAATCCCTGGATTATTTTGGGGGGAGAGGGGCAGGGAGGGATGTTTTTCTTGATGCATTTTGTTGGAAATGATGCCAGTAGAGCAAAAGCCTTTGTCATGTCCTATCATTCTAGAAAGACTTTGAGGTTGGTGATATAGTATACTGGCACATACTAGGCGCTTCATAAATGCTTGTTAATTGGTCATCATTAGTGGTCCACTCAACCTATGTTTTAAGAGACGTCACTGGTGGATTATCCACCAAGAATGTATGTTTCCAGTCCCAATTTGTGGAGACCATCTACTAAGATATGGAGGTGAAATCTCAATCCCTTAAAGCATGATAATATCTCTTTAGTCATACTGGTGAACCTGTGAAATAGGCATCTGAAAAGTAACCTTGAGAGAAATATCTGCCGCTTAAGGATACCATCCAAATGCCAAGTTAGATGGCACTGCCTGAATTGCTGTTCAGAGTTCCAAGTCCATTCCTTAATGGTGTAAATAAACTTGCCTGGCTCTTACAGGAATCCCCAGGGCAGTATCCCACTGGTGCCAACCACTCATTTACAGTAAGTGGCATCTGTTACCAGCCTTGGGAGCAGAAGGTGGCACCGATGATTACTGCTCCTTGCATGAACAGTGCTTCCCCAGCCTACTTACTTATTTTTAATTAAGATATGTGTCCAAAGCCCTTCCTTTTCCTTAGGAAACCTGGAACCTCAGTATCTAGTGGGTCCAAGAGATAAGAACTTTGGAGTCCAAGGAATTTTGATCCAAAATATGTAACCACGGGCCCTGGGGGGGCTTTTGTGGTTGTTATTTTTGTTTTCCGCAGTGGCTTTCAGGAAGAGGCAAAATGGCACTGTGAACAGTTGACTTTCCAGGAGATGGCACTGCACCCTAAGGGCTGAATTCTGGCTGTGGGCCCTTGGTAACACATAATGAAAATTGTAATAAAGACATAACATTATAATAAATTCAAGACCACATCACTGCTTGGATGTCACCTCAAAAATGCTTCTTACCAGTTTCAAAGTCACTGTAACCAGGGTCGGGAAATGGAAGTAGGGTGAGGAAGGATGGGGGGAGTGGGAAGGAGCTTTTGGAGACAATCAGACAGCCCAACACTTAGCATCTTTGTGAGAGGAGTTTTAATACCTCCAGCACTTGCAGTAATACCCTGATACATATTTACAAGCCTTCCTGTATTCACCTCTGAAGACCAATAAAAGAAATTGAAGGACATGTGTTGTCTGAATTTTAATTTCCAGGTTTACAAGAAATATTTCATTATCCTAATTCAGGGGGAAATAGAGCAACTTCCATTTTTAAATAACAGCCTCCTTGTATGGGGGGTGAAGAGCAAAGCTAATCAGTTTCTCTCTTGGGAGGCAGGGAGGAGAGGCTGGGCACAAGCATCGCATTTTGCTGAGGATGTTGGGGGAACACAGGGATGTGAAGATAGGAATGGGGTAGGACAAAAATGGCCAAAATGGATTGACTGAGAAAGAAGGTAGTTCACTAAGACTGACTGCATCATTGTCCAGACAAAGATTATCTTTCCCCCAGGCCCCAGGATGTGACGATGATACCTCTCAGGATATAGCAAAGGGCTGAGGGAGTGGGGGAGGGGGAGCAATTGTCTGCTCCTTGAAACAGGCTGTTAGCCAAGGTGCTGATTGAGTACAGCACATCCTCCCCCTACCCCCAATCCTCCCCCCCCCCCCCATCTCCACCCTCAATATTTATAGAAATGATTGAAGATCAGGACAAGGAGGGCTAGCTATGGTGGTTCTCAAGTAATGCCACATCACTTACGGGATTTTATCCCAGGTTTGCGGACTTGGTTTTCTCTTACAGGGCTGTTGTTTTTGATTTGTTGTTGCTGCTTCTGCTCCTGGGGCTTTGCCAGAGACCTCTGCTTGGAGAGGACTCACAGCGAGGTCAGCCAGGGGCAGTGCTTGGAAAGGCTTTACAAAGGCAAATGATGCTGAAAAGGAAGAGTCCAACCTTGAAATGTCTTTGAAGGGTTTTGTATCACGACAGACTCCTGGTGTGGTTTTCTCTTTATTACTTGCTGGATGCTGGTTGCATTCTGTTCCCATTTCTCATATAATATAGTCACAGAATCTCAGAAGGGACCTAGTTCAATTCCCTCTCAATAAGTTATCAACTAGCTTCTGCTTAAAGACCTCTGGTGACAGGGAACTCACTCTCCTCCAAGTCAACCCATTTTTTCCTTATATTCATCAGAAATCTCTCTCCCAGTGACTTCCAGCTATTGCTCCCAGGTCCATCTTTAGGGTCCAAACAGAAGTCTAATTCATTCTTCTACATTCAAGCCATTACTTAAGGATACTTAAGGACTGCCATCACTCTCATCTTTGTCACAGGAAGTTTCCTCTAGCTCCTCAGCAGCACCTTTCACCTGGGGCATATTGGGTTTTTTTTTCCAGTACACCTCTCACCTCTAAGTCATTCTGGTGTATTAAATGTGTATTTCTAAGTCAATTATTAGCATAGTATAATTTAGCACAAGATCACATTTACAAAGTGCTCTAGCGTTTGCAAAGTGTTTTCCACATATTATTTCATTTGATCTTCCCCAAAGTCTTGTGAGATAAGGAGTATTATTTCTGTATTATAGAGTGTCAGCCCTGCAGTAAGGAAGACTCATCCTCCTGAGGTCAAATCTGGCCTCAGACACTTACTATCTATGTGATGCTGGCAAGTCACTTCACTTACCCCTGTTTGCCTCAGTACCTCATCTATAAAATGAACTGGAGAGGGAAATGGCAAACCAACCCTAAACGGAGTCACAAAGAGTCAGAAACAACTGAAATGACTGAACAACAACAATCTCCACATTGCAGATAAGGAAACTGAGGCTCATAGGATCATAGATTTAGAGCTGGAAATTGAGGCTGAAATAAGTTAAGTGACCTTCACTATCAGAAAGCATCTTAGGCAGGATTGAAACTCAGGCCCCCTCCCCCCCCCTTTTTTTTCTTTTCGGAGGGTGGAGGGCAGGGCAATTGGGGTTAAGTGACTTGCACAAGGCCACGCAGCTGGTAATTGCTAAGTGTCTGAGGTGCAATTTGAACTCAGGTCCTCCTGACTCCAGGGCCGGTGCTCTATTCACTGTACCACTTAGCCACCCCTACCTCAGGCTCTTCTAACTCTAGGTCCAGAGTTCTATTAATCATGCCACCT
>CM053580.1:67163079-67184068 GCA_028627135.1 Pseudochirops cupreus | reverse complement strand
TTTTAAATCCTAATGCAGTCAAGCCCCCTTCCCCTAACTGTCCCTACTCCCATTGGCTGAGGGGAGTGAAAATCTTTCCCTAATGGCAAGTAACAGGGAAACCCGCCACTATCTCTCAGTGGCTAGGAAACAGACTCACGAAGAACAAGGATGCAAGGGTGGGGGCGGGGGGGGAGAGAAAGGTCACCAAGGTCATAATAAAGAAGGATGGAGGTCAAAAGACTCCTGAAAGGGCTTGCTGCTGATTGACAGCAGCAATGGAGAGGGAAGAGGGAAGTTAACAACCAAAACTGCCTGAGAAGTTTTCACTCCTCAGACACTATCATAGTTGAACTATTTGGAATTTGGAGCTCTTTATTTGTATATTTGGGGTGGTTGTGGGGGTGGGGCACTGAGTTTATGTTACCTCTTACTCTGTAAGCTTCCCAGGATCCATTGGTAATCACCAGCTGGTTTTTGCTGTCTGGATCTACTTGGTTCCTTTATCTACTGTCCTAGTCTAGGATTTGGATTTAAGATCCTTTAGGAGTCATGTGCCTCAAAGGCTTCTGGGAGTGATAGCAATCTGTATTATAGCAGCTCACTTCTGGACTCAGGAACAAGGCATTTTCCACTATTGTGAAGCCCTGACCCTATTACACTTTCTCCTAAGTCTTTTTTTTTTCTTTTTCCAGTTTGAGACCCTTAGGTCAGATCTCATTTGGAGAGCTGAGCTAGGCGACGGTTTCTGAGTCTCACAGCTGATCTGGTTAGGCTTCCTTCCACCAGGTTCTTTCTGAGGACTCTAGCCCACAGCATTATACTTTGCACACAGTGGGTACTCAATAAAGGTCTGTACAATTGTTACTGAATTTAACTGAATGACTCCACTCCTAGGAGAGGAGTTTTCACAAATCCTGTCATACAATTTTACAGCATTAAAAAAAGGAAAGTCTTACAGTCACAATGGCAGAAAGTTTCTGCTTGGTAAGACTCAGTATTTCTGGCTAAGGTGCCCTCTGTATAGATTTCAGGGGTTTTAGCGTGGGGCCCCAATTTAATGTACTGATTAACTAAGGACAGATTATTCTACACACACACAAAGGGGAGATGGATTCTGCCTCCTTTCCTTATTAAAGACGCCTTGTGGGCCATCCTTCTGAAGACCTCTAAGAGGCTGTTCTTTGACCCTTGGATCAAAAATCAGACAGATGCTTTTCAATAATAATGACTATTAGAAGTACATGTTTAATAATGAATATGAAAGGCTTTGATTAGAAACTGTGCAGGTGAAGGAGGAGTCACCCTGTTTTTCAAGTCTGGCTGAATACTTCTTATTTAGGTAGAGTGGTAGGTAATAAGAGCTTTTAAAAATGTGTAGTTTTTTTTTGTGTGACAGATTATTATCTTACTCTTATCATGAATAATTCTATGGCATATAAAGCCTTACTTTTTTTCATTTTTCATGATTTGGAAAGGAAAAAAGGGAGAATGCCTCTAAACAAACATTCCTGAGAATGCATTTTATTTGCCTAAATGGAGACACAGAAAGAAATGGATACCTTGTTTGTTTCTAATTATATTCCATCCCTTTTGTTCTACTTCTACCTGAGGGCCTTTCACTGTGAACTAAGAGGGGAAGATCTTCCTTTGTTGGATGGTGATCCTGAACTGGGACTTCTACCACTCTCCTCCTTGTACCAGAGGGGGAGGAGAGGAAGAGAGGGAAGTGATGGCCTTTGATACCACCCTGAGTTTCTGTCTGGAATATTTTCTTGTTTGAAGTCCTAGGGTTTGATTCCTTCTCTGAATGTTTGATGGTATTGGTGTTCGTTTTTTTAAACAATCATTTCAGCCAGGATTCAGCATTCTCTATTTGGGGGCACAATGTAAACAGCTATAAACCAATTTCTTCACTGTGCTTTTCTCCTTTGGTGTCACCACCTGAGGAGTTAAAACACACCAGATTTTAAAAAGAAATGATTTGAAGACTGTCAGTGAACAATTTGCGGTTGTGAAAAAGAAGAGAGAATATTGGAAAATACTGAACAACAAAACATGGCAGCGTGGTTTAAATCTGCTAGGAACCCATCCAAGTCTTTCAGGCAGATAGGCCTAGGTCATAACCTGTCATTCAGGAAGGACTTCCATTGTGGCACAAGGAGGTAACTTTCTATTTTCATTGCTTAATATCTTGTGTTCCAGGAGTTCAGTGACTCATTAAAATCTTTGAGATAGGAAATAGAAATTGGAATTCCCATACTGTATAGCTAGGAACAGACACAGAAGTTAGCTCAGTAATACAATGAGTTAGTTGGTACCTAGGAATCAAAAACAGGACAAGCGTCAGTGATCTAACTTTTTTATAGTCTTTGAATCAGTCCAACTAAGTAATGACATTTTTAAAAAGTCTTTTTTACTTTGGTAAGATGAAAAATGGGGAAGGAGCTACAAAGCTACACAGACCTTTCTTGGATTAGTCATGGTTGCTTCCTTTTTGCAATGTATTGTAAAGTATTTCCTATGGATTTTCCAGTTACATTTTAAACATAAGAAATATCTTACTTATTGCCAAAAAAGTATTTCAAAAGAAGTTGATTAACAAAGTTCATTAACAAATAAAATTACCGTTTTTTTTCCTTTAAAAATGTCTCTATGATGCTTTCTGTTTTAAATCACAATCATTTTGGCAAATGTTGCCTCCATTGTCACCCATCTTGTTCCAGACTCAGTTCCTTGGAACAAAAGAAAACAAGTAAAAATTCATGACATTATGCCTTTAAAAGTCTATTTTCTCTTCCTCACTTTTCTCTACTTGACTGAAAAAATAAACAAACCCTTGTAATGAATATTCATAATCAAGCAAAATAAACTTCCATATTGGTCATTTAAAAAAAAATTATGTCTCACTCTGCACCCTGAATCCGTCTTTCAGGAGGTGGATAGCATACTTATCGTGCATCCCCTGGAATTGTGATTGATCATTGCCTTGATCAGAGTTCTTAAGTCTGTCAAAATTGTTTGTTTTTACAATGTTGTTTTTGTATGAACTGTTCTCTTGCATCAGCTCATACAAGTTTTGCCAGGTTTCTTTGAAATTGTCCCCTTCATTTCTTATAGTGCATTAATTTTCCATTATATTCGTGTATTGTAATTTGTTCAGCCATTCCCCAGTTTACTTTCTAGTTCTTTGCTCAAATACCACATGGTCCTACAGTGTTTTTTGGATTTTTTTCCCCCCTATATCTTACATTTTCCTATGTTACATTTCCTATGTTATATTATACTTAGGAATCTTTTCTCTTGGGTAGATACAGCATGTACACAGGTAAGTAAGGTGAATTTGGGGATAATTTGGGGGAGGAGAAGAAAACTAACAACGAGATGGATTGGGGAAAGCTTCATGTAGGAGGCAGAACACCAGATGAACCTTGAAGGCCAGGAAGCATTCTCAGGGTTCGTGATGAGTACGTTCCAAGCATGGGAATCAGTCTTTGCAAAAGCACAAAGACAAGTGTAAGGAAAATTGATTTTGGGAAATGGCTAGTTGGTCATACTGACCTGAGTGGAGATTATAAGAATGGGAATCATATGGAAGATCTCTGGAAAGGGAGGTGAAAGCCAGTGTCTAGCACTGGGTTCTGCACAGATATGGAATTGAATTGAATTATGTAGGAATAGCTTCTTTCCCCTGACAGACATTGGTGAAGTGCTGGTTTTTAAGCCAGATCTAGACTTGAATTCTAGCTCTGACATTACCTCTGTGACTTTTGGCATATCACTAAACCTGTCTGGTCCTCAGTTTCCTTTTCTATAGAATGGGGATAATAATACTTGTATAATGTCCTTTACAAGGTTGTTGGGGGTATGTGTGTGAGTGCTTTACGGACCTTAAAATGTTATCAAATGAGTTATTTCATTAATGAGAGTATTAATAATATTCACTTTCTGTCATGGTTAATCATTTAGTATATGCAATTCCTGCTAAGAACTATAGCTCTTGTCTCATACTGACTTGGTTTAACCTAGGGGCTTCTCAACAATTAATAATCTATATGACATATACCCCTACCAACAAAATGTGTCACTCCCTAAAAAGTCTCTGAAAGCACTCAGACTAATAAAACATCACATGTATAATAGGCTTTATTTAACCCTGTAAAAGAACTTAGCCTGAGACAATAAGCACAAAATTTTCCCTTCTTCTTTCTTTTCTTTTGACATTTATGCAGAGCTTAACTGGTATAGTGGACAGAATTCTGGGCCTGGAGGCAGAAAGACCTGAGTTCAAATCCTGCCTCAGAAACTTACTAACTGTGTGACCCTGGGCAAATCACCTAACCTCTGTCTGTCTTAGTTTCTTCAATTCTAAAATGGAAATATAACCATAGTACTTACCTCTTAGGGTTATTGTGAGGATCAAATGAGACAATATTTGTAAAGCACATAGCATAGTGTAGGCACGTAGTTGTTGTTTATCCATTGTGGTTGATCGGTCCAATATGAGTTTGGAAGGCACTAGTGGTCCATCAGGACATTTAGAGTGGAAATGGCTCTGGATTTGCACAATCTACATTTTCTTTCTCCTTCTACAATTCTGCTTTGCTCATGGGGAACAGTGCCTTCCTTGAAACAGGCATGCCATGCTGGATAGTCATGTGCCAGTGTTTCTCATGTCTCACAATCAATATTAAAGTTATTCAGAGATCCCTTGAGAGTGTCTTTATTTTACTCCTTCTGACTACCATATGAGCACTTACCCTGTATTAGTTCTGTAAAATAGTATTTTGGGTAAGCATGCATTTGGCATTCAAACTATATGGCCAACCCATTGGAGTTACGCTCTCTGCAATAGAGTTCGAATGCTTGGGAGTTCAGCTCAAGAGAGGACCTCAGTGTTTGGTAACTTCTCTTGCCAGGTCATTTTCAGAGTCTTTCTGAGACACCTCAAGTGGAGATGGTTCAATTTTTCAGCATGGTGCTGATAGGCTGTTCAAGTTTCCTAGGCATACAACAATGAAGTCAGCACAATGGCTCTGTAAACCTTCACTTTGGTAGGCAGCCTAAAACTTCTCTCCCTTGCTTTCTTTTGAAATCTTCCAAAAACTGAGCTAGCTCTCGCAATATGTGCATCAATTATATCTTCTAAGTGGACAGCCTTGGAGAATATACTGCCAAGGTAAATGAATTTATCCACAGCATTCAGAATTTCTCCATTTGTTGTAACTATTGGTTTCAGATATGGATGGTGTGGTGTTGACTGGTAGAGAACCTCTGTTTTCTTGGTGTTAATTGTTAGGTCAAAGTTAGCAGAAGTGCCAGAGAATTGAACCATACTCTGTTACATCTTAGCCTTAGAGGCTGCATTGAATGCACAATCATCTGCGAACAAAAAGTTGCACACCAACTCCCTTTCTACTTTGGTCTTAGCTTGTAGCCTTTTTAAGTTAAATAGTTTACCATCATTGTGGAAGCTAATTTTAATGCCATTTTTCTCCTCACTGGAGATATTTGACAACATCATGGAAAACACCATGCTGAAGAGCATGGGAGCAAGCATACCACCTTGTTTCACTCTGTTGGTGATTAGGAAAACACAAAAGTATTGTCCTTCCTCTTGAACCTGTGTGAATGTGCCACCATGAAATGGGCATGCACTGCTGATGAACTTCTCTGGGTAACCAAATTTTGTCATAATCTTCCACTGGCTCTCACGACTAACAGTATTAAAGGCCTTGGTAAGTTTGACAAACATTATGTACAGACCTCTGTTCTGGTTGTGGCAAAGCTCCTGGAGTTGTAGGGCAGCAAGCACTATGTCACCTGTTCTATGGCCCTTTTTGAAGCCATGCTGGCCCTTGGGCAGGTGGCCATCTTCCAGATGAAGGATCAGCTGTTTAAGGAAGACTCAGACAAGGATCTTTTCAGCAATAACTAGGAGAGAGATCCCCTTGTAATTGTCACAGGATAGCCTGTTTCCTTTTCCTTTATAGAAGCAGTTCTCAACCTGTGGGTTGCGACCCCTGTGGGGGGTCAAATGACCCTTTCACAGGAGTCGCCTAAGGCCATCGGAAAACACATATTTCCAATTGTCTTAGGAACCGAGACACTGTTCTTCTATCCGTCTCCAGGTGGGCCTGCCCACAAACAAATATGCCCATGTACGAGTATTAAAGGGTCGTGACATTAGGAAGGTTAAGAACCACTGCTTTATAGAGATAGACAATGGTGGCATCCTTGAACTCCTAGGGGATAACCTCCTCTTGTCATATAACCTGGGAGATTTCAGTTAGTTTTTTTAGGAGCAATGGACCCTTGCCTTGTGATCTCTGCTAGGATGGCAGTGCCAGGCCCTTTGCTACTCAAGAGGAGCTTGATGGCATTCATTGCCTCTTCTTCAGTTGGAGGTTTGGCTAGAGAGGAACTGATTACATGTGATGATTACATATGAGGCATATGATCAGCATTGGTTGATGATGGTTGTTAAGAAAACCATGGAATTGGGGAGGCTAGGTTGCACAGTGAATAGAGCACTGGCCCTAGAATCAGGAGGACCTGAGTTTAAATCCAGCCTCAGACACTTAACACTTATTAGCCATGTGACCGTGGGCAAGTAACATAACCCCAACTGCCCTGCCTTCCCCCTTCCAAAAAAGCAAAAAAAAAAGAGCAAAAAAAGAGAAAACTGTGGAAGAGTTCAGCTCATCTCTCCAAGGTCATGTCATTGTCACTGATCAGTGTGACTCCATCAGTACTGAGTACTTGAGATGCACCAGAGGTCTTTGACCCATACATGAATGTCTTCAGGACATCACAGAAGCACTTGAGATTATTTCTATCAGCATAGAATTGAATCTCATCTGCCTTCTTGCAGAGGCAAGAGTCCTGCCCTTCTCTAAGCTTCATTTGCTCTTTACTTTTGATGGAGTTAAATGCTGCCTTGGAGATGGATGAGCAATCTTGCTGATAAATCTTGTGGAGTTCTTATTTCTCATTTAGCAGCTTCTGTCATTGAACCAATCCTGATGTTTGCAAGCGTTCTGGCCTGGATGAGCAAATGCTGGGCAATACACTGAGTCTCTGAAACCTGCCCACTGCTCTTCTGATCCACTGTTGCTGACTGCATGCTGACTCAGGTTTCTCTCCAGGTCAGCAATAAACTGTTCGTGTGTGGAGAAATGCTCTAGCCTGTTGATATTGAGTCTCCTGATAGTTGTCTTGCCTTGGGGCCACTGTTTTTGTTGAATGTGAATGTTTGGCTTGGAGAGAATGAATCTGTGATTGGTCCAGCACTCTGTGCCACATATTCTTTTATTTATGGTTTGTTAGTGGAAAAATTTCAGAACAAAACTCATCATATGTCTCTTAATTTGATATTCTTTCTTTCCTTGTTCTTTTTTTTAAAGGAGAAAATATTTTATTGCACTTTTCTTAAAACTCAAGGTTCTATTCAGAGAACTACATGCTTAACTTACACAACATTTAATTTAAGATAATTCTTGGAAATGAGCATGAACATAGGAAAAAATGGAAGAAAAATGAAAAATTAATATAAGAGAAAAGAGAAATAATGATTTTGCCTCTACTAGAGTATTGCTTTACTTATTGAACCCTGTTGCCAGCCTGATGGGAAGTAATTTAAAAATTAAAATATATACAAATTATTTTATGGGGCTTGAGTGACAGTAAGAATGGAGCTACTTTTCCAGTTTCTAATATTTTCAAAACAAGTACCTCTATTCAGAAGACCAATCAAGCTTCTAGGTAAACACTGTCCCTTGACTCTCACTTTATTCCCCCTCTCTTCATTCTGACAAACACTAATGAGGAATTTTCCCATTTATAAAAAGGGAGTGGTTTGGACTAGATAAACTCCAAGTTTTCTTCTAGCTATTTCATGGTTTTATGAAATGATCAGTCATAACTTTTACCCTCTTCCAGACATAGCCTGGCAATCTGTTTCCCAAAGTCATTCATGCATTAGAAGGTTGGGCCAGCACTCTCTCTTGGCAAAGTGTGCTTGTGGTGGAATGTTCTTGTGTGTTGGCTCTGGGTATTGCCACTGATTTTTAAAGAACACTGACTGCTCTGTCCTGACCTCTCTTAATACTGTAACCCTTGACCTGGAAATTTCCACTTGGTTCAGTGGTTGCTTTTGTAATCTCTCCTAATCCTTTCCAAAAAGTTTACCAGGAACCCTTGTCTGCTCACAGCCACCAAATATTGCTTACCCTTACCCTCAAGAATTTAATTCTTTCTGCACCTGAATGGGTGTCTAACCCTTCAGTAACTTTTAAGGCAACCCAGACTCCTCATTTTTCTTGTTCTTTATAATTTGCCTTGATAGCATTATTTTACTTAGAGACTTAAATTCCTTTAAGGATTTTAATTGATATCATTTTTACATTATCATCATTTCTGAAGGTATCCCTTTTGCCTCTTTGAGCCAAAAGGATATACCTTGCAACAATAAAAAAAGAAAGAAGAAAAAAAAGAAGTACAGCAAGACTAACCTGTGCTTATACTGAGTCTGACATATACACTATTTATTCAATATTCATAATCTCCAGCCCTGTGAATAAGGGAGGTAGGTATATTTTGTCAACTCTTCTGGGCCAAGCTTCTTGGTCATTATAATTATTCAAGATTCATTTTCGTTTCTTTCTTCTTATTTACATTGTTTTGGCCATCATGCTTGTTTTCCTGGTTCTTTTTACTTCACTCTCATCAGTTCATAGAAATCTTTTCATTCTTCTCTGTATTTTTCATATGAATCGTTTCCTAGAGTGTAGTAATATTCCATTATGTTCATGTACTACAACTTGTCCACAACTGATGCATCTATATAATTTCTAGTTCTTTGCTACTACAAAAAGTGCTGATATGAGTATTTTGGTATACTTGGAACATTTCTATCTTTGACCTCCTTGGGTTATATACCTAGCAGAAGAATGAATCACTGAAACAAAGGTTGAGTAGTCATCAAGTCATCTGCAAAGAGGGATAATTTTGTCCACCCCCCCCCCCCCACCAGTTTATACCTTTAATTTTGTTCTCTTAGCTTAATGTTATTGCCCCTGAAGGGGAGGATTAGGCTCCTTCTCCTTGGCTCTGGAGGGTAGTAAACTTGAAATGCAAAACTTTTGACACATTGTTAGGAAAAGCTTTATAGTAATGAGAGTTCTTTTATAGAAGAAAAGGTTGCTTCCAAAGGGAATGGATTCTCCTTACCAGAGGTCTTTAAGTAAAGATGGAGCAACCAATCCCTAGGATATTTTGTAAAGGGCTTTTTAATTCACTTATAGCTTGTACTAGATGGCCTCCAGGATCTCTTTCAACCCCATGACTATTATATACTTCCTTCATCAACTTACAAATCACAATTTCTCCATGCCTTAGTAGGTCTTTGTGAGTTTTGTTGGACAAAACAATCATCATCTGTTGGCAAATCTTCTGGCAACGAACCTATTGGCCTAGCTAGGCTGGTTCTTGGATATAGTCTTGGTTGGCCCATATAGCAAGTCTTTCTAGTTCAGTAGGACTTTTCAGATCTTATGCTTTGCTGGCGTTGCCTTCAGAACCCAAGGCTATCTCTGTGTTATGGTGAAGCATTGGAAGAGAACCTTAGTGGAAGAGGCTTTTACATTCACAGCATGAAATCCTTTAATATGTTTTTATATGATAAATTCCTGAAATATTTGCCCTTTTGAAATAAAGCTTAAAAAACAAAAACAATTTCATTTTCAAACTGACTAATGCAGTTCAGGAGATGACCACTAGAGGACAGGCTATACTAGCATAAATTGTTATGGGGTTCTGATGGCCTGGTTAAATTTCACAGCACATAGAGACAGTAGTTTGGGGGAAAGCTAGAATCATAGAATTTCAGAAATGGGAGGAATAAGGAACAATGCTGTAGATTGTGAGCTGGAAAGGACCAGATCGTCAGACTCCCTCATTTTAAAGATGAGCAAACCAGTGCCACTAGATTTTATCTAGACCAACATCCTACCTCAAGCATGAATCTTCTCCACAAAACTTCAGATATGTCCTCTGGAATTTGCTTGGCATAGGGAATTTATAAGACAGGCTCTTCCACTTTCTGAAGGCTTTGATTGTTAGTAAGTTCTTTACAATGAATCAAAATCTGCCTCCATTTGCTGCTAGCTGTATCCTCTAGAGTCAAACAGAATACAATCCCTCTTCTGACAACCTGTCAAATATTTGAAGATAGAAGTGATGTGTCTTATCTGCTCCCTTCCCCCCAATTTTTTCTTCAGTCTAAACATTCCCAGTTCTTCTCATCCTCAGGTAGATTGGATAAAATGTAAGTTCCTGGAGGGTCATGTTTTTCATCTTTGTTTTTCTATCTTCAGTGTCTAGAATAATGCCTCATATCTAGCAAGTATAATAAATACTCATTGGGTCTGGGCCTCTTTACTATCCTGGCTACCTTCTTCTATTTCAGCCTCTCAAATTCTCCTCTAAAATGTGGCATCCACACCCATCTAAAACTGAACACAATGCCGTGGGTGTAATCTAACTAGGTAAAGAGAGGGCAATGGGTAATCACTTATTATTGTTATTGTTTTGAGTCAATCAGGGTTAAGGGACTTGCCCAGGGTCACAAAACTGTTAAGTGTCTTAGGATGAATTTGGACTCAGATTCTTCTTTTCACCAGGGCTGTTGCTCTGCACCACCTAGCTGGGTTAGCAATCACTTTTTCTAACTGGACTGTAAGCTCTTTGAAAAGGCAGGAACCACGTTTATCACTTCTGTATGCTTTATGGTACCTAACAGTGCTAGGCATCCATTCCTCAATACCCTTAATAATAAAGTGGAATAATTATTTCCGTTTGAACCTTCACAGTTTTTCAGGGAGGCATCTTCCCTGTTTCTTGGCTTTAGTAGGATAAAAGGACAGGGAAATGCTATGCCTCGAAAATGGATTTCATCCTACTTTTCTTGCTTTCATTGCATACTCTCCACTCTCAATTTCGGGATTATATTCAGTCATGGCCATTAGACCTAGCATGGTGGAGTGGAGAGAATGCTGGACCTGTGTATCCAGTTCTGCCTCAAAAGCCTAAAAGCTGTGGCACTATGAGTAAGTCACTTAGCTTTCTCGGAGGCTCAGTTTCCTCGTCAACAATGTGGGGATAGTGATAACTGTACTCCCTATGTCACAGGGTTATTGTGTGGCCCAAATGAGATAATAGATATATTTATTGTTGCATAATCATTTTTAATCAAGTCCAACTCTTTGAATACCTGTCCAAAACCACCCTCTTATGGGATTTTCTTGGCAAAGACACTCGAGTGGTTTGCCATTTATTCCTCTAGTGGGGTAAGGCAAATAGAGGTTAAGTGACTTGCCCAGGGTCACAAAGCTAGTGAGTGTCTGAGACCAGATTTAAACTCAGGTCTTCCTGACTCCAGGCCTAGTACTCTATCCACTGAGTCATATATATATATATATATATATATATATATATATATATATGTATATATATGTATATATATATGTATATATATATGTATAAATATATATGTAGATATATAGTGCTTTGTAAACTCTAAAACGCTATATGAATGCTATCCATTGCTATATCATTTTCTCCCAATGCCCACAATAGACAATATTAAAGGAATAATGGAACATGAATGGAACAAGATCTATAGCCATCAAGGCTAACAGGAGCTGTGACTTCATATTTTCCCAAAGACTTCCATCAAATGGAAATTGAGCTGAGCTTAAGTGTTCTCTGTAGTTCCTTTCATCTGAACAAATCAAAATTCTTAGCATCAGAGTTCTATTGAAAATGGTGTACAGTATTTTGCTAGCTTTCAACATATACTCCATTGCGCTCCTAACCCTCTTAAAAAAAAAAACAACCCAAACAACTAAAAACGTACTCCAAACTTTAATGTGGTCCAATGAGGCAAATTTAGCCTCTCATTTATCTTTACTTTTATTCTCTAGGACTGAAGGCTAGTGGACAGGATAGATGGTCACACTAGAATTCCTGTGATCTTGATAGTCTGAACTATCAAGGGTTTTTGAAAAATCTACATTCTTCTACCTCTTGGTTATCTTTATTAATATCCCCTTCTTTAGAACTTAAAAATAACTTTAAAAAATGTGGAAAAGGAACGTGTATGATTCATAAAATAAAGTTCAGTTAGAAGAAAACTCTTAGCTCCCACTAGACTCCAGGTAATCTACCCCTGTTGCAGATGGCCCACTGGAATTCTGAAGTCTTCTCAGAAGATCAGCTCATTGGAGGGATGAGTGATGGCAACAGTACTCAAAGTAACCGCAGTTCATTTATTTAAAATATTTTAGTGTTAAATATTCAGAGACAAATGTGTTGTCAGGGCTGATCTTGGGGTGGCAGCAGAAACTCAGCACAGCATTTTCATTTAACTTATTGCGGTTCTACTCATTGAAAAACATAGCACATGGAAGCAGCTGCTGGGAGAACACTTTTCAGACTATAAATTGGGCCTGGAGTGGAAGCTTAATTAAATCATTCCTGAGGTCACAGGAAGGAAAGGCAAACCTCTCCTGAGCAGATTTAACCCTGTTTCACATAAACTGATAGCTCAAGAACTTGGAAATATGTCAGTGGGGCTAATTGAAATATACCTTTTGGGGAGGTGGCAGATTCCATGGTATTTCTTTCAAACAAGAAATCTGAACTTATGTTCAATGCTCCACTCTTTTATCTGATTCAGCGTGGGAGGTAGACCTATAGGAGAGCAGCTGCATTTGGCCATGAGGAAAGTGAAAGTAATACTAGCCTATCTGTGACCTGCATTTCTGCCTGGCATCTCAATGTATATAAAAAGTGCTCAGAGCTTTCATAATGGGACTCCTCACTGAGAAGCTGGGTTCTTTTCCAATACTATACCACGGATCCCCAAGGCTTTGCTGTGCAGTAACTGAGGAGTGGAAAGGTCAAATGATCAACACAAAACCTCCTAGTGTGTCAACGATAAAGCTGGAGCTGGAATCGAATCCTCTTGACTTTTTAAAAAATGAGTGCATTTTTACAAATAGAGTACATACATATGTATACTCGCATACATGCACATATATGTTCCTCCCAAGAGAAGTGGGCATGCATAATAATAGCTGACAATTATGTGGTACTTCAGAAGGTCTCAAAGTGTTGTATGTACATGATTGTATTTGAGTCTTAAGGCAACCTCATGAGGTAATAATAGTAATAATAATAATAGCATTTATATAGCACTTGAAGCTTTGTAAAGCACTTCACACACACACACACACACACACACACACACACATTTTTTACTTGATTTTCACAACAATCCTGTGAAGTAGGTTGCTATTGTCCTTTTTTATAAGCAAGGTAGCTGAGGCCAAAAGAGGCTGAATGACTTTGTGTCACACAGCTAGTAAATACCCGAGGTGGTATTCAAAATTATCTTTCCCTGACTACAAGACCAGCACGACATCTGCTGTGCCATTTAGCTGCCTCAGTTAACCTATAATTACTACATTTTGTGCCCGTTTTACAGATGGAGAAGCTGAGTCAAGCTGGGACGTGTCAGGGGCACGGTTTGAATCCAGGTACTCTTCACTATGAGTCCAATACTCTGTGTACTATTCCAGACTGGCTCTTATGAATGTAATCCACATTTGGCGTTCTATCAAAAGGCTTAGACACAGAGTAAGGGAGATGGGAGCTCTGTGTAGGCAGACAATCTTCTCTGCATTTCCTTAGCTCTAAGGTGATTTTGGATTTGACCAGAGAGCAGACTATCCAGAGTGCTGCCAGCCTTGACCTTGGAGGAAGGAGCTGGTGGGTGAGAGAGGCAGAGACTGAGCAAAAAAGATGCAGATATAATTTAGATTTACTTGTGTCACAGGGTTTAAACAGAGGTTCAGGGACACAGAGCAGTGCATGCTGTAATGAAGTGTTTATTTAGTTAGATATCATCTGGGATCTAGCACACTCCACTTCCAGGGACACTGCAATTTCTACTTTTGTGGAAAGTAGAGGAGGTCTATGATTGCACTAAAAGTAGCCTAGGCGGGAGGCAGCCAGAATCCTGGCAAACCATGGCTGGGTGATGACTTCTTTGTTCTCTCTCTAAGAAGGATATTGACCTAAAATTATATATACCTACTATGTACTAGACATTTGTAGGTCAGGGGTAAGATGCTGTGTTAGGGGTTCAGAAAAAAATCACATTCCTGGAACACTTTAAAGGGGAGGGTTGAAATTAGTTTATTCTTGGCCAGCGTAGTCCCTCCTGCCAAATCCTTGTTACATAAAAAAAATCACCAGTAACCAGCTCTTATTATTGTTACTAATAGCAAACAGCGAGACAAAAATCAAGGTGGGGGGGGGTACACAGATTAGTGTTGACATGTACACAATTAAGTGGACTTTTCCACTCAGAGGTACAATGAAATCTCAGCTCAAACAAAGAGTGAACACTTACTGGAAAAGTCTGCTCTTTGGGGTGGCAGGCACTGGGGGTTAAGGGACATATTGGGGAAAGGTTGACTTCCTTCATGTGCCTATGGATTTGGGGAGTCTCCCTCTCACCACACTTTTTCTTTCCCCTGCCTCTCTCAAATACCATTTCCTTCTCTTCTTTGAAGATGCTCTGCCAATCCAAAGTCACATTACCTTCACGTATGCCATATGAGTGTCATGGACTCAAAGGTGTGCACACTCAGCTGTGTGCAGCACCCTGCTTCTCAGGGCTGTCCTTTAGGAAACACTCAACTTGTCTGGGGTAGTGGGGGCATTTACACAGAGAAGCTAGGAGGAAGAAGGAGGAACCAGTGCCATTATAAGTAGGAGGTGTGAAAGAGAGGTTACATTACTATGTAATCCATGACCTTTCTTCTCCCATCCCTTCATCCTCTTTCTAGAGACAGTTAATAATACTGGGGTCATTTACTTATTTTAAATCCACTATTCTCCTCTGTGCTTAGGAATATTAATCTTTCTTTTCCTAAATGTTTGTTTCTTAAGCTAGCACATGATCAACACCTGTTGATCAATAAGCACTAAACTGTATGTATTAATTAGTGATTATAAATAAAGAGAAGATAAGAAAAAAATGTTCCTTCTTTTAGAGAAGCAAAATATTTGGGTCAGACTGAACCTGGGGGCTTGGGGCTAATTTGGAAACCACTAGGCAAAAGAGGGGAGGTTGACACTGAATTTTTAAAGGTCTGATGACAAATTTGCAATCCAGATACTCAGAAATAAGTAGAAAGTTGGTGAAAACAACAGGCTATGAAGCAATAAAGGTATAGACATTTTAAAACTTTGTTCTTTTCCCCATGGTGGCTGCCATTTTGTTCAAGCTGGGATTAGAAAAGAAAGCTATGCCCCCACAAAGAGAGAGAGGAATCAGTTGCATGGAAACAAAAGCTCTATACCTGAAAGGGAATGAACTCCTAAGGAAGCTCTTCCCACATGAGAGTAGAGAGTTGTTTGGGCATCTTCACATAGATCCATTGGCTTGTCCTGCCTTGTTTTTCAGGGCTATCTGCTGCTTATATATGTGTTGCAGAGAAGGGAAAGTGATCAATTCTAGAAATTATTAATTATACACAGATGTTTAACAACATTGATGCTCTGACTGTTTAGTAAAAAGACTTTAGGATTGTGGATTTAGAGCTGGAAGGGACCTTTGAGGTCATCCTGACAAAAATCTCCTTGAAGGCTTTTGCTGCTTTTTGTATCCCCAGAGCTTATCACGGTACCTAGCATGTGGTCTGTGCTTTATAAATGTTTATTGAATGAATAAATGAAATCTTCCCATTTAAAAAAATACAATGATTTTCTTATTCTTATTTCTGCCTCTTTCTTAATTGAAAAAACATTTGATATGGTTTTCACATATACAACAGACACATTGAGAACATTTGAAGGTGGTTAAAAATCTCCAATCTTGAGTACTATATCTCACTCTCATCTTGCAAGGAGTAGGCATTAGGGAGATGTTGCAGTTATTACCTTGTAGACAAATAGAACTTCATTCAGTCCTCTGATTTTACAGATAAGAGAATAGAGGCCCACAAAGGCTAAGTAATCTGCCCAATATTACACTGGAAACAAGTTGTAGGGTCAGGATCTTGGTCCTATACACTGAATGGGTTTAATAAAATATTTTAATATTTTCTTTTTGTCATAGAATTATTTTTCTTGTTAATGGGATTACATGAATCCTGTCTATGCAGTATCTCTCACTATGACCATCATTTTATTCCTGGATATTTCAAAACATTATCATGGATTCATGGACAGCTAGGTGGTGCAGTAGATAGAGTGCCAGGTCTGGATGCAGGAAGATTCATCTTCATGAGTTCAAATCTGGCCTCAGACAATTTCTAGCTGTGTGACCCTGGGTGAGTTACTTCACCCTGGTTTGCCTCAGTTTCCTCATCTGTAAAATGAACTGGAGAAGGAAATGGCAAACCACTTCAGTATCCTTACCAAGAAAACCCCAAATGGGGTCATGAAGAGTTGTTCATAACTGAAAACAACAAAACAACAACAAATCATAAATTCAGAATCTTAGATCTGGGAAGAATCTTTTAAATCAACTAGTTTAGTTCTTTTATATTTCACAAAAGGAAACTGTGGCCCAAAAAGCTGAATCAACTTGCTTAAGACCAAACAGCTGTTTTAGTAGAAGAGAAAGGCCTAGAATCCAGGTATTTATAAGAATTAGAGTATTTGCAATATTACTCTGAAATGCAAAGAGTCTTTTGAGTTATTCGGTTAGCAGAAGAGAAAATTGAAAAAAATGAACTTCAGTTCATCCAAATTAGCTTGAAATACTAAGTACCCAGGATTGATTCAATTCCCTAACAGAGCTTCACCCTCCTACCTCCAGCTGCTACCTGGAAGAGAAGAGCTTCTCAACTCTGTGGTCCCTGGGGAAGATGGAGCCAGATGGCCCAGACGGCTGGATAGAGGAAGGAGGAGTTCCTGGACAATATCAAATTCTTGGAGAGTTTGGCGGCAGGGACCTAGTTTTTGAGAGACAAGGTAGAAAATATTCAAAGGTTCCCTTTTACCACTAAGATTAGGACAACTTCCCCTCTACCCCCAAACCAAAAAAACAAACCCAACCCAACAACTCAGCCTGCCGACTATATTTCCAACTTACTCCATATTACCCACATCAAACACTTTTTGTTCTAATCTAACTTACTTGTTTGCTATTTCTTATATGCAACATTCCATCCCCCCAACTTGTTGGCCTTTTCAAGTGACCTTCCATGGCTTAAATACATTTATTCTATCATCAGCTTGACCTGGTAGCATCTCTGGCTTCCTTGAAAGCACAGCTTAGGTGCCATTTCATACACAAGGCCTTCCTGATCCCCCTTCAGTTTAGTCACTCTCTTCCTCTTGAAATGACTTCATATTTATGTGTTTTCCTTACTATTTCAGTAGAGTTTAAGCTTTTTCAGGGCAGACTTTCTTTTGCTTTTTTTTTTTTTTTGGTATATTTAATGCCTAGCACAGTGCTTTACATGTTGTGGGTGGCTTAATATATGTTACTTTAGTTGAATTGAATACATTTCCCATGCTTGTATTGGTGATAAAGTTGAGTTTAATGTGACCTATAATTCTAGGGATTGATTTACTTTTCAATTATAACACAGTATTTTCCCCTTTATTCATTTGTTTACTAAATCTATTTTTTCAAGACTTTGAGTCACCTGAAATTTTGATTCTTTAGACACTGTGTTGCTTCATGATTTGTACCATCACTGGGAAAAAATTGGCATTAAAAATTTGCTATGAAAATTTCATAGGAGACCATGGACAAGAATTGGATAATATGAATCACAACATAGACTAGAAAATGGAATACCCATATTGAAGAGATTAGAGATCCAGTGACATCTTCAAGGTTTTGTTTTTTTTTTTTACTATCACTCTAGTTCTTAAGGCATATCGGTATTATTCCTCATTTAGAAGTCTCTTGGAAATCAGACCAACTAAATTCCACAAAACTTGCTTAGCCCCCTCAAAGGTCATAGCTTGACTCTAGGGTTTGGGAAGTCATGGTGTAACATGAAGAACAAAGGGTTAACACTGACTCATTCTCTTCCTCACTTAAACCCAATTCATGAGCAAGCCAAGACATTGCCTTGTGAAGTCATTGTTTACTTTGAGAATGAAGGATGGATAATAATAACACTGACTAGCTGTGTGACCTTGGGCAACTTAATTCATTTCTCTGAACTTTCCTCAGCTCAGATAATTATACATATACTTCCTAGTTCCCAAGGAGGTTAACAGGCCAGCCTACTATAGGTAGTTTCATCAGCTGTTAAATGGGGATAATTAAGTAGGGCTGTTGTGAAGATCAAATGAGAGAATATTTGTAAAAAGTGTTTAACACAGTACTCAATACATAGTAGGCGCTTAATAAATGTTCCCTACTCTCTGGCAATGCTGCACTGTTCTCCCCTCCTCCCCCCTTGTATAGGAAACTAGCCTAGTACAAAGGTCCTGGGATAGAAATTCTTGATTAACAGATGTTTACATTATAATATAATTATACTCATTATTTTATATTCTACCATGAAATATGAAAATATTAAAACATTATGTGAAATTATGCAGATAATTCCATAAGACTCATTTTGTCATTAATTTCAGGCTCTTCTCTAATTGTGTGTATGTGTCTTTATGGTATGTAAAAACAGCTCTAGGGATAGAGATATTATTTTAGCAATTTGCTAAAAGTAGTAGAAAGGGGGGTGGCTAGGTGGCACAGTGAATTGAGCACCAGCGCTGGAGTCAGGAGGACCTGAGTTCAAATTCTTAGACACTTAACACAAACAACTAGCCATGTGACCTTGGGCAAGTCATGTAACCTCAACTGCCCTGCCCTCCCTCCTCAAAAAAACAAAACAAAACAAAGTGTTAAAAGTAGTAGAAAGACTACCACAGTTATATGCTATTGTTCCCCTTTTTGTACTTGGTTGTTTATGTCCATGATCCTGGTTGGGGAAAAGAGCAGAGAAAAAGTAACATTTCCCCATTTCTGAATGGCTGAAAACAGTTCCCAAATACTTCTCCCTCTCTCTTCCACAGTTCTTTTCCTCTTTCCCTCCTCCCTTCCTAATTCTTCTCTTCTAAGCCCAAAATGGAAAGTGGGTGGGAGGACATGGTCAGAGCTAGTGGTGGAATCCAAGCCAATCAATCGGTCAAGAAATATTAAGCACCTACTCTGTGCCAGAGGCTGAGCTAAGTGCTGGAGAGAGAAAGGCAAAAGACTGTCCCTGCTGTCAAGGAGCTCGTGGTATGATAGGGGAGACAACATGCCAGCAACTATGTACAGACAAATTAAATATATATATATATATATATATATATATATATATATACATGTGTGTATATATCTGTGTGTACACATATATACATACACAGAGGATATATAGGATATACATATATGTATATATACATATACATATATGTGATATATGGGAAATAATTAACAGAGAGAAAGCAATAAAATTGCATGATTGTGAAAGGTTTCTCATAGAATATGGAATTTTTATCTGAGACTTGAAGGAAGTCAGGGAAGCTAGGAGACAGAGATGAGAAGAAGGAATATTCCGGTTCCTTTTTTTTTTTTTTAAGGTGGGTCAGACTTTGCTTTTAATTCCTATCTACTTTCGGAAGGGGACCTGTTGAGGAAGAAATGAAGGGAAGATGGAATAATGGGGAAAGAGAAAAAATGAATTATTCTATTTTAAAAATCTGGCAGCATGATTTTGAAGTTAATAGACAAAAAATTTGTAATGGCATTCTGGTTATTCTCGTTACTCTCCCAATGCCTAGATGTATACAAAAGTAAATTAAAACCAAGATGCCCTACCCCACTCCTCCCAATGAAAGGGTTTGGACAAGTTTCTCACCTAACTCTGGGTAAAGAATAATTTGTTTATTCTCTCTGTGTTGGGTTTCTGCTAAATCTGGCAATGGGAAAACAGCAAATATTTTTAATGTGACCAAAAGAAATCAAAGCATTTTGTACATAGTACACTGTAACTATGAGTTTATTATTTTTTTAAAAAAAGAATTATGATTAGTAATAACTGTCTGAGCTTGTGCTTTCGTAAGGCCATGCAGAATAATGAAATGGATGGAAGGAGAGCCAGAATCATCTTCATGTGCTTGACCATCTGCTCTTAATTCAGTTAATTAGGGAAGAAAAAGGGAAGGGTAAGAAATAAGCATTTATATAGCACCTTCTGTATGTCAGACAATGCTAAAGTGCTTCACAAATATCATCTCACTTGACAATAACCTGTTAATATTTATTTAAAATTTAATAATAATATGCATATAATAATAAATTTATATGTGTATAATTATTATTATATACATATATAGATATGTATGTATGTATGTATATGGCATGGTGGGGACCACTGGAGTTTGCCCTTTCCCCAATTCCAAGAACATTGGTTCTTATTACTGTGCTATAGTGTGTATCTTTGGCGAATTGTGTAGAGAGCTAAAGCACCTCTAGGCTCATAGATATGTTTTTCCAGTTATAAAATTTGTATTGGGGGTGGAGCCAAGATGGTGGCATAGGAGCAGCAACATATCGCAGCTCTCACATAGCCACCCCAAAATACCCATAAAATATGACTCTAAACTAATCCTAGAACTCCAAAACGCACACAAATATACTTTCCACTAAAGTCAGCTTGGCTACGAGGAACCATATCAGCACTGCAAACCGAAACCAGCCTGGCCTGAAGCCCTGGCTGAGCCCCGGGGGCGGCTGGACGAGAGGAGCCTCGGAGCCTCAGGTGAGCGGATTGGTGGCAGCTGTGGCAGTGTTCAGAACTAGGTCAGTGGGACTTGTGAGGTCTTGGGAGAAAAGTGGTCCGGCCTCCAGGGCGGGAAAGCAAAAGGCAGAGGTTTTGCACCCACCTCCGCATTGTAGCTTCTGTGCCCTCAGCATGCAGAC
>CM053580.1:67119985-67162579 GCA_028627135.1 Pseudochirops cupreus | reverse complement strand
GCAGGATAGGAAGAAGGGACATATAATCAGACTCTCACAGTGTGCTCACTATGGAGAGAGGTGTTGCGTAATTTCACATGTTCAGCCTGTATTTGATTGCTTGTCCTTCCAGTGGGGGTGGGTGACGAGGGAGGAAGAGAAAGAATCCAGAATCTAAAGTTCTATAATCAAATGTTAAAAATATGTATATATATGTATGTATATATATATATGCAATTATTATTATTAATATTATTATTAACTACATCCAACTGTAACTTGAGATACACAGGCACTGTGGTTGGGAGATCCATCCTGCCCTACTGAAAAGTCAGAGGGGTAAGGGGGGAAGACATAGGAGAGAATAGATTGGGGGAGGGGGGATACACTGGGATGGCTGTTTTGGGGCGGTAGGTCGGGGAAAGATGGGGAGAAAATATGTAACTCAAAATGTCGTGGAAATGAATGATGCAAACTAAAATAAAATTTAAAAAAAATAAAATTTGTATTGTCCTTCTCTACCCACTTACTATCAAGTTCACTCTCTTGCAGACAATTCACTCAGAAGACACAAAGCATTTATACATTGTCATGAAAGTCTAATAATTCCTGAAAACAGGGACAATTTTCTCCCTTTCTTTGTATCCTCAGTGCTTAGCTTAGGTATGTAGTAGGTGTTTAATAAATGTTTGTTGATTTGACTTGACTTAAGGTGGGGGGGACCTACGATAAGGAGGGGAGTTTTTTCTGTTTCTATTTATACTAAATTTTATTTTTTTTATGAATAGAAATCTATTTTCTCTCTCTTCTCCTGTTAAAAAAAGAAAAAGAAAACACTTGTAATAAGTAGGCATAGTTAAACAGAACAAACTCCTTCACTGCATGTCAGTCTTCATCCTGAGTTCACTACATCTCTATCTGGAATGCATTTTGTCATTGGTTCTCTGAAACCATGGCTGGACATTGCATTGATTAGAGTTTGTAAGACTTTCAGAGTTGTTTGTCTTAAAGTATTGTGGTTATTGTGAATTGTTTTCCTGGGTTTGCTCTTTTTATATCATGCAAGCCTTTCCAGGTTTCTCTGAAACTGTGTATTTCATCATTCCATATAACACAATAATATTCCATTATATTAATGTATGATAATTTATTAAATCATTCCCCAATTGATGGGGACTTTATTGGTTTCCATTTCTTTGTCCAACATTTTTCTATTTTTTAAAATCTACTGCCAGATCAGAGACTTAAGCATACTGATTTCCATAGCTGGGGTGCTCCATATCTTAGAACAATTTGATAAAACTCAGAACTGCATTAACCTTGAACTCAGAGTTTCATCTAGAGCAGGACAAATAAGAATTTGACCCAGGGTGGCAAAATGAAGAAGGTGCTGATAGCATTTCCACTCCTAGAAACAACTGAGCTTAGCACCTAGTTAGAAAGAATGTGTTTGTCCTTTGTTTTGGAAGAGGACCATGGAATTAGGGAAATGATGACAGGACTTGCAGTTGTCTTTGATTTGAGTGAGGGAGGGCTGTGCAAGGTCACCAGCCTCACTTTCTCCTCCAGAGCCATCTGGATCCAGTGACCTGATGTTTATCAGGATGACTGGAGATGACCCAGGATACAATGGGAGACGCTGGCCCTTTTAGCTAAGGCTTTTGCTGGTACTCACTGAGAGTGAGGTAACATCCATTCATGAATAAGCCTCTTTAAAAAGTGAGTCAAGGGATGACCCCTTTAACTAGAAAAAGAAAAAGAGAAAAAAAATCAAGCTGGGAGGGGGAGACCTTCATGATTGCTCTTGCAAAGAGCCATTGACATTCACGCTAAGCCAGGGTGCAGGAGGGTGCAGAATATAGCCATTAACTGGAGCTTGGGCCCAGACCTATTGCTTCAGAGTGAACTGGGTTTAAGGTTTTGTGGAAGGAAGGAGGAAAGAAAGAAAGAAGGAAGGAAAGAAGAAAGGAAAGAAGGAAGCCAGTAAACCCCAAGTTAAGTGGGCAGCTTCTGGGCATCAAAATTTGCCTTCTTTGGGAGAGAAGGAGAGAGAGAGGGAGAGGTAGAGGACAAGCTGAGTTATCCAACTAGCTGGGTCCCCATTCAGGCAACTCAGTCTACTCACAGGTTGTGTTTGTCCTTTGTTTTCGAAGCCAGAGTCTCCCATTGCATCCTGGGTCATCTCCAGTTATCCTGATGAATATCAGGTCACTGGACCCTGATGGCTTTGGAGGAGAAAGTGAGGCTGGTGACCTTGCACAGTCCTGCTTCACTCAAATCAAAGTCAACTACAGGTCATATCATCATTTCCGTGCTGCCATGGTCCTCTTTGAAAAGGTAGAAAGAATGAATTAAAATAGGAAGATACCAAATAGCATACAAATGATCAGTCCCTCGGTAAGCTCTTTCCAGGCCTCTTGGCATTTTGCCACCTGAACCTTTTATAACTCCTTCCCCAGCAATATTTGACAGTACATCTCATGCTGCTTGCCATGCCTGCATGTTGTGCTACTTGGCCCAGGTACAGAAGTGGCTAATTCTGACTCTGCCTGTACCGGTCATGTGATTGCCTTACACCTGGCACAAACCAGTTAAAAGAAAACCTGAAATGCAGTCCTGGCTCCTGTTGCCTCTTAGCCAGCTATACTGATCATGCTTACAGCCAGATAATGCAAACCATAACAAAGCTATCAATTAAGGAGATGCTGGACCGATAAGCATGTATGATGCTGCAGATAAACTCTGTATCTCTCCTATATGGCAGTATCAGATGCCCATTGATGGGGTAATCATCTGTAGCTTCCAGCTGCCTTTATATCTGTATGCTGGTCGTGTGATGTACTGTTTGGGTCTATTCTGTGAAAGCCTGGTCATAAATGAGAAGAAAAGTACCTAAGGCCTGGCTATGGCTAGGACACATATCGATGCCACTTTGGAGAGGGGTCACTTGCAGGAAGACTTTCAAATGCTTTATTATCATACTGTGCAAAGGATTAATGTGGGTCCTCTGCTTTAAGGATAGCTTCCCTCCTCCTCCCCCCTTCATAAACACATACTAGAGGGCACAAGGAAAAGCAGTTTCCAGAAGCAGCTGGCAATCCTGCCTAGCCCTGGACTGACCAGTAGGGTTGCTGAAGACAGATGAGACGAAAGACCCTCTCCACTGAAAACCAAATGTATCACCTCCATGGCACATCTGCTCCCCAAACCTGGGCTATCCAGTTGGCAGGCATATCTGGACAGACTTATTATTATGGCTTCTCTCGGCGGGTGATCTGCTTGAGGCATTCATGGTTCATTGTCTAAATTTTAGATGTAAACCAGTAGAATGCTGTCTCCCTTAACACTTTTAGTATAGCCAATTACATTGCTGTGGAGGAGATATAATAATACTCATTATTCTTTGGATTTCTATGCAAGAAAAAAAGATGCTTGATGTGCTGCCAAATGGGCCCATGTGAATGTTTGACACGCCAACTTGCATGCACAAGAAGGGCAGCCTGTTAGGGCTCTGTCATGTGCATGCCAGGTGGGAGATGGAGTAGGAGGTGGTCCTATTTCTTAATTTACTATAGACGTTTCTTTAAGCAATTTATACTCGTTGCATGTTGGGGTGGGGGGATGGGAAGGATAACAACCTTATGCATCCTGGCTGCTAACGGCTTTTTTTTTTTTCAGGGAAATCACTCTCACAGCAGCGTGATACTTTCACAAAGAGGATGCCTTCTAGGAAGAATGAAGAGCGTCATTGGAGAAGGACTATAAAATAAAAGGACTGATGTTTCAGAAGCAAATATGCCAACGTTTATCAATCTCAGTGAATATTACCCCTCCCAAAAACTTGTGGGAGGTTGAGCAGTGAATATGGCCTCATCAATTGTTGCTGTTGACCGGGTATTTTTGTAGCTTCTCTTTGGGAATTGCCTTCAGACCCTGTTAAATATGCCTTTAAATCGCCTCAATAGTATATATTATAATAGTGTATGTTGAGGCTTTGACCTCACTAGTATAAGGTATATGTGTATATACACATACATAATATAAACATACATAGTGAGCATTTAATTTTTCATACCTACACATATGTATATATAGGTATATACATATGTTCATATACATACACCATTAATGTTAGTTAAAGCCGCAATATATACTTTTATAGTATGTATGTATGTGTATATATATATATGTATACACACATATATATATACATATATATATACACATATATATACATATATACACATATAGATATAGGTTAAAAAAGTCAAATATTTTATTTAGAAAAACTCTTAAATTGAATATCAGTACAAACAACTGACCTTGTTAAATGGCTGTTTACATTTAAATGAACATATGATCAACCACTTTTCCTCTTCTATTAGTCATGGTTATTATGTATTTCATTTTTCTGACTCTGATTTGTTTTTTCAGTTTGCGTTATTTCATATGAGGCTTTCCCGAATTTTTTGTATTTTGCACACTTGTTGGTCTTCCATTATAAGGACACTCTCAAGGTCTCTTAAGAACTTTGGAATTGATTATGAGGCCCAGGACCTCCCAGCATGGTGTGCCTACATCAAAGGAGGCACTGTGTTCTATGAGTAAAGCAGAATTGTAATAGTTCAAAAGAAACATGAGATGTGCAAGTTTGGAGACATCTCCCCTGTAAATGTTCACATGAACTATTTGTGCCCAACCCATGGAAAAGCCTTCTGAGCTCATATTGCTCTGATCAGTCACAGTTGGACACCTTGTACCTCGACCCCAATATAGTGATGCCATTTTGTTCTTCTTTGAGAACAAAGGATAACAACCAACTGTAGAATTCCATCCCATTAACAAAATAGTGGAAAGTATTTATACTTTCATGGTGGATTTGATTTTTGGAATGATGCAGTATAGGGGGTAGATCACTAGACTTTGAATCAGGAAGATTTGGCTTCAAATTCTGGGTCAGACACTTACTCATTATTTGACTTTACCTCCCTGTGCCTGATTTCCCTTATTTGTAAAATTAGAGGATTGGACTCAGCCTTTTGACATATCTTCCAACTCTGAATCTGTGATCCTATGAATAAAGCAGGTAATCACAATAGATAAATACCATTTCTGGTGTAAGTACGCACACGTGGCATTGAGTATGACTATAAAGTAACAAGATTGGTTTTCTTGGGTGTCTGGCAAAGTGGGACTGAGTGGCATTCCAAACAAGCTTTCAATAGTGGCAGCATCCTTTGAATAGGTACATAGCCTCCTAAAGTAATCACTTTTAAAGGTCAGCTTTGATGGGGACAACACTAATTCATATGTATAAGTTCTAATAATTCCATTGTTTTAAAAATGTCTAATTACTTTGTAGGCAAATCTTATATATACCACTGGAAACTAGGGCTGGAGGAGAATGTTAAGTGCCTGTTCTTCTTTTCCTACATACTGGAATTAATAAAAATGACTTGGGAACACCTTGGAGGAGAATGGGGTCTTACAAACTCTAACAGCTGGAAATAAATTAATATTTAATATTGAGATGCTGAGGACAAGCTTTGAACAGGACCAGAACTATACTTGAATGTTCTGTCCTAGACAAGTTCCTGGGTTTCAATCTTCCATCCTTGTGTAATTTTACACATGTCTTCATGCTAAGTGCTTGCATTGTCAAAGGAGCACTCAGAATAAATAATGTTACTTGGGGAGTCATAAATGGAATCCATGTCAGCTAGTGTCTCAAAATGGATCCATAACTGGCTTTTTGTGCCTCAATTTGATACGGTCTAATTTAATTGTGATGATTTATGGTTTGAAGGAAGACACTTTTCTGCTCTCTTCCCCAAACCTTATTTTCCTCTTTCCCCACTCCTGAATTACTCTTAGAAAGAGGACCCAAACATATTTCCTCCCTGAACTGATTGTCATAATGATAATAACACATTTATTTGTATACTTGGAGATATGCAAAGCACTTTCTACATGGCAATCCTGAGGGGTACATAATGCTGGCACCATTATCTGCATCTAACAGATGAGGAAACAGGCTTGACAGGAAGTTAAGTTACTAACCTATGGTCACACAGATAATAAATGTCAGAATGTACATTTGAACTCATTTATTCATTCATTCAACAAGGATTTATTAAGTAACAATAGCTAACACTTACATAGTTCTTTAAGGTTTGCAAAATGCTTTGCATATGTTAACTGGTTTGATTTCCAATAAAGCTGTGAGGTAGGTTGTATTTTTACCCCCATTTTACAGATGAGGAAACGGACATACTGAAAGATTAAATGACTTGCTCAGGGTCACACAGCTTTTCAGTTCCTTAGTTGGATTGAAACTGAGAGCTTCCTGTCCCTTTTCTATCCAATATTTCTATGCTCTATCCTCTGTCCTAGCCATCTGCTCTGCTCTTTTCTGTGCTCTGTGCTCAGCGTGGAGATAGAGAGAAAAATGAAATAAGTAGATGTATAGAATCACCTCATCACACACAACTCAGTCCCAACTTTTCTTTCAAACTACCTTAACAAAATAGTAATTATAACTTTGAATTTGCATTAGAAAAAATAGTAACAAAATTCATTTGGAAAAACAAAAAGGCAAGAATACTAAAGGAAATAATGAAAAAAAGTGTAAAGGAAGAAGGTTTAGCAGTATCAGATCTTAAGCTGTATTATAAGGTGGTGATTATCCTGAACATCTGGTGCTCTCTAAGAAACAGAAGGGCAGGTCAATGGAACAGACATATAATCGAGAGCATCAAACGCCATAGTCTTGCATAGACCTGATTTTGGGATAAGAATTCATTATTTGGCAAAAATTATTGGGAAAACTGGAAAGAAGTATGGCAGAAACTAGACATTGGCCAATATCTTTCTGATGTCAAAGAACTGGAAATCGCAGGAAGGCTCATCATTTGGGGAAACTGAACAAGTTGTGGTGTGTGATTGTTATGGAATACTGCTCTGCTATTCGAAATGATGAGCTCAATGATCTTAGAAAAACATGGACAGACTTGCATGAAATAATGATGAGCAAAATGAGCAGAACCAAGATAGCATTGTATACAGTAAAAACAATATTGTTTTAAGAATCACTTTCATTGACTAAGTCATTTTGAATATTATAAAATACCTAAATTAACTACAAAAGACAATTGAAGAAAGATACTCTCTGCATCCAGAGAAAGAACTGATAAATGGAAGTAGTATAGAATAATTTTACACACACACACACACACACACACACACACACACACACACGAATGTGCCCACACACACCTATTTGTATCTAATGGTAGCTGTCTTGGGGGTTGGGGAGAAGGGAAGAAAAAAAAGAAATTCACATGATAATTTTATTGTGTATTTGAAAGGAATAGCAAGCTGTGCACAGTAGATTTTCAGTTTCATGTGCAACCATCTTTTTCATTGTACTGTGTTTTGGAAATGCTTGTTTTATTCCATAAATTAAAAATAAAATAAATTTTTATAAATACCATGCTTCCAGTAACACACACACACACACACACACACACACACACACACACACACACACCAAAAATCGGAATAATTGCTGGCCTCAGGGAAGTCACATTCTAATGGAAGACACAACATGTATATACATGTATAGGTAAACATAAGATATTTATAAGACAATTGTGTGGGATGTGGCACAAAGGGCTGGGAGGATGAAGAAAGATTCTATGGCAGAAATAGCATTTGAACTGAACTTTTAGGGAGGGTAGAGATTCTAAGAGGCAGAAGTGAGGAGGAAGTAGATTTCAGACATTGGAGATAGTATGGTGGGGGACACAGTGGATAGAGCACCGGCCCTGAAGTCAGGAAGACCTGAGTTCAAATGTGATCTCAGACACTAACCGTGTGACCCTGGCCAAGTCTTAACCCCAATTGAAGAAGAAGAAGGAGGAGAAGGAGAAGAAGAAGAAGAAAGCCTATTCAAAGGTGTAGACTAAAGAAGGAAATAAGATACTATGTGTGAAGAATAGAGAGTGGGTCAGTTTAGCTGGAGTGTAGGGTGTGTGAGGGGAGTAAGGCATAGCAAAGGTAGAAAAATAGGTTGGAGCCGGATTGTGAAGGACTTTACATGCCAAATAGGAGTTTGTATTTTCTCTTGGAGACAAAAGGAAGCCACCAGGGCAGGGATGTGGAATCTGCGGCCTTGAGGCCATATGTGGTCTTCTAGGTCCTTGGGTGTGGCCTTTTGACCGAGTCCAAGTTTTACAGAACAAATCCTTTTATTAGGGGGCTTGGAGGACCGGATGTGACCTTTAGGCCTCAGGTTCCCCACCCCTGCAGTAGAGCTTTGAGAAACAGAGAGTGTGCCCTTTTTAGGACTTGGCACTGGACAGCTGTGGTTGGCAGCAGAAGATGGATTGGAGAGAGGGATGAGTTAAAGCAGGTTATTGGAATAGTTCAGGAGACAAGTGATGGGGGCCTTGAGTCAGGCGTGAGCGGAGAGGAAGGAAGATAAGTGAGAATTGTTTGGATGAAGAATTAACCAGACTTGACAACTGGTTGGACATGGGGGTGGGGTAAGGGAGAAGGAAAAGCAGAGGATGACTTTGAGGTTGCAAACCTTGTGTGCCTGCAACACTGGTCATGTCCTGGGCAGAAATGGGAAAGCTGGGAAGAGGAGCTGAGAAGAGGAGTGGGTTTTGGGGAAAATATGATGAGTTCTGTTTTGAACATGTTGAGTTTATCGATAGCCATATAGTTGGAAATGCCCAATTGTCATTTATTTGGAAATGTGAGAATGACACCCAAACAAACAATGCTCTTTCTGTTATGGTATGTTGTCCCTTTGCATTGGTATTCATACTAAGAGTCATAATCTCTTCATATATTTAAAAACTTTTTTGTTATCGTTCAGCTATTTCAGTTATGCTCAACTCTTTGTCACCCCATTTGGGGTTTTCTTTGCCAAGAAAAACCCCCAAAAGGAGGGACATGATTGAAAAATGACTAACTAACCAATAACAATGGCAAAGATATTGGAGTGGTTTGCCATTTCCTTCTCCAGCTCATTTTACAGATGAGGAAACTGAGGCAAGCAGAGTGAAATGACTTGTCCAGCATCACATGGCTATTAAGTGTCTGAGGCTGGAATCGAACTTAGGTCTTCTTGACTCCTGGCCTAGTTCGTTATCCTCTTCACCACCTAGCTATCCTTTAAAAAAAAAATGTAACTTTTATTAATGACTTTTGCTTTCATTTCAATAATTTCCAGTTATACTCAGCATAGCATGAACCCTTCTTATAATAAAGGTAAATAGCCATGTGAAGTCAACTAACCCAAGTGAGTGCATCTCATGGTGTATGCAACATTCCACAGCTGTAGTCTCCCCACCTCTTCATCGTTTATTCTTGGAAACCAACTCGTCCCTTAGTCCCTTATTTTCTCTTCCTGCTAATGCGAGTATGTGTGGGGTGTCTTTATGATCAGTCCCAACTTTTAGTATCAGGATGAAATTTTTTTGCGTGTGAAAAATGAAACTCCTGCATGAACCTTTGAATTGTGGTTTTGTATAACAGAATCTCGTGACTGCATTAAAGGGCTGCTTTTGTCTGTACCTTGCTAGCATTCACCATTTGTTAATGCTGCTGTGATCCTCTGCTATCTGTCTGCATTTTTCATTGTGCTTACTGTTGCTAATCATGAAACATGAGAGAGATTGAAGGAGGTCTGGGTAATTTTTTTTTGGCAGTTGGGCAGCTGATGCTTCTCAGAATTCTCAGGCTGCTCCTAAAATAACCAGAGATGCCATTTGGGTGACTGTATCTATGGGCTTCAAGGAAGTAAACAGTTGTCTGAGCCCCCTGCTGGGCTCCAAAGTGCTCTGACTTTCAGAAACTCCAAGAATCCCTTAAATATTCTGATCTTAAACTAACAGTGTCAGGATGGTTTATGTCTCCAGAAGTCCTGTGTCTTGGAAACCATTTGCTATTTACTTACTCTCCTTGAAGTTATTTTTTCCTGAATCCTTCAGCTTTGATGTTTCTATTGTAATTTATCTGGAATTTTAGATGACATGGAAAATTGAAGTCTTGTTCAGTTGTGGCCCCTGTAGATTCTGGGGGTTCATGCTCTATTCTCCTCTGTATGATACTCTCCTTTTCTTCTTTCCTTCCTTCTGACTTCCTCTCTGTCATGCTAAAATTCTTCTATTTCAAGCAAAATTCCCTGGCCCTCAACTTATCCTGCAAGCTTTCCATGACTAAATCCATTTGCTTCTGGCTACCCCATTCCCAGGGTAGCTAGGTAGCACAGTGGATAGAGTACAGGACCTGGACTCAGGAGAACCTGAGTTGAAAGGTGGTGCAAAACACTAGCTGTGTGACCCGGGACAAGTCACTTAACCCTGTTTTCCTCAGTTTCCTCCATCTGTAAAATGAGCTTGTAGAAGGAAATGGCAAAATGCTCCAACATCTCTGCCAAGAAAACCCTCAAAAGAAGTCACGAAGAGTCAGACACGATTGAAAAAATGATTAAACGTACTAAAAATACTCCCTGCACTCTGGTCGCTCATCAGTACATTTCCAGAATATGTCGTGCATCCTTGTAGGCTTTGTTGAGGTTGTCCCTTTACATATGTACTTCTAAGCTCTCTGTTAAGCCAGCATTTATTAAACACAAATTATGTGCTAGACACTGTGTGCTAAGTGCTGTGTTTTCCATTGGATTGTAAACTTCTCGGACATGTGTCTACTGCTTTTTTTTTTCCTCCCTACTGCTTAGGATTGCTGAGGAAAGTACTTTGTAAGGTACTGTCCACATGTGGGTTACTATTGTTTGATACCGCTTAATTGCTTTTAGTATGGCACAAGATACGCAGAGCACACTGTGTCTATGTTACATGACTATCTACTTTTAATACCTTTTATCTGATCTAATAAATCAATTGGGGCCCCTAGGTGGCACAGTGGATAGAGAGCTGGGACTGGAGAAATTAAGACCTTTGAGTTCAAATCTAGCCTCAGATGCTTACTAGCTGTGTAAACTTGGGCAAGTAATTTTACCCAGTTTGCCTTATTTTCCTCATCTGTAAAATGAGCTGGAGAAGGAAATAGAAAACCACTCCATTTTGTTTGCCAAGAAAACCACAAATGGGATCACAGAGAGTCTGACATGACTGAAAAAAATGACTGAACAACAATGCATCAATGCCCTTAGGAGAGAGATAAATTAATGAAGCAAGTGGCTAGGGGCAAAATGAATGGGAGTGGCTAAATGGCAGGCATGGGACCAAGTGATCTGATTAGAAGGAATACAAATCCTCATACCTAGAACTAAAAGACCAGAGAACCTGAGAACCACACACTTAGAACTGAATACCTAAGATATTACCTAGGGGAACAGCTATGGAGTGGTTGGCAACAAGTACCCTGAGATTCTGACAGAGAGGAAGGACCAGGCTGGCTGACACCCACAGTGACGCCTATTGTTGGATAGGCAACAATACATTTATACTAATAATAACCACATAACAATATTTATAGGACCTATTTTTAAGACAGTAGAGGTACCTAGCACTTACTAGTTCATCTTTCATATGATCTTTTTGAGTAGGTAGGAGAAAGCATCATTGTCCCCTTGCAGATGGATAAAATGTTACATAGGAAGGTTAAACAACTCTAAATCTAGGGTCTAGATTAACAAGCAAAAGTCCCGGAGAACATTAGTAGCAAAACTGGAAGTAGAAGGATGTGTTTCTGCCTCCTTCTTTTGGAAAGCTCAACCTTGGAAATAGCAGCATGTGATGGAATCATAAGGACACTGGACAAGAAATCCATCCAGAAGAGCTGACCTCAGATCCTGCCTCTAACACTAATGTACTACATCAATCTGGACAAATTACTTTATTTGTCTGACTCTTAGTTTCCTAGCTTAGTGTTTAAAAATGTACCATATATTTTCCTTTGCTTCTGTAATGTCTCTACCCATGTTTGTTAGCTTCCTCACCTGTAAAATAAGAGCATGAATTAAACTTCACTATCACTCTTTTCCTCCAGTGAGGAGATTCTGTGGTTGTGTTTGGGGATAATTAGTATAGAAGGGGATGCTCTAATGTATGTGACTATAAGAGGAGGTTTAAACTATTATAATCCTTTGTTTAGATTGCTGACACAGATGTGTATTCATGTGGTTTCTTGGACTTTTCTTTACCAGCTTCCACACCACCTTCCAGAAACCAAGTCCTGGAGGTCTTAACCCTTTTGTACCTGGAAATTCTACCCTAAGACCCCAAGATCGTGATTGATTTTTGCTTTAATCACCTACTGTACATAAGCCTGGGCTCTAGCTACACCTCAGTTCATCCCCTAGACTTCTCACTACTAGCAATACCACTTTATACATACTCTCTATCCTGTCTTTTATTTTCAAGTTCTGGAATAAAAATTAAACCAATTCTGTCACCTCTCCTAGAAAGAACTTATCAATCTCTCCAATGGCTCCAGTTATCATCCTTGTAACTTTCCAAATCCAAATATACCTCCCTGGCAAACTCTTCCCTATATGTATTCTTTCCCTGTTAGAATGTATGCTCCCCGAGGGCAGACTATTTTTGTTTTTTAAATTTGTTTCCTTAGTCTTCAGTTGAATGCTGGACTAGTAAGAACTTAATACTTATCCATTCATCCATCCATCCATGTGTCCATGCATCCATCTATCCATCCATTAATCCATCCAACCATCCACTCATCCACCCATCCATCCATCCTATCTATTCACTCTTAACCTTGGTTCTCTGTCAAATGTGAGATCTGACTTTTAAACTTATTATATTCTGTACCTCTGCCCTACAATATTCCTTGTGTTGTTTCCTATGGTGGAGCATTAAGAAAACATGTTCTATGATGTACACATATTGTAGGTCAATATATAGAAAGCAGGAAATTTACAACTGAAAAAGCAAAAAAAAATAATTTGTTTTTATCTAACCTTGTACTTCAAACATAAGACATTTTTTGATTGACAGAATAATATTTTAACCCAACTACAGTAGACACTGAGAATATGTTCAGAAAAAAAAGCTAAGTTCTCAGAGCTTAAGATGGGCAGTCAGCATTGGGGGTGAAATCCTGGAGTTGGAAATGTGCTACAGAAGAAAGCTGAACATCTTGGCAAATTGTAGCTCCTGTTAGGGTTTACATGGAGGAAGGTAGGCTGTGAGAAACTATAGTTCAATGCACGTGTAGTTGGCTCAGTAGTTGTACTCAAAGAGCTTTGATCAATGAAGAGGTGTCAACCTTCAAGAGAGGTCTCTGGTATGGTGCCATAGGGCTCTTCCTTTGGCTTGTTCTGTTTTATCAACCACTTGGATGAAAACACAGAATCAAAGAATTTTAGAAGTAGAAGAAAACTTACATTTTATAGATGAAGAAACTGGAACGTAGAGAGGGATAATGATGTGTCCTAGGTCAAATGGATTGTCCGTGGCTGGACTAGAACCTAGATCTTCTGCCTTATTAATTTTCAGATGATATAAAATTAGGAAGGAGAATGTTATATCACGTGACAGGCTCGATGAAAGATTTTGGCAGATTTCAAACGAGCCAAAACTAACAAGATGAAAATTGTTTAGGATAAATGTAAAGTCCTGGAACTTGAGTTCCAAGATTCAACTGTAAAAATAAATATATGATGAAGGAGACTTGGCTTAGAAAGAGTTCATGTGAAAATAACCTAGAGACGTTAGCTGCCTCTAAGCTTCCCGTGAGCCAACATTGTGACATGGCTGCCAAAATAGCTAATGTGATTTTAGGCTGCATTAATAAACTCATAGCGTCCAGAGATAATCATCCCAGTTGTACTTGGTCCAGGTCAGACCACATCTGGAGTTTTGTGTTCAGTTCTGGAGGTTATGATTTTAAATGTACCCTGGAACACTGGAGGGCATCTCGAGGAAGGTGAGGAGTCTGGAAACTAAGTGAGTCATAGGAGGATAGTTGAAAAAGTTTAGGATTTTCAAAACAGAGAAGAGAAAACTTGGTGGAAATGAGATGATTGTCTTAAAATATTTAAAGCGTTATATGGAAAAGGAAGTAGACCATGTTATGTTGTGTAATACCAGAGAGTAAAACCGAGTGGGGGTAGAAGTTACTGGGAAGCACATTCTGCCATAAAAAAATGAAGCACTTTTTCTGAATTACTACTGTCTAGCTTTGTGAGGTAAGAGAGCTCACTGGCACTTGAAATATTGGAGCTGGATGACTCTCAAGGATCGATGATACGTGGGATTTTCACACTGAATGGTAGAGTGGATTGGTTGAGTTATAATACCCTCTCCCCCTGGACCTTTTTGATTCTGGGATTCCATAACCCCTATAAGATTGGACATGTTGGTAATGATGATGTTGACAATAGTAACAATCATCTTTGTTGTTGAGTAGTTTTTCAGTTTTGTCTTATTCTTTGTGACCCCATTTGGGGTTTTCTTGGCAAGGATACTGGAGTGGTCTGCCATTTCCTTCTCCAACTCATTTTACAGATGAGGAAACCGAGGCAAAAAGTGACATGCCCAAGGTCACATAGCTAGTAAGTGTTGGAGGCCAGATTTGAACTCATAAAGAGGACCCTTCCTGGCTCCAGGCCTGATAATCTATCTATTGTGCCATCTAGCTGCCCAAATAACAATAATGCATTTATATAGAGCTTTAAAGTTTGCACAGAATTATAAATATCATGTCACCTTCCCAACAACCTTGGGAAAGCAGGTGCTATTATTCTACTCATTTTATGGATGAGGAAACTGAGGCCAACAGAGGATGAGTGATTTGCCCAGGGTGACACAGCTCATTAGAGTCTGATGCTAATTCCAGGTCTGGTGGTCTATCCATGTGCCACCTACCTGTTTTGTGTTAGTGACTGTAATATTCACTATATTGTGGGTCTTGCCACCTTATTAAAAGTTTTAAGTTTACTAGACGACCTCTTCTAGGAGAACGCATCCTTGGTTTTAGAATAGAAGTCAAGGAAGATTAGGCAGCATTTAACCAAATGTTATAATATTGTCAACCTGGCCAGAGTGTATTCTAAGCCCTTCTGCCATACACAAATACTATTCCTTTGATTCTCAAATTTAATTAATTGAAAACAGCTTAGGCTGTTAATAACACATTGTTGTAATTTCCTCATTAACTTTTCCCTGCTCCTCACCCCCATTAAAAAAAAAGTTTAAACTCAAATCAATTTATATTCCTCCTTTGTTGTAGCTGGTGGTTGTGGCACTGGAGACAAGTACCGCCAAACCTGCCAAGGGGCAAACAGCACAAAATTCTTTCAAATTAAATAAACTTTTTGAAGGCAAATTCTCTTTGCTGATGGTGGATGGGAAGGTGTTCAGGGGAGGGAAACATCAAGAAGAAACCTCAGACCTTGAGACCATAAGGAAATGATGAGGTTCAGGGGCACCTCAAAATTTTGGGGCACAAAGTTGTCTCAGAAGAGTTTGCTCAGGTTGTCACCAAATCAAATAAAGGCTTTTATTGCAGATAACGCAAAACACCATGCAGGCTCCTCTGCCCCTTAAAAGAGATGTAGCTTAAGGGAGACCCCAGCTTAAGGGGGGGGTGGGGTGGTAGCCCCGTAAGAGAGGGAGTCCCCCTAGGAAGAGACCCCCACAAGGGAGATGGCTGCTTAAGGGGGACACCCAATAAAGGGAGGTGGGTCTTTAAGGGACACATCCCCTAAAGAGATGTCCATTGGCCAGGAGAGACTAGGGATTCTTATAGAGGAAAACCTGCCATGACCAGGGAGATGCGGTAACCAGGGACAGAAGTTCAGAGTTTCAGGCATCATCTATTATTATTATTATTATTATTATTATTATCATTATTATTCCATTGTTCAGCCCTGAGTGAGGATTAGGGGTGGGGGTGTGCTCCATTAGTTTTGGCATTTCATTGACCAGCTTACTTGAATCTCCCCATCTCCTAAAGTGGCTGGTGGCACTTGAGATAATGGGCTTCTCATTGATCACTCTATTTGAATCTCCTCATCTTCCCTCCTCTAGAAGTAGGCACTCAAATTCATTTGGGAAAAAGAGTAAAGGTCATAAATTCCTCATCAGTACTAAGGTGGGAAGATCTTGGGACAACGTGAGACTTTTTCTGGGAAGGTCACTGTTGGGGGAGGAGGAAGCACTTCAGTTTGGGGTGTGGCTGCTGAAAGTGCTTCCGATCCAGTATTTGAAGCTCTAGGTTCAAATTTTGTCTTTGACACTGGCTATCTGTGTGACCTTGGGCATGCCACTTTACTTTTCTAAGGCCTCAGTGTTCCTGTCTGCACAATGAAAAGTTGGATTGAATACCTTCTAAGGCTCCTCCTAGGTCTAAATCTACAGTCTCTAGTTATCTACCAGGAACCCAGGGCCTACCCAATGTGGGCATCTTGCCTTCTATCCTTCCTTCTGTTGGATCTCTTGTTCTAGCAACAGCAACTAAATCAATGCACGTCATGGCTACCAGAAAGGCATGCTCACCTAGTATCTCATGGCTCCTTTCCTAATCCTTGTGACTCCACAGACCAAAACTCCCTCCCATGTCTTCCACTTTTCTTTATGTATTCCATCTCTTAGACTTTAAATTCTTTGAGCGTAAAGACAGTCTCATTTTTGTATTTAGTACAATTCCCAGGCACATAGTAGGCTCTTAATAAATTGCCACAGGGCAATGTTGCAGTTGCCTTGTTCTAGGCATGGCTCCACCATTAGGAAAATTATATTTGGAGATTTTAAAGTTGCGCAGGATTTGAGTCAAATAAGGCAAGGGGAAAATTGAAGGGGAGAGAGAAAATGGGTTCTGGAGAAGAGAGCCCTCCCTGTACCAAACCTTGGTTGTATGTATGTTTTATTTCATCCTGGAAATTAGGCCGTTTTACATGCAATATATATTTTTTTTCATGTAACCATTCCCAAATAAACAGTTAAAGTAGTTTTAGGTGATTAAAGCAATACAGAAGATTAGTTTTGTTATGGATAATCACCTTTGCTTCTCCTTTATTGATGAAAAGAGCTTTTCTCAGCAGGGTTGTGTTATCTGTTTTAGATGTTGCCTGATCTTGTTTTTTAAATGTAAATCAGCTTTTTAATCTTTTTTTATGTAAATGTGATAGCTGGGCACCAGCAATTATTCTGCTTTGTCACAGCTCCCTCTTTAGAACTGTCTCTGTTTTATATTTAATTGTTGTAATTGTCCAGATTTGAATAAACCTGGAGCAGTGGCAATAGAGATCGTTACTTGTTTTTAAATTTCCAAAAAAGGTTTAAGCACTCCTTGCTGCACTTCTCTTTAATTCTTTATACTGTTAATTATAATCTGGGAGGGAGGGAGACCTTGACTTTATTGTCCCCAGAGCTGCTACTCCAAATTATAGATTTGTTTATTCTCATGCTGCTACTTAAAACTAGAATTCTCCTTCCTGGGAACATTATAAAATGCTCATCAGAGAAAATATTTAAAGGACACTTTTTAATCAGTGCTGTATTATATCAGGGGGAGTTCAAGGTGGGAGGGAGTGTTTAGTCCTCGTGGTAAGGACTACAGAGGCTTCTGGTGCTTGGGAGCAGGGCCTGGAACTCAGTGAGATGTGATAAAAGGACCATCTATAGAGATGAAAGGGACCTGAGGAGTCCTCTAGTTCCAAATCCTTCATTTTACAGAAGAGAAAACAATAACAATTAGCATTTTAGATAGTGCTTTAATATGCTTTAGGTATATGATCTCATTTAGAGGCAGCTAGGTGGCTCAGTGTGATGAGGTGATGGGACCTGGATCCCTAAAAATGAAAGACCATGTCCTTGAGAGCAACCCAGTCTCTGAATTTTCCCATAGATTTCAGCAGCCCAGATCACTGGCACCTGCCCAAGGTATCTGGTTCATCCCAGCCCACTTAGATACTTGACAATCCTTTGAGGAGTTGCTCTTGACCCACCTCAGACTACTTTACTCCTTTCACTATTGTACCTGGCCCACCCCAGGCTATTTACCACTCCTTAATCCCATCCAGAATCCCCCCCCACCTTTTTTGTATATTAGAGTCAGTCTGCACCCTGTTAATTTGTAGATTCATTAGGAATCTACCTCACTTCTATTGATGTTACAATAAACCTTGGCTTCCATTGCTGTCACAATAAACCTTGCTACTTTGACTGGAAGAAGGTTTGAATGCATGAATTCTTTCCAGGCAAATACTACCCTGTACCTGACATTTTGGGGTTCCCAGCAACCCCAAACTACATCATTGGGGTTCCCAGCAACTCCAAAGCGCATCATTGGATAGAACTCTAGGCCTAGAGTCTAGCTGTGTGCCTGGGCAAGTCACTTGACCCATTTGCCTCATCTGGAAAATTAACTGGAGAAGGAAATGGTAAACCATTGTAGCATCTTTGCCAAGAAAACCCCAAAAAGGGATCTTGAAGAGGTGGACATGACTGAGATGACTAAACAACAACAACAAGTGGTATTGTAGACAGAATACTGGGCCTAGAGGATGACCTGAGTTGAAATCCGGCCTCAGACACTTAGTAGCTGTGAGATCCTGGACAAGTCACTATTGGACTCAGTTTTCTTATCTATAAAATGGCAATAATAATCACAACACCTACCAACCAAGGTTGTATGAAGATCAAATGAGGTAATAATGGTAAAGTGCTTGTGCTTGGCACAGTAATGATCTCTATTGCTGCTGCTCCAGATTTATTCAAATCTGGACAATTACAACAATTAAATATAAAACAGAGTCAGTTCTAAATGTATGCTCCTATTGTCATCAGGTGATCCCACATGTGAACCCTGGTCCTCTGGCTCCAAATCCAGGATTCTTTCTGTGCCATTCAATTCTCATTTAGTTTAGAGACCATCTTGATGTTTTGACTCAATAAATTTAGTAAAGATTTTTCCCTTCTCTTCTTTTCCCTTGCCTTCTCTGTTTTTAGTTCATGATTTAGTTCAATCCTTGTTAGGTTCCAGGGGATTTCAATTTTAAAGCTGCTTCTATACTGCAATACTTGGGAAAAGGATTTGGGATTTTTTTCATAGGGGAAGTCAGTTAATAGAAGGCTGTATGGATTGCTCAGTCATGGTCATTCATTCAGATGGATTTCAAGGTCAATCTGGTAGGCAGAGTAATCTGGAGTGATATCTTTGTGTGTAGGTTAATTTCCATCTATTTTAATTTTTCCGTTGGGTAGAGAGCCAGATTTGTACTCAGAAGATGTATTTAAAATTCAGCTTTGCCATTCACTGTGAGACCTTGGGCAAGTCACTTAACTTTGATGGACCTCTTTTTCCTCATTTGTAAGATGAAGGGGTTGGACTCAATGACCTCTAAGGTTCTTTATATCTCTAAATCTATGTTTTGAGTGAGAGAGATAATTAAGATAGATAAGCAGATAAGCAATTAATCTGGCCTTTCCTCTGTAGGTCCTGAAGAGACATAGATCTGGTTTCAGTGTTGCCTTGCAAAAGTCAGTTTGCCTCCCTAGGCTCAACTTTCACAACTTATTTTATTTTAAAATTTTTTTTTGCTTTTTGGAGGGGCAATTGGGGTTAAGTGACTTGCCCAAGGTTACACGCACAACTTATTTTTTTAAAAAAAGTAAAAATGATTCTCTGACAGCCTTTTATACAAAGGTGCTTTGTAGGGGAATCTCTTAGCATCATTATGAGTATAGGAGAGACCTATTAGTTCTTACAAGGTCAGGTTAAAAGCAAGTGAGGAGCTTTCCCCCAGCATCTTCCATATTTGGCAAGTAAATTCCAGTCTTTCTTTGTATTCAAAGACAGCACAAGTCTATTCAGAAGAAATGAATAATAGATGTCTACTTTCTTTGCTTTAGACCTAGTTATAATTCTCCTACCAACATAATACTAAATGAGTTTCCCTCCTCCCAAGAATGTTTCTTATTCTGGTAGTTTGCTCTAACCTCAAAACTCAAGAGGCATGAAAATCAAACAGCTGGAGAAATTGTCTCTTTAATTTACACACCAATTTACTGCCCCTCTTGCCCCCATGACTAGACCCAGGGCTACCTGCCTAGTTCTTTAACAAATGGTGTCTACCAAGCCTCCCTCCCCTTCTAATGATGATGGACTCAAGCCAATGATGTACTTTCTCCAGCTGTTCTTCTCAGTCACATTTGATAGCTAGATTATTTAGCTGGGGTTTCCTTTCAGAGTGGCATGCTAAACATTTTTGTTTATTGAACCATGCCTCTAACAATTTCAATGGAATTGTTTTTGAATTGTGCGCAGCAGTAACCAGTTGAGGTTCCATAATCTATAAACAGCAGCACTCACATTTTCTTATCCAGGTCGACAAATCTTCCCAACCAAATGCTTAACAAGTGATTTAGTGAGTTGCAGGAAGTGTCTTCAGAGGTAAAGAAGTATGGGAAGCAATATCACTGGCTCATCAAATGTTAGAACTAGAGAGGGCTTTTGAGACTACTTATTCCAACAACTTCATTTTACAGAGAAGAAAATTTAGTCTCAGTGGGATTACCCCTGGGTATCTGTCTTTACTCCTACTCTAGAGCAGGTGAATACTACTAGGGGGAAATCATCAAACCCCATTGACTGGGATCACTGCAAATTTGTATTACTACACATTTATTCTATCTAACTTCAACTGGACCCTTAATCCTAGAGATCCTGCTACTCATCACTAATGACTTCTTCTGACATTCACTGCTGTGAATTTTCCAAACTTTCTCTTGTCTCCTTAATTTCCCAATTTCACTCAGACTGCTTTTCCACAGATGAAACTACCTCCTACTTTGTTAGGAAGACTAAAACCATTTGTCATTAACTCCATCTCTCCTCCTCCATACTTTACAGCCTTTCTATGTCCTTACCCAACTTTGTCCTCTTGTCTGTGGTTGATTGTAGTTGCTTCCGATGCTAACCCTGATTGAGTTTATCCCTTTCCTTCTCTCACTCCATCAATTCTACTCTGTCTCTCAGGTATCTGCAATCTCTCCTTCTTAGTTCTTCCTGCTCTAAGTACAAACATGCTCAAGTTTTCCTTAGCCTACAAAAACCAAACAACCCTGAAACCCTCCCTTGACTATGTCACTTCCTCAAGTTACCATTTTTTATCTTTTATCTCTTTCACTGCTGAACTTCTAGTAAGAGACATCTACACTCATTACTCTACTTTCTCACTATTCACTCATTCCTCAATCTGCCAGCTGGCTTCCATCCTCAACATTCAATTGAAATTGTTTTTTTCCAAGTTCAACATTGACTTCCTTATCACCAAATGCAACATTCTTTCCAATCTCCATGTTCTTGACCTTTCTGAAGCATTTGAAAATGCTGATAACTCCCCCTCCTTCAATAATACACTTTTCTCTCTTGGCTTCCATAGCATTGCAAATCCCCTTCCTTTCCCCTCTCCTCCCTTCCCTTCCTTTCCCTTCCCTTCCGTTCCTCTCAGGTTGGCACCTTCTCTGCATCTTATAGTCTTAGAGAAAAATCTGAAGGTTTATAATGTGTAAGTTAAGAGAGTAAGTGACCTGCTCAGAGTCACGCAGCCAATATATATTGTCAGAGTAAGACTTGAACCCAGGTCTTCAGAGTTCCAAGGCTATCTGTCTCTCTGTGCTCTATACCATACTACCTCTCAACATTGCACTTAATTTCCCCTACTTTTCCAATCTCTCTTCTGTAGCCTTCCTTGATTTGCATGACAACATTCCCAAGATTTTGCCCTTCCTCTTTTCTTTTCTTTCCTTTGGCAAATTTTACCCCGTGTCATAGCTTCAATTATCATCTATATACAAATGGTTCCCAAGTTGGTTGCTTCCCTCCAGACCTTCTGCTGCTTCTGCATTTCCAATTTATTACCCCATAGGTCCACCTGAGCATCTCAGCACCTTCTCAAACTCAACGTGCCCTAAGTTAAACATCACATTTCCCTCAAAGCCCTAAACTTGATTCTTTATTTCTGTTGATACTGCCACTCTTTGTCTAAACACTGAGGCTGAAAACCTCAAAGCTGTCTTATCCCCACTTCTATCTTAACCTCAAACCAGTCCGTTGCCAAGTCCTGTGGAGTCTGCCTTCGCAATTTGATTAAAAAACAATTTGATTCCAGTACTCACTGTGTTTCAAGCACTGTACTAGGCACAGGAGATTTAAAAAAAATGTAATAGTTCCTACCTTTAACATGTAATATCCACAACCAATTTGCTTCCATGCTAGTTAACATATCTCTAGCTTTCTTGTTTTAGGCAGGGCCATGATACAATTAGCTAATACACCAAAGGAGCTCTCAAACAGCCATGAAGTGCTTCTGAAGACGATTGAGTCCTGGGGCTGGGGCAAGTGAAGTAGGGTTAGGGGCAGAGAGGGAGGCCTGTTTTGTGGCAACAGATTCTGTCCCCTCTCGCCCCCTTCCCTCCCTTGCACTTGGTGGTTCCTCAATCCCAGAGTGGCTCAAAATTTGGATCCCTTTGGGGAAGATGGAGCTCACCAAGGAGAAAAGTATTCTTGACTCTCTATGGACTCAGATATAAGTCCTATCTATTCTTTCTTGAATATGATAAATGTGTTCTGTTATATGCTTTATTATCAGTTCATAGAAGAAAATTAATTATACCTAGAGAACTAGAAACAAACCAGATTCAGATGATCCCAGAGAGGAAACTTTCTGGGTAGGCACATGAGCAATAGGGAATATGAATTATTGATAAACCTTCAAGATTGAAACTGATTGTGTGTCTGCCCAGATGCTTCAGTAATGGGTGATGGGTTATACATGTCTTATCCATCATTTTATCTTGTAAGTAGCTGGAGAGAAGGGTCTGTTTTTCAGTTTATTTTTGATTTTCAATTTCTAGTTTGATGCTGTGAGCATAGTAGGTGTTTAACTTTAATTCAGTTCAGTCTCATCCAATCTAACTCATTTCAATTTAATTCAAACATTTGTTAAAGGACTTGCCTAAAGGTCCCATATTGCTAGTTATGATTGAAAACATGTCTTCTAATTCACAAGTTTATAATTCTTGCCATCACATCACATAACATCTCTCTCTGTCTTTGTCTCTCTCTGTCTTTTTGTTTCTGCCTCTTTTCTTTTAAGATTGGACATATGATTAATACATGCTGTTAGTATAGGATCGCCACCCTTTTGACCATAACCAGTGAGTCCAGTTTGATGTATCCCAAGGAAATGAACAAATAGGGAGGCTATGGGAAGGAATAATCTATCTCAAGTCCTAAACTCCTACACTCATAATTGAAATATTAGAGAAGATTAAGCCTTGCTAACTGAATGTACCACAAGAGAGCTAAAGCTAATTTGATACAGTTGGTAAAAGCAGAAGGGAAGAGGGAACTGAGAAGAACAGACCTGGTTCCTTACAGTTGGCACATAGGACTAGAATTTGTCCATAAAAAATTTTGCAGTAAATCCTTAACCTTTTTACTTGTTACATAGTATTAAATTCTCCTCCTCCCCTTTAAAACAGCTGAGTCAGCATCCTGCTTTTGGTGAGCATGAGAAAGAAGTGGGGAAGAAAAAGAAACCATCTTTTTTCTCTATGTCCAACAGAGAACAGCGCACCCAGGAAACAGATGGAAGGTGGTGGTGACTCGAAACCAACAGATGGCACTAGTGGGCCAGGTTTGACCAGTAATTGTGAGACGGGGCGGATGGTGACTCTTCTCCAGGCCCAGGGTCTGTGATAGCCAATCTGGACATTTTTCATTTCCAATGTGTTTTGGATAAACCCTCTCCTTTCCATTTAGATAGCCACCACCATAGCTTTGAAATAGTCAACTGGTCGGTTGCACTCTTTCAAATCTCATTCCACTCTAATCCATCCTAAAAATAGCTGGCCATAGGATCATAGATATATGGCTGGAAGGCACCTGAGAGGCTACTGAAATTATAGTGTTCAGATATAATTTTCTTCATCATTCTCCTGAAAAAAAACAGACAGTGATTCCCTAGTACCTATTATATCTGATCGAATGCTCCAACCTGTTGTTCAAAACCCTTAAACGAATGTTTCCCCTTGCCCTCCTTTGTTTCCTCCTCCCCCTCTTTCCCCCATTCCTTGACTGAACTTCTCTCTCCTTCTATACATGAAATTTCTGAGATAACTGTCTACCATCTTGCATGTAACTCATTCTCATCTGTAGACCTTTGTGTAGGTGGTTATTTTAACCTGAAATGTTCTCTATGCCTCTTCATGGTCTCCTTTTAAGAACTCACCTTGACCTTGAAGCCTTGCTACTGCTCACCTCATTGGACTTTCCCTGTCAGTACTCAGTTTCCTTTTCATCATCTTATAATTTTAAATATGTCTGTAAAAATATTCTTCATTCATTTGTGTATGTATGTATGTTTTTGGGCAGTCAATATCACTAACTAGGTGGTAAGCTTCTCGAAGGCCGGAGCCATGTCTTCTAATTCTTTTGTATTCTTTCACAATGCTAAGCATGATGTTTGACACAATAAGTGCCCAGTACATTTGTTGCTTACAAAATAGAATTTTAATTATGCTATTACATAAATTACATGAAGAATTGATGATTTTATCAAAGCATCAGTGTGTGGGAAACCCCTTTAGCTGCAATCCCTGTATGACTTAGTAGATAAAAATTAGAGGCACTGAGACATTAAGTATTTTGCCTCAGATTCACACTATTAATAAATGTCAGAGGCAGCATTTGAACTCAGGTCTTCCTGACTTTGTCTTGCACTCTACCTCTGATTCCATGTCTGCCTCAAAATTTTAATAAAAGTTGAAAATATGACTCGTACCGTTAATATCATACTTCTTTTGGCTAGCGATGATTTTTAAAAATTTTTTTAACAACTTGCTATGTTCTTTCTAGAATACTTCTAGGTAAAGAGAAATACTTTATGGACGTTTTAACGTTTTGGGAAACTTTGCATCCCACCTTTTTCCCTCCAATGAGACTCAGAAACTATATCATATCAACAGGTCCAGTAAGCAGATTCAATTACAGACTAAATTTGCAGCCACGTTGATTCTGTGCAATGTTCCCACAAGTGCAAAATAGATACTCATGCACTTTACAGCTCCCTTTTGCCCCCAATTATGCCCTTGTCTGTACAGGTGGACGCAGTTCAATTGTCTGAATATTTGGCCCTCTGAGGTTAAGACTGAAGCCTTGAGGACTAATTGAAAAATCTGTTGTTTAACATCCTCTGCCAAGTATAAAATGCCACATTCAGCGGCCTTTAGTACTTATGCAGGACCAGTCAGAGGCAGGGTCATGGCTTTATCAAGGGAAGTGAGAATTATGCCTAATGACAGTGGCCTACATTAAGCTGTTAAGAAATGAGTTAACCTGTCAGGAAAATGTCCGGTATAAGCAAATGTCAAACTTGTTGGAACAACTGACTTTTCTGAAGGTTCCCAATCTGTGGCATCCCTGGGAGTCAAGTCTTAAAGACTTGAAAGTAAAAATAGAGATGTTCAAGGCAAAACCCCATTAGGAGGCAAGAGGGAGTGGGCCATTCTTGGAGGCCTGGAATCCAGAATCCAATGTGCAAGCATTCATTTTTCATGCATCAGCATTCTCAAGTCAAAGAATCATGAGGCTTCTCAACACAATGACAAAATTGTCCTCCAGTTTGGGAGAGGGGAGAATGTAATGGTTTGACTCAAGTACTGGACAGACCCACTCCCTAACTCCGTCTGTCTATCCTTCCCAAGGCACATAGGCATTTATTTTGTTACGTCATTGAGAGACACTGGCATAGAGAAGAATGCACCCATAAGGTGCTGGGTAATACAAAACCAAGAATGAGAAAAAAAAACAAACCAACTCCTGCCCTCAAGGAGTTTATATTCTACTGGATGATAGAACATGGGCACAAGTAAGTAAATGTAAAGAGTCTTGTTACAAAGAAATACAAAATAATTTCAAGAGGCAATATGTACTAAGAAGTGGATCAGGAAAGGCATCAGATAGGTTTTGCTACCTGACTTGTGCCTTGTTGGAGGCTAGTCATACTATAAGAAGCAGGCAAAGAGGGGGTGCATTTCAGATATCAGGCCCCACTTGTGCAAAGACACAGGGTCAAGAGATGTAGTGGTATATATAGGAACCCTTAGTGGTATAGCTTGACTGAAACAAAGGGCATATGAAGGGGAAATATTGGATTTTGTTCTTTATCCTAGGACAGCGGTTCTCAACCTGTGGGTTATGTTCAATTTAAATACATCCTGCATATCAGATATTTACATTGCGATTCATAACAGTAACAAAATTACAGTTATGAAGTAGCAACGAAAATAATTTTATGGTTGGGGGTCACCACAACATGAGGAACTGTTTTAAAGGAAGGTTGAGAACCACTGTCCTAGGGGTAATATGGGAGCCATGGAAAACTTTTGAGTAGGGGAATTCCTTAGAATTTTGTCTTCAGAATATTAATTTGACCTTGAAAGACCATAAAACTTTGAACAAATAAGGGGCAGGATTTCAAGAGACTGATGATGAAACATACCTTCTACCTCTTGGTGAAGAGGTGATAAATTGGCTAGAGGTACAGAATCAGACATGCATACTCAGCTACGGCTCACTAATTTGTTTTGCTTGACTGTATATGTTCTATAGATTACACACACAGACACACAGACACATACACGTATATACACATATATTACAATGGAGGACTTTTGCAGGGATGTAGGAGATAGGTAAATGGTTAGTGATAGACAGAAGAAAAAGTACAGAAAGGGACACAAATGGAGCATTTTTTTACTACCTTATTAAACAATATATATTTCTTTTGAAAATTATTTGTAACAAAAATTCATATATATATCCTTTTCCTTATTCTATTTGGAAATATTGTGTTTGTTGATGATTGTTAAGTTCACAGTTTTAAAAAAATTCTAAAAAAAATATCAATTTGGCATCTGTGTAGAGGATGCATTGGAGAGGGAAGAGAGTAAAGGAACAATTAGGAGGCCATTGAAATAATTCAGGTGAGAGGTAATCAGGATCTGAACTAGGAGGAGGGTTATATAAGTGGGAAGAGAAGCAGATAGTTGGGAAATGTTGTGGAGATAGAATCAATGAGTCTTGGCAACTCATCAGATATGGGAGTTGAGGGAGAGGGAAGACTCCAAGGTTGTAAACCTGGGTAACTGGAAGAATAGTGGTGTCCTTAACACAAATAAGGGAGCGTCCTTGATCCTATTCCCTCCTGTCTCCTCCAGGAGCTAACCCCATCAATCATTTCCTTTGTCTTTCTCATCTTTTATCTCTCCCTATCTACTGACTCCTTGCTTGTAGCTTATAAACATACCCAGGTCTCTCCTATACTTTAAAAAAATCTTCGCTAGTCCCTGCCAATCCCTTAAAGTATTATACTTTATCTCTACTTGCTTTCCCTGCCAACCCCCTAGAAAGAGTCATCTATACTTATTGCCTGCTCTTTCTTCCTCACCACCCACTCTCTTTTAAGATCTACACAATCTGGTTTCTGGCCCCAGTCTACTGAAACTGCTTTCTCAGACATTAGCAGTGATTTCTTAATTAAATTCAATGACTTTTGTCCCCCAGCCCTCATCGTCTTTGACCTCTTTCTAGTATTTGACATTAGAAATCCAGTTGTTTTTTTAAAGACCCCCCCAGGTCACTCCCATCCTTCCTCAATGAGTTTGATCCTGGTTCATTTTTCCTCTGCTCCTCAACTTCTGCCCTCATACTGGGGGACTTCAATATATGTATTAATTTTTATTAAATACCCTAACCATGGGGGGAAAGTGGAGAAAGGGGAAACAGAGCCAAGATGATGGAGTAGAGTCAGGGACTCACCTAAGCTCTCCCAAATTCTCCAAACAACTTTAAAATAAAAGTTCAGAATATATTCTGGAGCAGCAGAACCAACAAAATGTCAGGGTGAAACAATTTTTCCAGCTGAAGACCACTTAGAAGGTCAGCAGGAAAGGTCTGCCTCACTGTGGTGTGAGTGGAGTACAATCCATTGTAGACCAAGGCTGCATTCTGTCAAGATAGAAGCAGGCCTAGATAGCGACTGAATTGGTGATTGTGGCTTCCAGGCTCTCAGCCCACAGATGGTAAGGAGGTCAGACAACTGGTCAGAAGGAGATTAAAGAGAACCCTTTGCTGGCACAGGAAGTAGGACTCCGTTGCATTGCCCATAAGTGGGTCCAGGTCACAGTCCCAGGACCCTAGCAGAAGTGGGGACTCTGGTCACAGTTATACAGTAGAAAAGAGTACTTGTGGTTGCTCACAGACCAGAGCACAGGCTAGGAGAGCAGTGATCATATGTCTCCTTTGGTCATACTACTTGGGAATAACTGGAAACTTATAGACCCTCAGAACTAGCTCTGAGAGCAGCAAGAAAGGTCTGAAGGTTGGGATAGTGCTCCCTCCACCCCAGGAGCTCCCTTTATTTCAGGAACAGATCCTGTAAAAATAAGTTAAATATCAAGAAATGGACTGGAAAATGAGCAAACAATAAAAAAAGAACTTGATAGAAACTCATAATGGTGTCAGGGAAGATCAATACACAAATTCAGAAGAAGACAATGAAATCAAAGCATCTACATGCAAAACCTCAAATTAAAATGTGAATATGTCTTAGGACCAAAAAGAACTCCTGGAAGAACTCAAAAAAGGTTTAAAAAAAAAAACAAATGAAAGAGGTAGAGGAAAAATTCAGAAAAGAAATGAAAGTGATGCAAAAAAATAATGAAAAAAAGAGTCAACAACATAGTAAAGGAGGCACAAAAACACTGAAAATAACATCTTAAACAACAGAATAGGCCAAATGGAAAAAGATGCACAAAAATTCACTGAAGAGAAGAACTCTTTAAACAATAGAATTGGCCAAATGGAAAAGGGGGTACAAAAGCTTGATGAAGAAAATAATTCCTTAAAAATTAGAATTGGCCAAGTAGAAACTAATAACTACATGAAACATCAAAAAACAATAAAACAAAATAAAAAATTTAAAAATAGAAGAAAATGTTGAACACTTCACCTAAAAACAACTGGCCTGGAAAATAGATTGAGGAGAGATAATTTAAGAATTATTTGACTACCTGAAAGCCATGATCAAAAGAAGAACCTAGACATCATATTTCAAGAAATTATCAAGGAAAACTGCCCTGATACTCTAGAACCTGAGAGTAAAATAGAAATAGAAAGAATACACCAATCACCTCCTGAAAGAGATCCCAAAATGACAACTCCCAGGAATACTATAGTCAAATTCCAGAGCTCTCAGGTCAAGGAGAAAATATTACTAGCAGCCAGAAAGAAACAATTAAAATATCATAGATCCACAGTTGAGATAATTCAATATTTAGTAGCTTCCACATTAAAGGATCAGAGGGCTTGGAATATGATATTCTGGAGGACACAGGAACTAAGATTACAATCAAGAATCATCTACCCAGAGAAATAACTACAATCCTTCAGAGGAAAAATGGCTATTTAATGAAGTAGAGTACTTTCAAGCATTCCTGATGAAAAGTCCAGAGCTGAATAGAAAATTTAACTTTCAAATACAAGACTCAATAGAAACATAAAAAGGTAAACAGGAAAGAGAAATCCTAAGGGATTCAATAAGTTTAAAATGTTTATATTCCTATATGTGAAGATGATACTTGTAACTCCTAAGAACTTTCTTGTTATCAGGGCAATTAGAAGGAGTATACCTAAACAGAGAGCATGCGTGTGAGTTGACTATGTTGGAATGATATCCAAAAAAATAAGACAAAATAAAGGATTGAGAAAGAGGGATGCTCTGGGAGAAGGGGGAAGGGAGAGATATAATGGGATAAATTATCTCATACAAAAGAGGCACAAAAGAGCTTTGCTTCATCCTTATCCTTATCAGAATTGGTTCAAAAAAGGAATGACATGCGCACTCAGTTGGGTATAGAAATCTATTTTAACCTAATAGGAAGTAGGGAGGAGGGGAATAATACAAAGAGTGGGGCTGATAGAAGGAGGCAAATTGGAGGATATAGTGGTCAGAAGCAAAACACTTTTGAGGAGGGACAGGATGAAAGGAGAAAGAGATAAGCAGAAGGAAAAGCAGGATGGAAGGAAATACACAGTTAGTAATCATAACTATGAATGTGAATGGGATGAACCTACCCATAAAGTGGAAGCAGATAGCAAAATGGATTAAAAACCAGAATCCTACAATATGTTGCTTACAAGAATCACACTTGAAGCAGAAAGGCACAGACATAGTAAAGGTAAAGGTTTGGAGTAGAATGTATTATCTTCAGCTGAAGTAAAAAAAGCAGACACAGCAATCATGATCTCAGACAAAGCAAATACCCTAAACCACTCAGTTCCTCAACCTACTCACCTTCCATGAGCTACTACTCCACCCAATGTCAGCCACACCCAAAGATGATCATACTCTTGATCATGCTATCACCCACAAATGTACCACCTCAATCAAGAATTCTGAAATCCCCTTATCTAACTGTAATCTATTGACTTTTCACCTCTCCCTCAGCCTTCCTTTATGAAACCCTACTCTTTATCACCACTATGATCTCTGAGCCCTTGACTCTGCAATTTTCTCCCAGGTCATCCTCCTTGCACTAACCACTATGCTGATGATTCTCAAATCTACCTGTCCTGACCTAATCCTTCTGTTTACCTCTAATCTTGCATCACTGTCTTTCAGATATCTCAGACTGGATATCCAGTGAATTTCTTAAACTCCAAATGTCCAAAACAGAACTTGTCATCTTTTCTCCTAAATCTTCTCCTCTTCCAATCTTCCATATTAATGTTGAGGGCAACACCATCTTCCCAGTCCATTAGGTTCACAACATAGGAGTCATCCTGGGTTCTTCACTATCTCTCACCTCCATCCCCCTCTCCCTACCATGTCCAATCTGTTGCCAAGGTCTGTTGATTTCATTTATGCAACATCTCTTGAATATACCCCTTTCTCTCCTTTGATACTGTCACTATCCTGATGAGTCCTTTATCACCTCACACCTGGGTTATGGCAGTAGTCTACAGGTGAGTCTGCCTGCTTCATGTCTTTCCCCCACTCCATTCTATCCTCCATTCATCCACTTAAGTGATTTTCCTAAAGTACAGGTCCAATCATGTCACCCCTCTAATAAAAAAAACTCCAAAGACTTCCTATAGCCTTCAGGATCAATACAAAATGCTCTGTTGGCATTCCAAGTCCTTCATAACCCATCCCCTCTCCCACCTTGTCAGTCTTCTTACCCTTAATCCCCAACAAGTACTTTTGATTCAGTGACACTGATCTCCTGACTGTTCAACAAACAAGACACTCCATCTCTTGGGTCCAAACATTTTCTCTGGCTGTCTCCCATACCTGGAGTGCTCTTCCTCCTCTGCTCTGACTACTGACCTTCCTGGCTTCTTTTAAGTCCCAATTAAAATCCTACCTTCTATAAGAAGCCTTCCCCAACCACCCAGTTTCAATGCCTTCCCTTTGTTAATTATTTCCTATTTATTCTACACACATGCACATACACATACACATACACACAGACACATGCACAGACACAGACACAGACACAGACACACAGACACACAGACACACAGACACACACACACACAGACACACAGACACACACACACACACACACACGCAGGGCTTGCTTTGTATATATTTGTTTGCACATTGTCTCCCTGCCTAGACTATAAGTTCTTTGAGGTCTTTTGCATCATTTTGCCTCTTTTTGTATCAGCAGCATTTAGCACAGTCCCTGGCATTCAGTAGGTACTTAGTAAATGTTTATTGATTGATTGATTCTATATACTTTTTTCCCAGTTCTCCCACGAATTTGTCTTCTTAGTTTTCTTTGTTGAATCATGTTCTCGGTCCACTCCAATGTCTCTTGTATTTAGTTGTCTGTAAATATTCTCTTATGCACATTCTCTTTCCTTTAAATTGCTAACTCCTTAAGAGTTGGGACTTTTTTTCATCTTTCTTTGTATTCCCAGTGCTTACACAACTCTTGGTGCACAACAGGCACCTCAGATACTTCCTAGCCATATGATTCTGGGCAAGTCATTTAAACTCCATTTTCTTCAGCTTCCTCAACTTTAAAATTGGTTAATGATAGCACCTATCTCCTAGCATTGCTTGGAAGATCAAGTGAGATAGCATTTGTAAAGCATTTAACACAGTGCCTGGCACACAACAGGTTCTTAATAAATGTTTATTCACTTCCTTCCCTTCCCCATGTCGACTGACCTGCTAAGTATGTATTTTTCATAAGGATTTCTACTAGGTATTCTTTTCCCCTTCAACACTCTCTTTTCATGATTTCATTAGCTCCTATGGCTTCAAATGTCATCTTATGCTGATGACCTCAAAGGTTTACATCCACCCAGATATCTCTCTTGAATTCTATTCCCAATTTACCTGTCACCTGTTGAACTTGGATGTCCTATTGTTAACTCAACCTGCTCAAAATGGAACCAATTATCTTTCTGTCTTCCAAACTTCATTTGAAGTCAGCCATTACCATCCCAGATATCCAATGACCTTAGAGTCATTCTTGACTTCCTCCTCCCCTTTCATCCCCTCCCCCCATCCAGTTAATTACCAGGGCTTATTGATTCTAATTGTACTTCTTTTGCCTATGACTCCTATATTCACTATGATGACAATTACTCACATCTAGGCCCCAACATTTCTGTTGTCTCCAATCTCTTCCCAACTAGAGAACAAAATAATATTTCTAAGACACATATTTAGCTATGTTACTGCCCCACTTAGACAATATCAATGCCTCCATATTGCTTCTAAGAGAAAATAGATGAACTCCTTGTCTTGAATCAAAATAGATGAACTCCTTGTCTTGGATCTTCCTGACCTCAAGTCCATCATTCTCTCTGTTAACTCAACCAAGAAATTCAGGATTCAGAATTGGTTGAATGCCTAGAATCAAAGTATAGTGGCTATGGATAACCTGGATTGTGGTCTCTATTGAAGAGCCTTGGGGATCTGTCCTGGCTCCATTTTGTTCTATATTTTTATCACTAATTTGGATGTAGAGCTGAGATCATAAGTTTGAATCCCACCTCAGATACTTACGAGTTGTGTGACCTTGGGCAGGTCACTTAACCTCTGCCTACTTCATTTTACTTATCTGTAAAATGGAGATAATAATGGCACTTACCAGGGCTGTTGTGAGGATCAAATGAGATAACATTTGTAGAGTTTTATAACCTTAAAGTGTTATAAAAATGTTAGCTGCTAGGGGTGTGTGTGTGTGTGTGTGTGTGTAACTTTATTAGAAGTAGGAAAAGTTGATCCATTTGTATATTTCTTTGAACCCTCATCTGATTGCTGAATATGTTTTGAGATTATCCATTGTGGGCTTAATCTCTGCACAAACCCAAGTGTCCTTTAGATAATGCCTTTCCCTGTGAGGTAGTCAATCAATGCACTTTCAGAGGAGAAAATTACTGGAAAGCCTGGTATGTGTTTTGATGCCCTAATGAGGCACTATGAATTACTCAACTCAAACCAATTAAATCTTGCCTTAGATAGAAGGCTACCTAATATATGAGGACGCAACATGTACTTAGGGCTGAATTAACTGCTCCCATAGCCTGGAAAAATGTTTGGGGAAAAGCCAAAACTTGAAGACTCTGCTGTCCTTAAGCCTGGCAGCAAAGCTGTGATCCACCCCACTCTTAACATTTCATGCTTCAGCTCATCTGGCCTTAAAGAAAAATGTCTGGATAATATAAAATATATTTTAAACCCTGCATCAGGCAAATCAGAGAAGTAAATTTTGAAAAAAACCAATATGTCAGAAATGATAAAGTAAGAAAAATGACCTGCCACTGACTAGTGGTTTGACCTTAGGCCAGAAGCTTAGTCCTTTTACGTCAATCAAAGAGGAAAAAATAACAGTCCAATGATGTGAATGAGGATATGCAGAAAAACAAGCAAGTTTGAAGCTATTGGTTATTCTAGTTCTCCAATACACTACTGGATTCCCCTTCTAGAGTTTGTGATAGAGAAGAGAGAAGATTAAAGCTGGGCATAACCTCAAATGCTCTTTAGATATTGGGGTGGGCAGATTTCAGAGTTCAGAGGAAGAATAGATCGGCTACCACTAAAATTCTACAGAGGAAGTCATCTCGAGAGAGAAAGAAAACTCTTAAGAGTAAATTTCAGAAGACATAAAGTGAAATAATTCTAATTAGGAAGACCAGGAGTTGTCTGGAGAAATTGAAATAGGTTCACAGGTAACTCACAAAACAAATTTCAGTGAAAACATGTCTTTATAGAAGATGGGAGAATGGGCAGAAAACAGGATGAACATAAAAGCACAATACTCTTCTGTAAAACATGTCAGGAACATACAGCTAATTTTCAGTTCTTAATTAATTCTTTAACTCTTACTTTAACTTCTCTGCCAAAGACATGTATTAGAAATGAAAAAAAAATGGCTAATATGAACTGATATCCAAGATTATTAGATACAATCTTATTATATATATCTAAATATGTATTTATATATGAGAGATATAGCTATTATAGATATATTATTTTACATGTTATATATAATATATAGGTATATATAATAATTATATTATTATATTATATCTAGTTGCCTTCCATTAATTTATGTCTCCTGGCCTAGATTGAACTACATCTTTGGGTATTAGAAAAACTGGTAATATGATAACTGATCCATTGTTAGTCATTTCTGAAAGATTATGGCGAACTAGAGAATTTTGTGGGCAGGAGAAGGGCAAATATGACTTTTGCTGCCTTGCAGGGGTTGGGGGTGCTCAGTGCTTGAGCAAGACTAAGAGTTCTTTAACAACAAAACAAGACCAGCCAAGCTGTGGATCTCATCCAAACTCCCTAAATGGGTGAATTGCTCCCTGCTAGGTAAGGCTATCATTTTAAATGGCAGCCAAGTTACAAATCCTGCAACTCCAAGGTACCCTCAGCTAAAAAAAAAAATGACTGCTTTCCATATAATTGAGGTTTTCTCTCTCACAGTGTCCATGGGTCCTTGGTATAAGATGGAGAATCATGTGCATTTCAGAAGGTTATGAAAAAAAATAGGTACTTTCTCTCATTGACTCTGGCCCCCATCTAGCCATTTTGACTGAGGTACAACAAATAAATCTCCTTTCCCATTGGGTTCTAGCCTCCCCTCTCTCATTCCCATTCTACTCATAGATAAACAGACTCATGGTATGTGGTCATCTACTTTCTTTAAAAACAGTTTACATGGTATAAAAATGAAGGTAAGCATTTTGGGAAAAAGAATTTCCAAATGTCAGCTGCTTTGTTTGGCAGCCATAAAGAGACAATAAAATGTGTTTTTTTTTTCATTTTCCCTCTTTCTCCCTCCTCCCACTGAATTGGTGGGCAAAACAGAAAGTTAGTGGTGAAGAGGTAACGAAAGTATTCCTTCACTCTGGGACAGAGGGAGGTAGGATAAGAGCTGCAGAAGGACCCATGTTTCCTCACCAGTTACCTTCTGTGACCTTGGCCCAATCAATTTTCTCCCTGGTATTTGGTTGGTTGCTTCTCTTAGTTTCTGGTCTCCTTTGGTTTACCCCTACTTGTTGATTTAGGATTACCAAGAAGCAGACCTAGAGTGAATGCCTCTCTGAATACTGCCTATCTGCTATCATCTCTGATTCCCTTTGGGCAAGATGGAGTCTAGCCCTTGACTTGGTTATGTCAGCTTCTTTGCAGGAGCCCATTCAAAGACATAAAAAAAAAAGACCCAAAAGGTCACCATGAGAACTGGAAAACTCAGTGTAAAAGCTATTAGCTACCTGGCTGGAAGATAGATACCTTAGCCCACCAAGCTTTCATGACAATAACTCTGGGAGGAACAGAATTCCTGGGATTACATTCCGATTTTCAAAAAAGGGAAGGTAATACATTTTTTAAACTATAGGCCAATGAACTTGACTTTGATTGCTGGGAAATTTTAGAATGGATTATTAAATCCATAGTTGGTGAATATTTAGAAAAGGAAACAATGGTCATAAAGAACCAACGTGGCTTCATGTGGAATAGGTAACCCTAGACAAATCTTATCTTTTTTTCGGTCAGAATTTCTAAACTAGATCAGGAGAATCTGATCTTAGCTAGTTTTAGCAAAGCATTTGATTAGGTTTATTGTTGTTTAGTCATTTTTAAAATTGTGTCTGGCTCTTCATGATCCCATTTGGGGTTTTCTTGGCAGAGATATCAAAGTGGTTTGCCATTTCTTTCTCCAGTTCATTTTACAGATGAGAAAACTGAGGCAAACAGGTTCACACAACTGGTAAGTGTCTGAAGCTGGATATGAACTCAGGAAGATGAGTCTTCCTGACTCCAGGCCTGGCACTCTATCCATTGCACCACCCAACTGTGCCCTTTGATAAAGTATCTTATGGCATTCTTTTGGAAAAGATAGACAGATGTGGATCAGAGGTGTCAAACTTGTGGTCTAGGGCTTCCTGAAGGTAAAACTCCCAATGTGACTAAAATCAGGTTAAAACATAATTAAGACATGTTTAACAATATAAAGAAAAATACAATAAGGCACATAAATTTTTTTTAAGTTGACATGTGGCTCAAAGGGATCTGTTTCTATTTGAATTTGACACTCTGGAGTAGGTGGTTAACAATTAGATAAATTTTGAACAATGTCTAAACTCAGAGAGTTCGATGTGGAGCTCAATATGAAGCTGGATGTGGGTCTCTAATGAAGTGCCCCATGGATCTGTGTTTTGTCCTATGCTAGTTAACATTTTTTTATCACTGACCCGGATAGAGGTTTAGGTGACATGCTTACAAATGTTATAGTTCACATAAAGCTGGTATAAATGGCAGAACCAGGACCAAAAAGACACTGATGTATTCAGTCTCTGGACTGAACAATTCTGTGGTTTAATCCCTTTGTTTTATGGATGAAGAAACTGAGATTTTGGTCTATAACCTCCTGATATGCTCTCCACTTTCTCCTAACACTTGATTACTGAGCAATTTTCTAGGAAAAAAAAAGAATTTAAAAAATGTGGAGCCTCTAGAGATAGAGTGATCATTGTTTAAGTGTCCTTTGTGATTTGAAAACTCAGAATTTGTGATTGAGGGCGAGGAGTTGTTGAGACCCAGTGGAAATATGGTATAATGTTTAATGGGGCTTATTTTTATTTTTTTTTTTACACCCATGTAATATCAAAAAGACAGAACGACATAGAGAGCTGTAAAACCAAACTGCTCTGCCATTTCAATTTAAAGCCAAGGAATGGGAAAAGGCACAATTTGGTATCTCAACCATTTTTATAGGGACTTAGAGACAGGTTAGACATGTTTAAAATATGTCCTTCAATTCTCAGAACTCTTTGGGGTATTCCTTCTGAAGGATGTACCTCGGAGAAGTGCTTCTATAAATACAGGACATTTTCATTACTGCATGTGGGTTGATACAGCCTGTTGACTACATGACAGTGAAAAGTGTCTGAGAAATGATTTCATATAGACCACTTTGAAATAGTCCCTGGAGCTCCCTGGATTAGAATGACTCCATTGGGAGTGCTCGGAAATGAATGTTCATCTATCATGGGGATGTTTAAAAAAAGGTTTAAAGTCCTACAGGCTGTCTCCTTTACTGCATGGAGATGATGGAATGACAGGATGAATAGAGATGGATTTCTTTTTATGAAAATTTCCAGGTCCTCTCATTGAGGAAACATACAAAACTTGGACAACAAGAAAACAGAAGAGATAGTAGGAAGTTTACTTGGCAATGAAGAATAAATTTGAAAATTCATTCATTGCTATGTGTAATGCACACTTATTATGTGTTCAAATCAGGTATTATCCCTCAAGAATAAGCATTCCTTTTTTGTGGGGGGAAGGGGTTAGGAATGTTTCATTTATATCTTTTGTTTTTATATCACAGTTGTTTATATATAGATCCTTGTAACTGGAAATTAGTCTTCCTTTGTAACAAGGAAATAAGCAAAACTAACCAACAAAATGACCCCATGTGCCAGTGTATTTAGCATTCTGTGCATCTAGTCCTTCTCCTTTCTACTAAATGGAGAGAGCAGCCTTAAAACTATGACAAAGCAATTACTACCATTCAGTTTTTGGTACAATTTTCTTTTTCTTTTCATTATTGTAGTTATTGTGTATGTTGTTTTTCAGATTCCAGCATACTTCGTTCTGGATCAGTTCACACAAATCTTCTTATGTTTTTGTGAGTTCCTCATGTTCACCATTTCTTATTATGTCAAAATATTCTGTTACTTTCAGACACCACAATTTGTTCAGACTTTCTCCAATCAATGGGCCCACATTTTGCTTCTGATTTTTTTTTTCTACCACAGATGTCATTCTGCTTATTTTGATCTATGTGAGGAATGTGCTCTGTTTTGATGAATGGGGTAGAATGGAGACTCTCAATGTCTTTGCTTGTAAACTTTAACAGTTCATTGTCTACTGAAAAATTGCACCTCTATTTCTGTATTGTTATTACTAATGATAATAATAAAGTGGCTTAACATTTAGAAATCACTTTAAAAATAATACTTCATCTTATCTTCACAAACACCCTGGGAGGTAGTGCTATTATTACCCCCATTTTTTTTTTTTATAGAGGAGGAAACTGAAGTAGGCAGAGAGTAAATGACTTGCCCAGGCTCACACATCTAGTAAGTACCTGGGGCTAGATTTGAGCTCATGTCTTTCTAAGTCCAGCAGGTCCAAAACTCAATCCCTTGATTCATCTATGTGAAAATTATTTCCAATTGCATAAAAATATTATCAATCTCCTCTGATAAAATATTGATTGCTCATTATTGAATAGGGATTTTATAGTTTGAAAGAATGGGATTATGGAACAATTTTTCCTTTGTTGTAAGTAATGGACTTGTGGCACTATCTATTTTAAGAGAGATATTAAGCTGACAACAAAGTTAGATGTTTTGTAGGAAACCTTGGAGTAAAAATACAGAAAATATGACACTGGGTAAACTAAAGCTGCCTCATGAATTGAGAAAATTATTTATCATAGTTGGATTATGCTTCAGACTGGATAAATTTTATGAGCAACAGTAACCTCTGCCTGCCAAGGCAAGGGTAATATAGTCTCATGTTCAGGATCAAACTTATTATTATTGGGGTCAGGAAGGAACTTTCTCTCCATTCATGTGTCCCATTGCTCAAGGAGCTTTATGGAGAATTGCACTTTTTGTCTTTTCCCTAAATGATCAATATCTTATCTCCTATCTTAGAATACTTAGCTTCTTTCAAGGTTCAACTTAGGTGTCACATGCTATTGGAAGGCTTTCCAGACCCCTCTAGTTCCTACTGCTGTCTTTCTCTCCTTAAACCAATCAATCAACAAGCATTTATCAGGCACTTACCATGTATCAGGCACTGTACTAAGTGCTGGGATTTGAAAGAAAGGCAGTAACATGGTCCTTGCCTTCAAGGAGGTTGCAGTCCAATGGAGAAGATGACATTCAAGATGGTAGCTGTTTAAACAACATGTATACATGTGATTGGGGGGTAATCTCAGAGGAAAATCACTAGAGGGACAGGAGGGATCAGCAAAAGTCTCCTATAGAAGGTGGGATTTAAGCAGTGTCTTGGAGGAAGGGAGTAAAGCCAAGAAGCAGAGATGAGATGTGAGAGCATTCCAGGCAAAGGGAACAGCCAGAGAAAAGGCACTTAATAGATTGGTGTGTTCTTTGGGAGGAAGAACAAAGAGGTCAGGGTCATTAGATTTTAGAATACTCCAAGGGGAGTAAAATATAAGAACGGAAAGGTAGGAAGGGGCCAGGTTGTGAAGGGCATTAAATGCCAAGTGGAACATTTTATATTTGATCCTTCAGGTAATAGGGAGCTATTGGAGTTTATTGAGTAGGGGTAGAGGATGATATGGTTAGACCTAAACCTTAGGAAAATCACTTAAATTATCTTGTATTTACTTATTATGTTGCATATTCTCAATAGAAAGTCAACTCCTTGAGGGCAGGAAATGATTTTCTCTTTTTTTCCCTTTATCTCTCCAGTGCCTTAACCTTTAGGACATATGCCAAGGCAGTTTGAGATAATAGAAGCAAACTTATGCAATAGAGTTTGATGTATTATTAACATAGGACTGTATTAATTAAAGAGCAATTAACCTTCAGTAAGTCGACTATACATGTAAATCTAAGGGCCTTAGGCTTAAATATAAATATGTATCTACATATGAATATGTATGTTCATTTAATACAATGGTTCTCAACCTGTGGGTTGTGACCCCTTTGAGGGTCAAATGACCCTTTCACAGGGGTTGCCTAAGACCATCAGAAAATACATTTCTGATGGTCTTAGGAACCGAGACACCGCTCCTCCATCTGTCTCCAGCCGGGTCCGCCTACGTGCAGATACGCCCACATACGAGTATTAAAGGGTCGCGGCATTAGGAAGGTTGAAAACCACTGATTTAATATGTATCTAAAATGAACATATATAAACATGCTATATATTATATATACTACACAGATTCTATATCCACACACATAAGGCAGCGGGCATGATTTCCTAGTATTTGTATATCTATGTTTTATGTTGTATATTATGTTTATACATTATATATACCTTTATAATATTTATATTGCAAAACTATTATTTTCATGTTATATATCTATTATATTTGTATGTCTGTTACAAATATCTAAATATTTATGTATCTATTAATCAATACTAATTAAGCATCAGTAGTTTACTTAATAGCCATTTAGGTATGCAAAAGTAGCACCCCCAGCTACTTAGAAGATCTTAAACCCTGTTTCTGTTTCTAATCATATTCATAATATGAGCTCCTATTCTTACTTGGAATTCCCCATCCAAATTTTTTAATCTACACGCCCTGGCACATTGTAGTGCCAAAAAGTACATAGTTTGCTAAAAATAGATAGATGAAGCAGATAAAATGAGTAAAACACATAAACAGCTCAATTCTCAACATATAAAGGCAATGTAGTGTATTGTAAAGAGGGTTGGATTTGGAGCCAGGTGACCTGGGTTTGAATCCTAGCTCTTCTACTTAATACCTGTGTGCCCAGAGTCTACTTTGTGTTTCTGTTCCTGTATCTGTAAAATGAGAGGGTTGGACTGCTTGGCCCCTAAGGTCCGTTTTAGTTCTAAATCTATGATCTTAGGATCTGTGGTCAAAATCAAACTATTTTCCAACTTTTGGGGATGGAAGGTTACACATGTATTCCAGCCCTGGTCTTTTGGGAGAAGGGAAGGAGAAGAGAATACACATTTATATAGAACCTGCTACATGCCAAAACTTTACAAATACTATCTCATTTGATCCTCACAACAAGCCTGGGTGGCAGGTACTGTCGTTATCTCCATTTACATTTGAGGAAACTGAGACAAATGGAGGGTAAGTGACTTACCCAGGATTACCCTGGTAAGTAGCTGAGGTTGGATTTGAACTTAGGTCTTCCTGCCTCCAGGCCTAGCACTTTATCCATTACATTGCCTATTTGTACCTCACATAGCTTTATGATGCTATTAACCACCTTATGTCCACCCTAGGGATGTGAAATGTGGTTGGTGAATAACTTGCCAATTAGGTGATATTGAATGGTGCCTAATCGTGGTGTTGGATCACTTGCTCCAGGAACTCTGAGAGATTGGGAATCTAGTGCCACTACTCCTATTGCAGTTGGGAATTATTTCAAGGGACTGGAAAAGAATGAGCACATTGAGTCCCAAATTGGAGATTAGTATGAGTCTTGAAATGTATTGGAACCATATAAGGACTACATTATTAATATTCAGTCTTTCTTATCAGTCAGGGAAGGAGAGACTCAATGTCTTTGAAACTCTGGGCCATGGCATATCATACCTTGTTTCATCTCTTTACGTCCACCTTCCTCTTCCTGATAACATCAGAATTCCTTTTAAAAACTCCTGTCTCGGACACCTATCTTCCACTTCATACTCATACATATTTTCCTGGAGCCAGGATGAGTATCTCTGACCCCAGCTCCTTGTGGGAATGTGGTGGATCAGAAACGTTCCACAAAGAAAAACTTTGACCTAGTTTCTATTCAAATTATTCCAAATTCCAAATTATTCCAAATTCCAAATTAGCTGATTGTGAATTCACAAGGTTAATATAAAAATGTTATATTTATAAATCAAAAGAGTAAGACTGACCATTCAGAATATAATTTCTCTTTTCAAAATCATTCACTATAACTTCCTTATCACAAACCCAATGGTCAGTCCCCTTAACATTTGCGGATCCTTGTCAATTTTATTTGCCAAATCTCTCTGCTTTTTCATGCTAGCTTGATCTTTTTCTATTATTTTTTGTAACCCGGAATGACCTACTACTATATGCTTTTCTCTACCTAAAAAATTCCCCCCCTCCTTGGAATTTTTGTCAGTGAAACTGTCAAGTATGGAGAGCTTGGATAAGCCACTTAGTATAGGAATAGAGACCCAGCATCTTACCACACAGAAGAGTAGGGGGATGGGGGATGAGAGGTGGGGTGATGGAGGGGAGGGCAGAGTGGGGGGGAGGGATGATGAATATTCACATTTCTGTAGAGGGAGAG
>CM053580.1:67018827-67119485 GCA_028627135.1 Pseudochirops cupreus | reverse complement strand
GGGGTGGTGGGCGGGGGAAAGACGGGGAGAAAATATGTAACTCAAAAAAAATTTAATAAAATAAATTAAAAAAAAAAAGGAATAGAGACCCAGACCTGCAGTCAGAAAGACCCAAGTTAAATATTATTTCAGATACTTACTAGCTGTGTGACCCTGGACAAATCCCCTAACCTCTCCCAGTCTCAGCTTCTTCCTTTGCAAGATGAGAATCCACTTACCTTACAACCTTATTGTGAGGATTAAATGAGATAGTAAATGTAAGAAGGCTTTGCAAACCATAAAGCATTATATAAATGTTAAGTATTATTAAGAACCCATCTTGTTAGAACAAAAGAAGCATGGCAAATAAAAAAGACTCATAAATTTTGGTGAATCTGAGAACTAGCTTGAATTAGTGAAATGTTTGAATTTATTAAAAATATGGTTTAATTGCTTTCCAGCATGTACACCTAAAGTCAACAAAATATTCCTTAGGAGAGGTCCTTGGGAGACTTGTTTTAAGAGAGCGAATTATTTATGCACATCAATTGTGGGTACAGAGTGACTCCAAAGTCTTGGTGCAGCTTTAAGCTTTTTTTTTTACCCAAAAGTCTTGGTGCAGTTTTTAAGTTTTAATAGCTTAAAACTGCACCAAGACTTTTTGGTTAACCTATATAAATGGTAATCCTGAACACCGGAAGGTTGTTTTAATAATATAGTGATAATAATAATGATAAATTTATGCTATTTTTGAAGGTTTACAAAGGACGTTTCCCCAACCATTTTATGAGACCAAAACTTGTTTGTCATCTTAAATACTCTTTCTGAAGTCTCACTTCCACTCTTTTCTTTCATCCACTGAAGTTGTACTGAGATGCTTCATTGTGGCATGGCAGTCACTTCAGGTTTTCTAAGACTATGCTATTGTGGAGCTTGTCTGATGGCAGGCCTTGCCAATCTGGGAAGGTTTCAAGTCCAAGTCCATGGACACATTGTGTATCTGTTGTCCAAAGATCAGATTCAATAGATTTTGAAAGACTCATCACTAAAAGGTTGACTATGTAACTATCTACTAAAGTGTGGTATTGCAAAACTCTCCATTGGGGAGAGGAATTGCCCATCCTGGTAGAATCGCAACTGTTTTGATGTGTTGAATTTTCAATTACTTAAACAACCCTTTCTCTCAAGTACAATAAAGATCGACTTCAACCAGTTTGAGTTATTTTAAATTCTAAGTAGAGCATGAATTAGTGACATTTTTTTCTAGAATGTGATAAAACAGGTATGTTTATCCTTTTTTTTTTTTTGCCATCTGAGTCAAACTCTTGGGAAAGAAGTCTTTTATGTTCTGCCTTGCATTGGAGGCCTTTAAAAAACATTCAACAATAAAAAAGGCAGTAAAAGTCACACATTTTTTCTGCTTTGTTAATGTTTTAGTATCAGAAAGTAATTTTTTTATCAGTCACATTTGAAAGCTAAGAATTCGCTTGTTTTTCCCAAGATAATATCCACTGGGTTTTTCTTTTTTGAAAGAGTATTATCAAACTTTCTTTACTCATTGGTGGGAGTGGAGGTTTTGAGCTATTGTAATTATACTAATAACTTTGCATCTAACACAAATTCCATAAAATAGTTGGGATTACTGGGGTCACACAGTGGATGCAATTGTAATAGTATTCTTTAAGCCTCAGTTTTCTCATCAGTAAGATGGGTAGAATAACAGTTGTACTACTTTCTTCACAGGATTGTTGGGAGGATTAAATGAGATATGTAAGGTGCTTTGTAACCTCAAAGTTCAATATAAAATGTTAACTATTATTACTGATATCATTGGAGGGAATGTCTGGTTTGATGAGATTGCAGCATATTTGACTATGGTGAAACTATGAATGATGTAATTAATTTTTGTATCTTCCCCAGTTCCTTGCACATAATAGGCATTTAATAACTATTGATTTTGTTTTGGTCCAATCTAGTTCATTTCTTTAGGCGTTTGGTGAACTACTGCTTGTAACTTGTCTAGTTTTGGACTGTTGCCTCAGGGCACTGAGACGTTACATGATTTGTTCATGGTCACACAGCCTGTATGTTTCAGAGGCTATACTCAGATTCAGTTCTTCCCGATTCTAATGCAGGCCCTTTATCCATTAAGCTACACTGTCTTTCAGACATTTGGATGATGGAAATGCTGAACCACAAAAATATTGAAGTCAATGGAACAACAAACAGTATACAGCACAGTTACATTTTGTCTATTCATTCTCTCTTCTGGCATGGTTCATTCTATACCTCAGTCTCTAATATTTATTAAATAGGCTGTATGGCTTCATAATTCCAAACAGTCAAAGAAATTGTCTCTGTAAGCTAATATTCTTCATGTTGATAATGAAGAAGAAAATTTATAAATAGCCTTATTAGTGTAAAAAGTAACATGATCTGAAGTCTCCATCCCATTAGGAAACAGCTCAACACATGTCATACTGTATTAATAAATACTGCATGTGCCAGATGTACCTTAAATTAATGGAAAATCCCAAATGGGTTTGCTTTAAAATTTTAATCTACTTCTTTTTCTTTCTACATGCCTGGGGTGGGGATAGGGACAGGGATGAAGAGAGGTGTTATTCTCTGAAGGGGGAGGGATGGGGGTGGTGTCTTAACCTTTTTTTTCCCATAGTGGTTCCTTTGGCAATCGGGTGAAACCTGTATACTTCTCAGAATAATGTTTTAAAATGTATACAAGAAAATGCATAGGATTACAAAGGAAACCAATTATTTTGAAATATAGTTGTTAAGATATTTTTTTAAAAAAGGTCAAGAATTCAGGTTAAGAATTCCTTCTACAAACTAAGCATCAAAGAAAGAAACCACATGAAAGAGAAGAGAAGTAAGAAGACAAAAAGAAAAAAACAACAAATTGGTCATTATAGGGGAAAAGATGCAAGAGATAAAGGAGAGGGAGGGAGGAAGGAGGAAGGCCCAGTGTCTGCTATATTAGGCTCTGGTGCAGATGTAAGTATGAAATGCTCCACAAGTCCTGTAATTGAGAAAATCCATCAAATGTCCTGACAGCTGCTCCCGCATTTCCAGAAGCGATAAAACTTGAATTTATTTCACTTCTAGAAAAGGGGCAGTATCACCTTCTGGCGGCTTTAATGAAATGCCATAAAACTCGAGGAAAAACTGTGCTATAGAGCCATAAAAACGTAGTCAGAAGTGGATTATTTGAACGTCGGAGGAGGTGATGCTCCACCTAACATGTGACTGAAGGGGATCAAAATCTCATAAGTTTGCTCATGTGGAAATGAGGAAGGCAAGTGAGCTTCAAATCCAGGACCCCCACGACCCCGTGGTTGTCATCCAGTTGGATGGTACAAGGAAGTGGGAGGCAGAGCAGCTGGCCACTGAGTGACAGATCTTAGGAGAGCTGTTCAACCTTGCTGTCCCTTTAACTTTTCCATATGTGGGGGGGGGGGGGGGCTCATAAATATCGTTCTATCCAGTCTCCCAACCTCTTCTGTGCTTTGCTGGGATGAACCACAAAGTTCTTAGAGAACCTGCTGGAGGATGAAGATATCAAGTCATTGATTTTATTTTCCAGGCAATTCTGTGCTGTTGGATAACAAAGTCAATTTGACAAACATCTGCTTTGTGAAAGGCTCCAGGGCTTGTGTGCTAAGGGCTGGGAATGAAAAAGCGAAAAGCAACGCAGTGCAAAGCCTACCCTGAAGGAGCTTTCTACCAGGGCACATACAATACGTATACATTGAAGCACAACACAAAAAGTGTGATGGGGCAAAAGGGAGAGAGAGAGAGACAGAGACAGAGACATACAGAGAGAGACAGAGAGACAGAGACAGAGATAGAAAGATTGACAGACACAGAGAGAAAGACACAGAAAGAGACAGACAGAGACAGAGACAGAGATGGACAGAGACAGACAGAGACAAAGACAGAGACAGAGAGAAAGACACAGAGAGAGAGACAGAGGCAGAGACAGACAAAGACAGAGAGAGGTTGAGAGAGACACACACAAAGAGACAGACAGACAGAAATGGAGACAGAGACAGAGAGAGACAAAGAGAGAGAGACAGACAGACTCAGAGACAGAGACAGGCAGAGATAGAAAGACACAGAGACAGAGAGACACAGAGAGAGGAGTCCACTAGGAAGATTGGAGGAGGGAGAAGACGCTGTCACTTGGTGAGGTCAGAGAAGGTTTCATGGAGGAATACAAGGATTTTTCCAGGAAGAAATGATAACTAAAAGTATCCTTCACATGTAGCCCTGCCAAAATTAATTTCATCCAGATTCATGTCTGAGAAGTCCTTGTAAACCTTTAAATTACATTCACAAAGTTTTACCTTTTAATATAATGTACTTATGAACAACTCCATTTTTCAGACAAATAAACTGATTTCTGTATTCTTATAATGAACGTCTGAACAAACTAGGCTTGGTCTCCAGACTCTCTGAATGGCTAGTTTTTGAAGTCAAGATAATTAAATTGAACAGCGATCACTAACACAGGGCAGGGGGTAGGTGGAGGGGAAGAAAATGAGAGACTTATATGAAGAAGACCCAGAGAGGGGATTATGCAGAAAAAAAGGATGTAATGGAGAAAAACATTTTGGATGGGAATAACTGTGGGAAAAAAAAGTCTGTGGAAAGAGACTGGGTAAGGATGGCTCCAGGAAAGAAAAAAACAGAAGAGTATTCCAAGAAAGACAGGGAATGACAAAACTTGCTTGGAGGTAAGGAAAATGAGAAGGGGTTCAGTGGTTCCATATTGGGAGTGGATACATCTCCCTGGTGAACCTATGATCTCAAACAGAATTCAATTCAACTGAACAACTACTTATTTATTAAGCATTTACTATGTGCTAGGCACTTTCCTAAGTACTAGAAGAAAAGGAAGCCAAAGTACAACATCCTTTGGATCTTGCACCACTTCTGCAGAACAGATTGACCTCAGACATGTAAGTGGTTTTACAGAAGAGAAAGAAATAAGACTTAGAATACCAAATCTTCAGAAATTTCACTGGTTCCAGCAGTTCTTAATGAATAAACATTAAAGTGCCACTGCACCTGCTTGGCAAGTTAAAATTTTTAAGAGTTGCACAGGGCACTGAGAGACTAAGTGATTTTCCCAGGGTCACACAGCTAACAGGTGTGACTCCCATCTCTTGAAACCAGGTCTTATAGACTCAGACTGGCTCTCTATCGACTTCCCTCTCTCCCTGAGGGTAGAAAATGGTGGTGAATGCCACTTTTTGCATTTTCTCCCTAGGATATAAATTGCATCTCCTACCTTCTAGCTCTGCCACTTACTCTGTATGGACTTGCAAAAGTTATATGACTTCCTGAGGCCTCAGTTTCCATGTCTGTAAAATGAGGAGGTTGGACTTGATCATGAAACACTTAGTGATTCTGTAAAGAGAAAAGTGTTTTAGGAATAGAATGAAATTCAGACCATCTATTCATTTCCCAAAGCCCAGCTCTCTTGTCAGCCTCAGAACTGGGAAATCAGCAATTAAATTAGAGAACAAAATTACTCCAGACTCCAGATGTGATTGCCTCACATTTGTGATTTTAGACAGATGTGCGAGAATGCAAGCATTCATCATGATTAGAGAAAAGGTAGTTGTCTAGTAGTCCAGCCATGGATAGCTGTAAGCAACATGCCCTCAGGAGTTTGTCTCCTCAGCTCGACTAGGAGTGATAATCCCCCACAGAGGGATGCAGGAGCAGTGGTGAGAGGTCACCCAAAGCTCTAAAAAGAGGAAGTATCATTTTTTGTTTCATGGACAATTGATCCCATTACACATTGCAGGTTCCAGTTTGTTCCCTTGGAAGAATTTTAAAAAGCCATCTCTGTGGCCATATTTAATTAGTTATTTCTTTTCTTACCCTCCCCCATAGTATGCAACCTATCCTCTCCTTCTGCAATGTAGTTTACATTTCTGTTCTGTTGCAAGATCCTTCCAGTTCCTTCCCCCACTTTGGAAGTCAGAAAGCATCCTTGATGCAGCATTCTACAGATGTGACTGGAAGATGGATGGATTATGTCATTAGAACATATCCTAACCGAATTTAAATTTACACGGCTGATCTGATTGATCACAAGGAAAGGTCATAGATAATATAGAATTAGAGCTGGGGGCCATCTAATCCAACCCCATCATTTTACAGAGGAGGAAACCAAGGCCCAGAGAGGTGAGGTGATTTGTCCAGGGTTATGAAGGTGGAAAACTCCAGAGCAAAGATCTGAACCCAATTCTTCTGATTCTAAATCCAATATACTTTCCATTGCATCCCTTTATCTTCTTCCAGAAGGGAGGAATGTAGTCTTATTCTATGTTTAAGGTGATTAGAACCAGAGAAATTTGGAGGCAGAAGCAACCTTAAGAATCACCACATCCAACTTCCTCATTTTCAGTTGAGAAATATGGAAGACAGAGAGGTTAAATGTGTTGCCTGAGGTCACATTCTCAGAGGATGTTTTATGACACTAAATGAAATCATTCCTTGGGAACAGAACTGAATCTTTTAACAATACAGGAAATCATTCTGCAGTCACACAGTTAGTTAGTGGCAGAGCCTTAGCGCTAGAACTCAGGCAATTTGATACCTGGTCTCAGCCATCTTTCTTTTTACATTCAGTGGTTAGTTCTTAAGTTTACTTAAAGAGGTGACCTATCACTGTGGACCCAAATCAAGCTGAGGCTTCTGATGACTGAAAATTATGACTGTCTAAGAGCTTGTGTCTGGACCTGTGTGAAATGAGAATGAGCCTAAAGTCAATTCTTTAGGAGACAGGTGTCTATATAACCCAAACCACCACTGGTTCCTTCAGGTCTGGCCTTGACCATTAGTATAGACAGAAGAAGTGAACTATGTCCTCTGTCGTTAAAAGGTTCCATTCACAAGGGATGATTTCATTTAGTGCCATAAAACATCCTCTGAGAATCATTTAATGATAGATCTATCTGTTGGACGAAAGGATAAACCATAGACTTTGAAATGACGGGGTCAGAATCTGACTATCGCCTTGAACATTCACTGAAACAAAAATTATGACCCAAGGACTCTTGCAGACAAACCCAGAGGGCTTCTACATTGACAAAGCAAAGCAGATGATATGCAAAATGCTGCAGAGAATGTGTTGTTTTTATTCTTCCCTCAGCAAGGTAGAATATTTGTAGGTTATTTAGGGATGTGAGGTAGCGTGCTCCGGTGGGTTGAAGGCAGGGGATGGTGTCAGGAAAACCCGGGTTCAAATGCTGCTTCTGATTCTTACTTAATAGCTAGTTAACTTTAGAGAGGTCATGGCCTCACTGAGCTTCAGGAAGCTTCCCAAAGCTTTCCTATTAGGTTATAGGCAAGTTTTAATTTGCATTGGTGGAAGAAATTCCACCCATTATACCAAGAAAATCACTAGGAATAATCTGGCATTTAAAATAGATAATCCACTGCCAACGTTCTGGACTTTTTTTGTTTGTTTGTTTTGGATAACATACGTTTTATTGCCAAAGTTAAAAGAAAGTCTCAGTCTAGTTGGGACCAAAAATGAAAATCATTTGCAGGGGCAATCTTTAATCTAAGCTAGTTGAGAAGTATCATTTTTCAAATGTATTCTCTCCCATCCAGGTTCCTATAACAGATGCTTTCACTTCCCAAGCTCCTTCCATCTGTAATTCAATTTCCTACTAAACTTGCTGCTGACATCTGTTCCAATGCAGATACATATTCAACCACGCAATTTCTGTGTCAAGCTCAGTGTCATGTTAAAAGACTGGGAACTTGTGGCGATACCAGTTTAAGCTAAAATCCAGAGGGTTGCAGACAGAAACATTTTTAACATCTCTTTCAGAGTGTTGATGCATTGGCACTTTATGTCTATCTCCGGCTAAGGGTTTTCTAGGAAATGTACTGTATCTATTTAATTCAATTCAACAAGCATTTATTAAGAGTGTATTAAAAGCCAGGGACTGTGCTAGTCACTGAGGATACAGAGATAAAACCAAAATTTTCCCTGTCCCCAAAGCAGCTTTCATTCTACTGAGGAAGAGAGGAAGACAACATATATACAGAGATGTAAATTAAAAAAAAAATATATATATATATTTGTATATCTATCTATCTATCTATCTATCTGTCTGTCTGTCTGTCTGTCTACATCTGTATGTGTGTGTGTGTGTGGGGGGGGGGATATAAGGATTCTTAGATGTGTAGTGAGGAGGGAGATAATTTAGGATATAGGGCACAGGGTATTGCTAAGGATCCAACACAGGTAACAGTGTAACTGTTTTTTTTTTGTTTGTTTTGTTTTGTTTTACTGAAGACTCTTTTCACTCTATGTTTTGTCTTGATTTTTTTGAATCATTGTCATAAATTGTGTGTTTATTAATTTTTAAACTGTATTTCCAAAGAATCTCATAGATCTATTCTGGAAAACAGGGGGAAAAGACACATCAAGGCTTAGCCTTGAGGCAGAAACCATGAGTCTTTAAATTCTTCTTGACAGGAGAGATTAGATAAATCACAGAACAATCCTCTAATGTACTTTAAAGAAGAAAGCAAAAGCCCATATGAAGCAGTTAAGAAGGTTGACCTGTATTTTTTTTTCTGTTTTGATTCCCCCCCCCAACATTGTTATGACAAGTATATATTGGATAGATATAATATGAATTCAGCCTGTATGTATCATTCAATTTTTTTGCAAAATATTGAACCTTACCTAAAGTCTAGTAAGTCTCCAAGGACTGAGCCAAGACTGAAATGAGTCCGACCCAAGATTTACCTCCCCTGGTCAGACTACTGTCCTATCTGGTTATAAGCATTCTTCCTTTAGTACAGTACAATTTTTGCTGCTTCAGGGAAAAGCAAAATATCTTCGTGATGTATGTTCTCTAGCCAATTGTGATAGGAAGTAGGGTGTGGGGGAGGGGAGAAAAATAATCTTTTCTGACCCTTCCTGCCCCTGTCTACCACAGGCAATCAGCTTATATCTGAAGCATGATATTTGATTATCCATATCATTACCTTACCTTGCACTGCTACAGATGCAGCATTGTCCTGAAATTATCCTGCCCTTTTAAAAAGACAGACACAACATGTAATTTGGATAGCTGCTTGGCCAATTATAGTCATTTTATATTTAGAGATCATTAACAGAGAAGTTAGGTCCTAGGCCGACCCGAGGATTGAAGCATGGATCCTTCAGTCTCTCAGGAATGACTCTTTTGATGTGGGAACAATTCCAGCGGATGCTGTGCCTTAGGGATAGAAGCCTGTGAAAAGGAATGGGAAGAGACAGAGGATGCTCTTGGAAGCTACTAGTCATAATGTTGTTTGAAGGGGATTTGTCTCTATAGTAGACAAACAATGAAGGGAACCTGAAAATTATATGTGATTTCTTATCAGTGAACTCTTAAAGAGAATCAAAATTTATGGAGTGGGTTCCCTATGGTCTAATACTAGGTGTTTGGGGGTAGGGTAGGAGAAGTGGGTGATATTAAAAAAATCCCTCCCTTAAGGTAGCTTAAAAATCTAGTGCATAATTATAGCTGACATTTACACAAGATATTAAGGCTCATAAGGAACTTTATTATGTTATTAAATCCTACCATAATCTTGTGACACAAGTATCATCGTCATCATCATCATCATCCCATTTTACAGATTGGGAAATTGTGGCTTCAAAGTTAGATGACTTGACTATGGTAACATAGCTAAGAAATGTGAGAGATGAGATTTGAGTCTGGGTCTTTCTGACCCAAGTGAAAATACTTTTCTCTAAACCACTTTACTTTATTGCATGAGAAACCATCAGAGAGGGGGCAGCTAGGTGGTGCAGTGGATAGAGCACTGGCCTTGAAATCAGGAGGACCTGAGTTCAAATCCAGTCCCCCACACTTGACACTTAACTAGCTGTGTGACCTTGGGCAAGTCACTTAACCTCAACTGCGTTGCCTTCTCCCCTCTAAAAAAAAAAAAAGAAAAAAAAGAAACCATCAGAGAACAATATCTGGATACATAAGCTTAGACATTTGACCAAGTGACACTGGGCACCAAGTGACTTTGTTAGAGAAGGGAAGGAAATAGCAGTATTGTTGCTGAATTCAGAGTTCTATCATTCATCTGGCCATTCTGCTTTGCATTCTCTTTTCTTCTTTATTTCATTTCCAATTCCCAGAAAATTTAAACGATATCTTTCTTGATTGAAAGCAAGGCTTTGCTTTCTCTAATTTCTAGGAAGACAGTAAGTATATCCGAGTCAGAAGACTATTTGTACTGAAATCAGATTTTCAAGAAAATCTTTTAGCTACACAGCAACAAGGATGCAATCCAATTCAACAAGACTCAGTCAATCCTGGCAGTCCGCTAAAAGGAATAATCAATAATATGGGGAGAGGCCGGAGGAGCCATTAACAACCTCAGTTCCAATCTCTTCCTTAAAATATTTCATGGCTTCTGCAAAGAGTACAATTTTTGATAAGGGTCTGGGCATTGTTTTTAAGCCTGAGGTTTTATTTAGCATTGACTCTCTGGCTAGACTCTGGGTCTAGGTTTTCTTTAGGAGGGGAAGATTGTGCCGTAGAGAGCATGGAAGGTCAAGGTCTTACTGGCTTTAAATGGAGCGATTGACTATTCTCCTGTGGAGGGGGCTCTTCATTATCTATTAGGCCCCTGCTTTGTAAGTATCAGGAAAAAAGAACTTGTCAGCAAAGCTGACCATTCAAAGCCATTGAGAGTTTGCAAAAGTGTTGACTTTGATAGCCTAGTCTCTCATGTGATTCAACCTGTCTTTATGTCTCTCTCTCTCTGTATGTTTATATGCATGAGATACTATATATCTTGTAGATGATTGATGATTAGAGATTGTGGGGAAGGACAATAATGCCAGGGCATTTGAGGGATGGGGCAGGATATTAGTATGCTAGAGAAACTCAGTTATACATCCCACACGCATGAATCCCAGTGGTTTAGTGTATGCCCTGGATCAATGTTTAGATGAGACTGTAACATGAATTATTACAAAACATTTTAATAAACAAATAAGACAAAAGATAAAACAGAAGCTACCATAGTTTAGCCTCTGGTACTGGCCCAAATAAAATTTCCACTTGTAGGTGAATATGAGCTTTCCCTATTTCTCTCTGATGTATTTTTTGATCAGACGACATATGAATTTAAAGGGTAGAAAGGGAAAGCTTGGGACAAGAGCGTAGATTCACTTACGTTTTGGAAATTGTAAGGGTATTTTAGGAGCCTTCAAAGTAATGACTTGTTTAAAACTGATTTAGGAGATAGATTGGAATAGCTTCCCTCTTAAAGATGCATATACTGTGGTTCTTTACTGTGTCTTATGACATATGTTGTTGGTCTGAATCTACATTTGTCTCCTAATTTCTTGATTATGAATAACCGTGATGATAACAACTCACATTTGAGAGCTTCTTACCCTTTGTAAAGTACTTTCCTTAGAAGAGGCCTATGAAATAAGTAGGGCAAGTATTCTTACCCCCTTTTAAGGATGAGAAACCCAAAGCTCAGAAAAGTTAACAATAATAATAGCTGACATTTTACAGCACTTCTTAGTTTGCAAAATGCTTTACTTATATCATATTGTTTGAATCTGACAAAAACTGTGAGAAAGGTAATCTGGGATTCATCCATGCTTTACAGACTTGGAAGCAGATGTTTTGAGAGGTTAAAGTGACTTGCCCCTAATCACACTTTGTTGTGTTGTAAGACTAGTAAATGTCAGAACCATGACTTGAATCCAGGCCTTCCTGATTTCAAGTTCAATATTCTTTTCACAGCAAATGAATGTGACTTAGTGGGACAAGCATGGGCTTTTCAATATTGGTATATGACATTAAGCAAATTTCTTAATCTCTCTTGCTCTTAATATCTTTGGCATTAAACCATAATACATATTTCTGTGGACCATATGTTGACTTAGAAAACCACATATTAATATTATCTATGTCTTATTGTATATTTTGTTAAATATTTCTCAATTACATTTTAATCTGATTTGGACTGTACTTGAGAGTGTTGTGGACCATGTATTTGACCCTTTTGGCCTAGGTGCTCTTTATCCCATGATTGCTTTTCCACTTTCTGGAGATTGTAATGCTGGGACTTTCATCCAGGGCTACTGACTCCAAGTGATCCTGATGCTCAAATCCACATGCCATCCTGGGTTGGGATTGGCATAGGCAGTCTTTTACATTTTCTTATGGCATTTCCTGTGGGGTTTGGAGGTTTTTCCATCCAAGAACTAACTCAGCTTCACCTTGCTTCGCTTGCAAGACCTTTCAGGAAAATCAAAGCACAAGATGCAGTCCCTGAAGGCTGTCACAAGTGATTAAGGAGCTGGAGGGGCTGATTCATGCAGAAAGGTTAAACCAGCTAAATATGGAGAGCTAGGTACAGCACTGAATAAGTGGAGGCACCCCATTATCTGGAGAATCCCCCAGGGGAAGGCTTCAGAAAACAGTAAGGACAAGATTGGTTTTAGGGCGACTTAATGGTAGTATATCAAGAAGAAAGATGATGAGAGGAAACTCATGAAAACTAATGAAAGGAGGGCTATTTCTGAGTGTACAGAAAAAGACTCAACTTGGATAGAAAATGCTTTCAGAGCATTCATGTCATCAGCCTTTTGGTTATCTTTGGCATCTGTTGCTAATACTTACAGGGCCTGATGTTAAGTGCCCTAGGTCTGGCGCTAAAGTGGATGTGAAGGCTGATTTGGATGATAGAAGTGCCATCTCCTTATTGTCCAGAGATGTGAAGTGACTTGCCCAACACAGAGAAAGGCAGAGACAAGGCTGGGACCCGTTCCTGACTTATAGTCCCACAAACTACTCATCCACTCATAGTGTTCCCCATTCTTTATGCGGTCTCTTGGTTTCCTCAGCATCCTAATCAGACCCCATCTTTAGGCCTCCCCTTCTCTCTGTGTCCCTTATACAATACTATTCCATTTCTGTTTTGGATAAGGGGTACAGAATTGTAACTAGAGAGAGGTAACTGGAGCTTGGTCCCGAGGCACTGAAAATGATGACAGTCCTTAAACAGCTGAAAGTAACCAAGTTGAATAACTAGTTAGCAGGGATAATTAGCTCAAATAAGAAGCCATCAAATGATATTGCATTTCCTACATTGACTGGATACTTCTCTAATAATTTCTTCCCTACCCAGCCCAGACCTGATTTTTCCTGCTAGAAGCAGCCATTTCAGCATGGGTCTTGTGGAGTTTGTCCTCTTCCCAAGATGCTTTGTGTCCCGAGGCCCAAGTTTGCTCTCTGGGTCTTTCTGCCCCCAGTGGAATTTATCTTAAAATAATAAGGTGAGGGTATATTTCCTATTGCTTGACCTGGATACTTGAATTGCTATTTTCAGTTCTAAATGGGCATATTAGGTTAATCAGAAAAATAACTCTTGGACAATGTGTTAGCTACCTAACCAAGCCCCAATTCCAATGCCTCACCCTTAGCTGATGCTGGAAATTTAAGCATTAAGAGAGCTATTTTTAGTCAAGGGGACTTTTTCATCCTTCCTCAAACCATACCACTTAGAATACAGTCTATTCATGCTGTCACTAAGGACTATTGGAAAGTAATACCTAACATTGACATAGTGCTTTATGGCTGACAAAGAGCTTTACACACATTGTTTTGATTTAGTTACACTAAATGTAAGGTTACAACAAATTTTACAGATGTGGAGGCTGACCCAGGTAGAGGGTAAGTGACTTACTGAGGGTTGTTTTATAGCTAGTAAAGGTCTGAGGCAAGATTTGAATTGAGGTGTTCCTGGCTCCAGATCCAGTACCCCTTCCATGGCGCCATCTACCTGTGGATCAGTTAGCTGAGATTCGTCAGCTCCTTGCAGCATAGTCGCAAGAAAGATGGTTGTGTCTGGTGTAGCTTTCTTTCCCCACTACATCTGAGATACCATGGGAATGACCCAGCCAACTCTGAGCTCAACTCAGTTTTACTGTTTGTCAGGATCTGGACAACAAGAACAGCAGCTGGAGGGAACCGTGGAGAAGCAGGGAGTCACAGGTAGAGAAACTCATCTCTGGCTTGGAGCTAGAGATGTGAGAGGCAACACCCTAGGACTATACCTGGTCTGGAAGGAGTGCCCTTCCACGTAGGTAGGATGGGACTTGACAGGAAATTAGGACCCTTTTATTTTCCTCAGGAAATAATTCCTTATTGTTTACACCGTTATTCAACTTTATTTTTTTTCTCCCTTTGAATTCACGTGTGTCATCTGTTTTGGTCTGGCATAAAGAGATACACTGATGAAGGCTCAAAATTGTGAATTTGAATAGTACCCCAACAGTACCATGAATCTGGATATGGTTGAGGAAGGAGTTCTGGGATACATTGTGGACTGACTATAAGACAAAACTTGATTATCAGAAACTTATGGATAGATTGTTTCCCTATGTCCAAAGGGCTGAAAAACTGTGCATATCCTTTGATCCAACAATACCAGTGTTAGGTCTATATTCCAAAGAGATTTTTAAAAAGGGGAAGGTGAAAGGATCTATCTGCTAAAAATATTTATAGCAGCTCTTTTTGTGGTAGCTAAGAATTGGAAATTGAGGGGATGCCCATCAATCGGGGCATGGTTGAAAAAGTTGTAGTATATGATCATAATGGAATATTATTGTGCTATGAGAAATGACAAGCAGGCTGATTTCAGAAAAACCTGGAAAGACGTTCGTGAACTGACACAAAGTGAAGTAAGCAAAACCAGGAGGACACTTTACACTGTAACAGCAATATTGTATGATGAAGAACTGTGAATAACTTGGCTGTTCTTAGCGCTACAATGATCTAAGACAATTCAAAGAACTCATAATGCTATCCAACTCTAGAAAAAGAACTGATGTCTGAATATGGACTGAAATATAGCATTTTAAATTTTCTTTCTTTTTCGTTTGAGTCTTCTTGCACCAAATGACTAATCTGGAAATGTTTTACATGATTGCACATGTATAACCTATATCAGATTGTTTACCATCTGAGGGAACAAATTATGGTTTGGTCTGTAGTCTCTGGTTGATCATCTTTTGTTCTAACAATGACCTCAAGAGGATGATGTCTTGACTTGCAAGTGACTGGAGGGGAGAAAAGAAAGCACAGAATTTGGAACTCAAAACTTAAAAAAAACCAAACCCTGAATGTTAAAAATGGATTGTACGTGTAATTGGGGGAAAATAAAATATTATTAAAAAAGATAGGCTGTTTTCCCCCAACTATTCAACTAATACTTATTAAAACATAAATGTGAAAAGCAGTGTTCTAGGCTGTAGGCTGCAGACAAATATGAATGGTCCTTTCCCTCCCAGGGTTTACAGTCCAGTAGGGCCTTGACTTGGGTAGAGTAGTTAAAAAGTAGGTACCATCTTCATCTTTTATTATTTCCACACACTGTCCTCTTCTTTTCCCCTTAAATTTAAAATAATTTTTCATTTTGGTCCTGGTCTATTTGATTATTGTTGTATTTTTCAATATCTTACTTATAATACTTTAAGTCCTAGGATGAATCTTTAAGTGCCTATTACCATAATGGTATACCACTATTAATGTAGATTCCTATGGCTGTATGCTCCCTGCAGTTTATGTGAACACTAGGAAACTCCATGTGATTAGCTGCATCCCAACAAACACAGTCTGCCTGTTGTAATGACTCCACTTCCCGTTATTGTAATTATCTCTTAAAACTTTTAACAGGAACATTGATTACCATTTGTTCACTCATTCACTTTGAGAAAATGGAATAATGAAAAAATGCCAGCAAATGCCAGTCAATCCTGGCTGTGTAGGCAGGACCTGGGGAAAAATACATTGGATGACTGTAAAGTGAACTTTGTATTAGACAGCAGAATTGGATGATACATTTATTCCAATTTTCCACAATTCTTTCAAACCTAAATAGTAAAAATGGAATAGGAGAGTTAGAGATTGTAATTTTCTAAATGAAAAGGCAGTAGAGTAACTTGCATTTGAATAGTCATTTTCAGGATGGCTCAAGGTAGTCTGCAAAAAAAAAGCTCATTAGTGTTTCCAAGTTTGTGGGGGAAGTTGTAATCAGACTCTTCTCTCTTCTCTGGACTGTTCCTCTTCAGAGAAAGTGATTTCTCTAAGACCAGACTGAGAGTGTTTAGGTAGAAAAGGTCACCTCAAGAGGTATGATTTGTGGAGGGACATTGAAAAGTCTCTCTGCCCTCTCAAAACTTTCCTATTTGCCCTCCATTAGTCCTAGAAGTCTTGGGTATATCACCCTTTGGGTTTAGAAATTTCAGCAGGTTAAAGAAATGAAAAGGCAGAAATTATATATATATATAATCATAGAATTTCAGAGCTAGAAGAGTTCCCATTGGCCATCTAGTCCATTCTGTACCTCCAAAAGAATATCTGATGAGTGGTCATACATCCTTTGCTTGAAAACCTCTAGTGAGGAGCACCCCACCACCTCTAGGGACACCTATTTATTTTTGGATAATTCTGTTAGGGAGTTTGATCCTAATTCTGTGCTCTGGGGCCAAAGAGAATGAATGATAGACTTTCAAATACTTGAAGGCTGCTATGACATCCTCCTGAGAAAACATGGAGCAGCAAACATTGTTGAATTTGAAATGAGAGATTCTAGGCTCAAATCTTGGTTTGTCCACTTACTACCTGTGTGACCTTCTGTCTTTAAATCTATGAGCCTATTACTGGTAATGCATCCTCAGTTCTTTCAACTTATTCTCATATAGTATGAAGTCAAGGCCCTTTACTATTATGGTTGTCCTCCTTTGCAATTCTCCTTCTTAAACATCCTTCTTAAATTGTAAATGAATGAATGAGAAAGGATTTATTAAGCCTTTACTGTATTCCAAGCACTGTGCTAAGGGCTGGGGACAGAGATACTGAAAACAAAAAAGAATTCCTGTCCTCAAGGAGCTTATGTTCTAGCAGATCAGAGGAGTATAACACTAATAGAGGAATGGTGGCCAGGAAAGGGTGTTGTGTACAAGGAAGGCAGAAAGCAATGGTGGCAGGGTAGAGAGGGCTACCTGGGCAGATGGGAAAATGGCCTGGGCACATGAATGGATGAAATGTGAAGCTGAAAACTAGTCTGGCATCTAAGCTATTTCTAGTTTACACATATTTACTAGAGGCAGCTACATGGTTCGGTAGATAGAGTGTGTGGATTTAGAATAAGGAAGATCTGAATTCAAGTCCTGCCTTGCACACTCCTAGCCCATAGTAGATGCTTAATAAATATTTGTTTCCTTCCTTCACTATATCCCAGAGGTTCCCAAACTTATTTAGCCTACTGTTCCTTTAAAAAAAAATTACTCAGTGCCACCCCTGGAAATCTACTTTCTTTAACCCTTTAATGTTTTTATTGAAATTTGTGTCATTTAAAAAAATATAAATTTTTTTTAAAAAAATGACATCTTAAATTGAACAGTTTATTGTAAATTTGTGACTTTTTTCTGAATTGAAATTTTCATGACACAATATTGAATCATGTAACTGTATAGTATCATATTGCAAACAAGTCATTACACACACTGCTGATGCATGTTGGATTTCCTGATGCGTGACATGCTTGCCTGCCAACACTAGCTTGTTAAGACCTGTCAGTGTACTTGACCCATGATCAGTTACAAATTGTATGTTGTGTGTTTATTTGGAAAAGAATGTAATCAATAGAACTTTAACTCTGTTACATAATAGATGAAACACGTACAAATAGTTTTTTAAAATTTTCTTTTCTTCTTTCCATATGCTTCCACCACCCCCTTATTTTTATTCAATGCCCCTCAATTACACCCAAGGCTACTACCACCCCACTGGATTGTTCCAGCACCCTACCAGGGTGTGGTATAACTCACTTTAGGAAACTCTGTCTAGCCAAACCAGCCTGTTAGCTGCTCCCTGTACTTGACATTCCATCTTCAGACTCTGTGCCTTACCAAGTTATCTTCCTTCCTTCCCACTCCCCTCTAGAATATAATTTCTTACCTCCACCTTAGAATCTCCAGTCTGCTTCAAGGCACAGCTCAGGTGACACTACTTGCATATTTCCTGATCTCTCCCTTTTCCCCCAATTATTAAAATTCTTGCCCTCTCGAAATTATTGTTTTATTGCTTTGTATATGCTTTGTATTTAGTTACTTACATACATAAGATCACAGGATCATAGAGATTGCATTCCCCTAGTAGCATGTAAGCTCCTTGAGGACAAGAGCTGTTTGGACTTTGTTTTCAAGTGTCTATCACTAAGTACAATTCCTGGCATATTATAGGTGCTATTTAACCACTTGTTGAGTTAGTGGTTCATGAGTTCCTATCAGATACCTTTTTCACTTTGCTTATAGACTTCCATATCTATCAGACTTAAGCTGAAAGTACACTCAAGGAATAGCAGAAATGTGTGTGCAAATGAAAGCAATACTATGACTCTAGTTCAAGCTCATGCCAAGTATAAGGAATGTCTTGGTGAAATACTGTAATGTAAATGTGGATTAAAATGTTTAGTCTATTTCTTCCTGAGCCAGAGAGACCTTAGTCTGTTGCAGCCTTTGTGTGTGTGTGTGTCTGTGTGTATGCACATATGTGGGACGGAAGGGCAGAGAGACAGACAGACAGAGACAGAGAGACAGAGAGATAGAAAGAGAGAATGTAAGGAAAGATTAACTTTGTTCTTTCTGAAACTGATGCCTCAGTTTTCAAATGAAATGGTCATGAAGTGGTGTTTTCTTGATCAGAAAATTACACTCACAAGAGTGGGTTGTGTTTATGGCTGTGTGAAATAGTGACATTTTGAAAGTTGTCCTGAGATATGTGATCATACCTGACCCTACATTTAATCACTTGACTCTATTTCCCTTCCTTCTTCCCCATCCCCATCAGTATTTAAGTAGATGGTTTACATAACCTGGGAGGCTGAACAGGCCTGGGAAGTAGTTCCCTAATAGACAGCCTGTAAAAGAAGTTACTTTATTCCAAGAAAGGTAGGGAAAAATGTAGACCATTTTGTGAGGAGATAGGGGAGACCCAGAACTCATTTGCATTGGATATGAAATTCTGTTTCAGCTTCAGATTACTTTGCATTGATGCTTTAAAGTCTTCCCTACACTATAATTTAGGCCTACTTTATGGGCAAGGTATCCAACCTTTAGTCTTGGCTGCCCCTCTCCCATCACATCTGATCACATAATTGTTAAAATAGTTTCCTTCTACTGCCCAATTCTGCTAATGCTGCAGGCACCTCAGGGCACCTACATAACTTCCTTTGTCTCGCCAACGTTATAAATTGGGTAATATGTTTGAACAAATCTGGCAGGTTCCTGCCAAAATGCAGACAGATTGAGAAGCAAAGGAAGTCCAAAAGAAATAGTTCTTTGGCTTTCCTTCTGTCCTTTTCAAAAGCTCAAACCGCAATGCCAAGTTCAGAGACTCATGGAACACAAAGGAGGTTTGCTGTCTGATAAATCACAATACAGAGAAATATGTCTTTTGCATTTCCTCTTAAGGAAAATGATCAGAGGGTAAGCAAGTATCTGCCAACGGAGCCTGATTTGGCTACAAAAATGTGCATGCCAGCAATTATGTCAGTAGTTGTTTGGCTTAAACTACTCAAGCTGATCATTCCTTCTCAATTCAGTTTGGATGGTTAATGTTGTCTCTTGTCCCTTTAAGGGAAAGAGCTTACACGACTTGCTTGAAATTGGCTTCTGGGAACAATTTGATTCCTATGGTACCACTACTGGAAAGCAGCAAATGAAAACACTGTTCTTAAAAGACACAAGTGCCTTCAACCAGATGTCTTAGTCGCTGTTGTTGTCTTCTGATAGGTTTGAGAAACCTCATGGAAATGCAGCAGCCCTGATGGGCTCTTCCCACAACTGGAGTTCATACTCAAAGGCTGGATGCTCAGAGGGCAGATGAGTACTACTGCTCTCTTCAGGGTACTAGGGCCTGCAGGGATTGGGCTTCCTAACACTGTAGTGCCTAAGCTCCCATCTGGTGTATTCCCCGTTATTAATCAAGTGGTAGAATGTGGGTTTTAGAAAAGGGTATTTACTGAGACTATAGTAAGAATACTAGGTATAAAAATTTCCCTCAAAATGGGAGAGGAAGAGCTCATTCTCCCTTTGCACACACAAAATCCCTGAGAAGAGTGAGCTCAAATTTAAAGAATGCCCCAGAACTCCTGGTCTTGGGAAGCCTTTTCTCTCTTTACGGAGTCCTTACAAAAATTCCACGTGATGGGTTGGAATTGTATAACTCATAAGGAAGGGCAAATCTGAGGTTCACGTCCTCATTGGCCAGTCCCCCAGTTAGACTAAGAATACTAGATAGGTAATTAAAAGACCTAAGTTTGAGACATTAACTTCTCTCTGCCTCTATTTCTTCAATTATGGAAAGGGGATGACAATTAGAACATCCACCTTACAAGGTTGCTTTGAGGAAAGCATCTGTTAAGTTATCAAAATATATAAAAACGTGAGTTATTTTCATTCTATGTTGTTCAGTCATTTTCATTCTATGTCACATTTCATTCTATATTCATTCTATATTCAGATTTGTGGATCTGGATTATAATGAGTGCCACTCTTCTCTTATTTTGTCTCACTTGGACCTTTCAGTCACATCAGCTTTCTGAACCTGTCACCTTGGAATTCTTTCCTCAATCAATGCCTGGGTAGAGAAGGGAAAAACAGGAAAAAATAGTGTGTCCTATAGTTCCTTACCCAGAATAAGGACTTTGTTGTTGTTCAATCATTTTTTTTTCAATTGTTTCTGAAACTTTGTGATCCCTTTTGGGGTTTTCTTGGCAGAGATAATACATCCTGGGCCATCGCCAGTTGTCCTGACTTTTGTCTCATGACTGCATTTCAATGACTCTGGAGGAGAGAGCAAGGCTGATGACTTCTGAAGCCCTTCCTCACTTAAGTCCAGTTCAGGAGCAAGTTAAGACATCACTGTCTTGATGTGTTTTTGAGAACAAAAGCAACAGCAGCAGCAACAAGTACAACTGGAGTAGTTTGCCATTTCGTTCTCTAGCATATTTTACACATAAGAAAACTGAGGCAAACAGGGTCAAGTGACTTGCCCAGGATCACACAGCTAGAAAGTGTCTGAGGCCAGTTTTGAACTCAAGATTATGAATCTTCCTGACTCTAGGTTTGGCACTCTATACACTGTGGCACCCAGAGTAAGAACTCACTAGATGCATGCTGAATGTTTGCTAAAGGCTCGCCTTTATCTTTTCTTAAAAGTTTACCTGTGTCTTTATCTCTATCCTCTTGCTCTCCCTTTGTGGGTAATAACTGCTAAAAGTGGGGCATAACGGGTACTTAATAAATATTTATTGGTACTGCCTCTGTGTTCCAGGGTGCTTTTCCTCGAATACTATTTTTGGTGACTTGGTGGAATTGGTATGTTTGGAGTTACCCAGGGTCACATATAAACTTACTCTATGGCATGATATGATAGTGAATGGGAATGTAGGATAAGATTATCTTAACTGTCCTTAGTCATCAAAATAAATCAAACTAATTTCTTATACATTGGGTTGCAGATTATATATACATATATATATATATATACATATATATATATATATATATATATGTATATATATATATATATATAAAATCCTTCATTTCTCCATTAGAATGTAGGGTCATTGTTGAGTAGGGATTATTTCATTCTTTGTACTTGTATCCCCAGTGTCTGGCATATAGTAGCTGCTTAGTAACATTTGTTAATTGGGGTGGCTAGGTGGCACAGTGAATAGAGCACTGCCCTGGGATTCAGGAGGACCTGAGTTCAAATATGACCTTAGACACTTAATGCAAAACTAGCCGTGTGACCTTGGGCAAGTTGCTTAATCCCAATTGCTCTAAAAAAAAAAAGTAACACTTATTAATCAATTGATTCAATTAGTCAGTCAAACATACATAGTATCTCCTCTATACAGCATCCTATGGAGGATACAGTGGAGTAAAGTGTGATTTCTGCCCTGGAGAATCTTATAATCTCTTATGGGAGACAGAAACTATGGATTCACCCTTAAAAATGTTTAATTTCCTTCCACCAATATATTTTGGTAATTTGGTAATTTATGGTCTCAAACAGTTGCCTGGGTGTACTGAGACAGTGATTTGCTTGAGGTCATGCAGCTAGCAGTATGAATCAGGGTAGGACTTGAATCTGGGTTTTGCTGACTTCAAAACTGGAGCACTATCCATTATACTACACTACCTTTCATACATATGTTGTGAAATTAGAACACTTTATTAAAAATTGATATTTTTAATAAGGAACAAGGATGGAAATATCCCCAAATCTGGTACTGAAAACAATATTTCCCTTTGAAGTCATTCGGTTAAAATTGTACTTTCTAGGAAGCAACAACATCTGCTTATTTGTTTTTGTATGTGGACTCAAGAATAATTGATTTTTAAAATTCTCTAATGTGCTTGTAGGCTGAAAAAAAATACTGTAGTCAGCTTAATTTTCTCAGCAGCATTTTCTCATGTTTCTAGGGGCACTCAGTGAAATAGTTCCATGTCTTTGATTCTGTGATACTTTCTTATCAGAGTTAAAGTTGGAACTTTTTAGGGATCTTCCCTGAAGTTGTGGTGGCATCAAGCTTACTTCTACTTAAACAACTGCCATTTTCTACTCCACTGCTGCTTGTATCTTAGTGGTTATTACATTCATTCTGTGTGTTGTGCACGGTGTTAGTGTGATACAGCAGAAAGAATGTTAGAAGCAAAGTTTGAATCTTTGGTTGGAATCTTCCCTGTCACAACTTGTATGAGCTTAAGTAAGTTACTTTGGGGTGGCTAGGTGGTGCAGCGAATAGAATACTGGCCCTGCAGTCAGGAGTACCTGAGTTCAAATGTGGCCTCAGACACTTAACACTTACTACCTGTGTGACCTTGGGCAAGTCACTTAACCCCAATTGCCCTGTCTTCCCCCCTCCAAAAAGCAAAAAAATAAAAAGTTACTTCACTGCTGAGTCCGAGTTTTGTCAACTTAAAAATGAGTGGGCGGGATTAGATGGACTTTCTAGCCCTGAATTTATGATGCTTTGAATGTAGGCTATTAAATGAGTTGGAGCTTACTTTTCTATCCACCGCTAAGCTGGCATCTTTAACCTTTAGCTTTTTACAATTTGTGTCAGGTCATTTGGGGTCAGGGACATCATTGATTGGGAAATTGGTGAGATCTTGTAACACCAATTTGATACCACTAGTAGCTCCTGTGCACATGCATACATATTCCCAGGGTGTGTTCAGATATAGTAATACATATTTTATGTATGTAATATAATAAACCTTCCTACTCCAAGATGAAACCAAAATATTTATTTGGGACATTGCTATTAGAATATCAAAAAGCAAGGGTTAGTAAGGTACTCATCACCAATCCAGGGAGTGCTGACATTTAAAGCATTCTCTCTGTCAAGCCTCCCCACAAGCAAGCTCTCCTAGGCAAGTTCTTCCCTCTGCCAGCTTCTCTCTCAGTCAACTTCTCTCTCAGCCTGCTTTCTCTGCCCACATCTTTCCCTCCAAGCAATACAATATATATTGCATTTGATTGGCTTAGTGTGAAGAAGCTTGGAAATCAGCACTGAGGTATGGGGATCCCAGTGTTCCAGAGCCTAATTGGCTCTACCCCAGGGCTCCATGTGAGACTTATTAATGGGCAGAGAAGGTCTGATATCCCATTAACCTAATAGATCCTTTGATTGAAGTCCAGTGGGCTTATTTAGTTTTTAACAACAACAACAACTAATAATTAACATTTATATGGTGCTATGTGCCAGGTACCATGGAAAATACTTTGCAATTATTATCTCAATTGATCCTGACTGGTATGTCTTTTCATTATTCTCATTTTGTGACTGAGGGAACTGGGGCAAAGTGACTTGGACAGGGTCCCATAGCTAGTAAGAATCTGAGGCTAGATTTGAACTCAGGTCTTCCTGACTCCAGTCCTGGCACTCTATCCACTATGCCACTGACCTTCCCAATCTGTTTTGAGGAAGAAAGCTTAGAATGAAATCAGAAGACCATAGATTTAGAGCTAGAAAAAACTTCATAGGTCCTTTTGTTCAACCATCCTTGTTCTGATGATAAAAATGAGTTCCATGGAGGTGAAGTTGCCTGACCAAAGCCATATAAAGAGTAAATGGTAGAACCTAGCTTGGAGTCACAAGGAACTGAACCATATATTTAGAATGGGAAACAATGTATAGTCTAAACTGTGTACAAGTGCTCTGACTGCAAAGCCAAAACATCATGTTGGCCTTCATAAATATGAGGATAATTTTGATTACGTTAAATTAAAAAGGTTTTGTACAAATAAGACAAATGTAACCAAGATCAGAAGGAAAGCGGAAAATTGGGAAAAAATTTTTATAGACAGTTCCTCAGGTAAAGGTCTCATATTTAAATATATACAGAATTTTGTGAAATCTATAATAATACAAGTCATTACCCAGTTGATAAATGGTCAAAAAATACGAACAGGCACTTTTCTGGTGAAAAAATCCAAGCAATTTATAGTCATATGAAAAAAATGCTCTAAATCATTACTGATTAGAGAAATGCAAATTAAAACAACCTTGTAATATCATTTTACACCTACCAGATTGGCTAAAATGATAGGACAGGAAAATGACAAATATTGGAGGGGATGTGTAAAAATTGAGACACCATTTCATAGTTAGTGGAACTGCAAAATAATTCAACTATTTTGGAGAGCAATCTGAAATTATAACCAAAGAGTTATTAAAATGTCTATATACCCTTTGACCCAGTGATACCATTCCTTGGCCTATTTCTGAAGATAACTAGGGAAAAATGTTCCAAAATTTTATAGTAGTTCTCTTTGTGGCAGCAAAGAACTGGGAATTGCACGGATGCTCATCAATTGGGGAATGGTGGAATGAGTTGTGGTATTTGATTGTAATGGAATACTACTGTGCTATAAGAAATGATGAGCTCAATGGTTTTAGAAAAACATGGAAAGACTTGCATGTAATAACAAAAAGTGAAATGAGCAGAACCAAGAGAACGTTATATACAGTAACAGCAATATTGTTTTAAGAACGACTTTGAACAAATAAATTATTTTTACTACTACAAATACTCAAATTAACTATAAAGCATATATGAAGAAAGATGTCTGCACCCAGAGAAAGAACTGATAAATAGAAGTACATATAGAATAATTTTACATATATATATATATATATATATATATATATATATATATATATATATATATATATACACATCTATTTGTGTTATTGGTAGCCATCTCTAGGGCTGGTGGAGGGAAGGGAAGAAAAACAAAGAAATTTACATGATAATTTTGTATAGTTGAAAGGAACAACAAGTTATGCATTTTTTTGCAGTTTCATGTGTAATTGTTTTTTTTTATTATATTATGCTATGGAAATGTTTGTTTTATTCTATAAATTAAAAATAAAATTTAATAATGAAAACAAGTATGACATGATTTGAAATATTTTAGAACAACAATAAATCAATACAATTTTTGAAACTCCAGTATCTGGGTTTTCCAAATTGGTATCTTAAGAGGGTAACAATACGTGTGTGTGTGTGTGTGTGTGTGTGTGTGTGTGTGTGTGTGTGTTAGGTTGTTAGATTGTGTATGTCAGATTGACTTCCACTGGAGTGCCATGTACTTGTGGACTGATATGAGTCTAGTACAGTCTGGCCCTCTGACACTCAAGAATAGACCTATTCTTGTCTGCCTCCTGCTAGTGCAGTGGATGATCCAAGATTATCTCCCATCTACTCTGTCTGTATCATCTATGTACAAGTTGTCACTTCCATTAGAATGTGAGCTGCTTGAGGGCAGAGACTGTGTTTGTGCTTTTCTTTGTACCACAGCCCTTGGTCCACAGTGCTTGGCATATGGAAAGTGTTTGATAAATGTTTGTTGATTGACAAAAAGCCACTTCTTTGCTACCCCCATGTGCTGAAATGACTTCTTTCTTACATGCTTTTGAGAAGTGAATACAAAACACATTGCCACTTTGTTTTTATTTTTTGAATTTTTATTTTCAGTTCCAAAAATCTTTTCTTTCCTCCACTCTTCACACACCCACTGAAAAGGCAAGAAATACAATATTCATTTTATATATGAAGTCATGCAAAATATATTTCATATTAATTATGCTGCAGAAAAAAAAACCAAGAAAAATAAAGGGAAAAAATCTGGTTCAATTTACACTCAGAATCCATCAGTTGTCTATCTGGGGGTGGATAGCATTTTTTATCATGAGTCTTTTGGAATTGTTGTAGATCGTTGTATTTATCTGAGTTGCTAAATCTTTCAATTGATTATCATTGCAATATTGCTGTGATTGTCTACAATGTTCTCCTGGTTTTGCTCACTTTACTTTGCATCAGTTCATATAAGTCTTCCCAGTTTTTTTTCTGAAACCCTCCACCTAATCATTTCTTAAAGCACAATAGTATTCCGTAACAATCCTATACCGTAACTTGTTCAGCAGTTCCCCAAATGATGAATATCTTCTCAGTTTCCAGTTCTTTGTCACCACCAAAAGAGTTGCTATAAATGCTATTGCACATATGAGTTCTTTTCATTTTTCTTTGATCTCTTTGGGGCACAGATCTAGAAGCAGTATTTTTGAGTCAAAAGGTATGCACAGTTTTATAACCCTTTAGGCATAGTCACAAATTGTTTTCCGGAAAGATTGGAGCGATTAAAAACTCCCACTTCTGACACCAATTAATGTCAACAGGATTTTATCGAGCCAGCCTCTAACCTGGGAATTCTCAGAGCTGCACAAAACAGTGTGTTAGTATTAGTGTGTCTATTTTTTCACATCCCTTCCAGCATTTATTATTTTCTTTTTTTGTCATGTTAGCCAATCTAATAGGGTGTAAGATCTTCACTTTCACATGCATGGTCAAATTGACTGACTTATTACCCCTCTTTCCCTGCCACCCGTCATCCATTGACAAGCTCACCAATCCAATGTGCCATGCAGGGTTTCCTAGAAAAATAATGAGTCATTCATGAGGATCAGAAAATATTAAAGCTTTAACATTAATTTATAATTCATCTTAATTCAAAATGTATCATGATTCAAAGATAAACCCATTAACTGGGTCTGTCACAAATTTATCCTACCTACCTTCACTTGGGCACTCTTCATTCAACTGTTTTTCAGTCATCTTTTTTTTTTAAGTCTCTAATTGACTCCCTATCACATCCCCTACAGTAGTTGTTTCAAACCTTCTCAATAGCCAATCTCTTCTCTCTCAGCAGAATACTTTTTCTCTTGTTTTATTGAAATGAAAGCTTCTTTACCTCCTTTCTTCTTACTTCAGCTGTCTTCTTACTCATTTCCTTCTCATTCCCCCAAATCTCAGAGGATAAAGTAGCCCCCTCCTTTGCCCAAACAAACCTGTTCCCTTATGCCCTTGAGTCCATCTCTCCATTCTCCTTTGGAAGCTTGCTCCATAATAACTTATTCTCTCTCAATTTCAATGTTTCCCACTCTATTGGAACATTCCTTCCTGCCTAATGATATGCTCAGGTCTTTTTAAGCTTCCTCATGGGACATTCTTTCAACTTAATGCCTTATCTTTCTCCTTTCATCACTAAATTTATAGAAAGAGTAGTCTCCCCTTCCTATGTCTCTTTCCTTGTAATCCTCTAGCTCTTCAGCTACCTATCTGGCTTAGGTTTCCACTCTATTACTAAAACTAGTCTCTCCAAGATTACCAATAATTTCTTAATTAAATCAAATAGCCATTTCTCAGATGTCCTTCATACCTTTTCTGTAGCATTTGTTTACTTTGACATTCCCTTTCCTTTCAGCTTCTTTGACACTTCTTTATTGGTCCTTCTCTTATTTGTCTCATCTCTCCTTTTCTGTCTTCACTAGTTATTCCCTCTTTCCCTGTCCCTTAAGTGAGAATGTCCCCAAAGGCTTTGCCCTCAGTCTTCCTTTCTTTTTGTATGATATTCTCATCATTGACAAGTTCATCCTCTCTTGTGCCTTCAGTGATCATATCCAGGGAGATGGCTACTAAAAGAATATCTTTAATTCCCATTTCTTCACCATGTCTCAGCCTTGTCTTTTCAGCTACTGGCTGGACATCTCCACCTGCATCTTTTACCAGTAACTTAAACTCAACACAATTGCAACTGAACATACCATATTCCCTTTGAAACCTATACTTCCTTCCAAATGCCCTATTTGTTTTGAGGTGTTATCATTTTCCCAGTCACCTGGACTTGAAATGATAGAGTCCCTTAAGCTTTTTCTTTCTCCCCTCTATGTTCAATCAGTTGCTAATTGATTCTCCCTTTATAATTTGCCTTGTATCTCTCTGTTCTACTCGCATTAAGACCACACTATTCCATATTCTTTTTACTCTTTGTATGGACCAATTAATAGCTTTCTAACCAGACTTCTCACTTTTGGGCTCTCCACTCTCTTCAATCTGGCTTCAAATCCTGGCTCTGAGACTTACTACCCATTTGTTGCAGAGCCCATTAATCTATGATTGCCATGATTTATTTGAAGTACCTGGCTTATGGATTATAATACCCCATCTTATTATGGATGATAACAAGGATATGTTTGCTTCTTTTAAAAAAAGTTTAATTGGTGAATTTTGTTTTTATATTACTTACATTTCCAGATTATCCTTGAAGCTCTTTTGTAACAAATTTAAAAAATTAAGTAAAACTAATAATATAGTGACCTCATCTGAAAGTTCATACACTTTCTACATCTCTAGCACTTCCTCAAAGCTATTTTTAAAGTGTTCTTACAAAATTAACAGAAATATTTTTCTCTCCTTCCCACTCCCCCATCCCATTAGAAAAAGAGAAAAGGAAAAAAATCTTTGTAACAAATATTCATAGTAAAGCAAAACAAATTTCCTTATTGGCCTCACACAAATATTATATGGATATATATGCATATGTGCATATATATATATATATGTATATATATATATATACACACACACACATCTGTGTATGGGTATATATGTGTGTATATGTATGTATGTGTATGTATATATGTATGTGTGTGTGTGTATATTCTGCACACTAAACCATCACTTCTTTGCCAAGAGGTGGATAGTGTGTTTTATCATTAGTTCTCTATAATCATAGATGGTCATTTTATTGATCATAGTTCTTATAGTTTTCAAAGTTGTTTTTGTAATGTTATTATTGTATACATTATCCTCCTGATTCTGCTCATTTCATTCTTCATCAGTCCATGAAAGTTTTCAAAATTAGGTATTTTTATCATTTTGATGTTAAAGTATAAATTATTCCTAGTAAGTACTTTTTTACTCTGCATTAGTTCCTATAATATTTTACATGATTGTTTGAAATAATTTATTTCTTCATTTCTTATAGCACAAAAGTATTTTTTCATATTCATATACCACAATATTTTCAGACATTCTTCAATTGATTGTATTCAAGGTAACCTCTGACCCTCAGGTTCTTATTATCTAGTATGGGTGGTGATGTAATAGCAATAGAAGAAGTCATAGCATCAGATTTAGAGCAGGAAGGGACCTTAAAAACCATCAAATCCAATTCCTTTATTTTATAAATAGAGAAACTGAGGCCCAGATAAGTTATGTGAATTATTGCCCATGGTCACAAAAATGGTAAATATGGAAAGCAAGATTTGAACCTAGGTCTTCCTGACTCAAGCCTTGCCTTCTATCCCTTACGCTTAGGTTGCCTTTCACAATCTATATATTCCAAGGGTTTCATGTAGGAAAGCACAAGCTATATTTGAATCGACCAGCTTGCTTAATAACAGAAGGCTCATTTGACTGTAGGACTGAAATGTGACTCTGAGGAATCCTACTGCTGATTTTTTAATAATCTTGGGCAAATCCTCCTCTTGAAACTGGGTGTTTTTGTTAAATGAGACTCAGCAGTGCTGACCTCACCTCATATACCATTTAGAATTTGGAATGAGTTGTGACAGTGAAGTGGCCTGCCCCAGCATTTGAAGAATAGTTTCATTCCTGCTAGCCATTTTTTTTGTAGTCGGATTTCTGTTCAATGTGAATGTGTCTCTCTCTTTCTTCATGCTGGATGGCACTAGGCATGATGGGGGCTCTTCTGTGTTGCCAACCACTAGATCTGAATTCCTTCCAGCACCTCCTGCTCCAAAGCACCTCTTATGATTAATTAACCTTTTGTGGAGTAACTGGGACATCTGTGTGGGATGAGATGGAGTTTGGTCAGACTTCAGTTTCCAGTTGTTCAGCAAGAGGATAATTAATTATAAGAGCTGTGTTGGAACAAAAGATTGCTGGAAAGAAGCCAAATAAAGCAAAACATCTAATTATCAATGTGTAGGAGGGTTTTTTTATTGTTGGAGAAAAGAAAATACTTAATACAGCAAATACAAAACAAAGGTAATAACCATGTGCGACACTTCATTAGAGGTTTATATTTTAAATCAAAGAATTCAGCAGGTTTGTCTTCTAGGACAAAGACGGAAGCATTAACCATAAGGAATAAGCAGACATCTATAATATAAAGACCAAGTTCATGTCCAAAACAAATGTATCCCTGCTGTTTGTGGTAATTGTTATTTTGCCTTTAGTAAGGGTGTATCTGGAGCCATTGGGGTATTCTTACTACAAATTAACAGCTCTAAAATCTTGCCATCTAGTAAAGGGGTTTGGATTAAGACATAAAATGAGAGAGGGAGGCAAAATGCAGGAAGCTGAAGATGGTAGAAAATCAATTTCCCCAATAAAAATAGCAGCCAGGAACTGGTGGTTTCACGACTCACCTTTCGAAGAGACTTGCCTCTAGACTTGAGCCTGTATCGACATGGCAGAAACTTTACACTCAGTGGACAAACTTGTCATAAGCTTTTGATGTCAGCTACTCCTTCCTTGCTCATGGTGAGATGATGGGGCAACCATAGAGAGCAATACTGAAATCTCTGAGAAAAGATCTTATAGGAATGTTAAGTCATGTGGTAATGTGTCCTGCTGGCTTTAAAAATGTGTATCATTTGATTATCCTCCAATTATCCTTCAGTTAGGTATTATAAAGGTCTTTAATTTCACTAAGTTTCTAAAGAGTAAAAATTAAGGAGTACCCATTTTACAAATGAGTAAAATCGAGAAATATCTGGAATAAGTATAACACTAGGGCCAGAATACTCCTTCTGACATGAAGACATAGGTACCTTTTTGGGAGTGCTTCTCACAAAACTTCTCTGGATCAGATGCCCACCCAGGAAAACCACGGAACATTGGAATCTTTCTTGTATAGCTTGCTCAAAAAGGGCAACAACTCCCCTTCAAGCATTCAGACTAAGAAGACATCAAAATACAAAGATTTTATTTAACTCAACAAATAATTTAGAAAGGATTGAACCACATTCACAACCAAGAAAACTCTACTCTCCTTTCTGGAAAGGGACTTTTATGGTCCACTTAACTCACAGAACCAGTCAAGGGCAAGGTCTATGGATTTCCTTCTCCAAATTGTGACTCTATGCTTTATTGTTTTTTGGTGCATGTGGTTTCTTGCTGTGCTAGACTCTTTTTGCCTTGGCTCAGTTGCCACTTCATTGTTCATATCTAGTGCTGGCTGCTTCTCTCTAGAGGCCTCCTGTCCAGGTCTCTATGAGGCTGAGCATTCCCATCTCCATTTGGCACTGGTTCCATCTTCGTTTTGGTAAGCTGCTACCTTCAGGGACTGCTTCCCATCTGTATTCTCTGTCTGAAACCCATCTTGCCTAGTCTGTCCTATATGGCAGCAATTCTCATCTTGTGCATTAATGCTGAGAGACTCTCTTGCCTGGTCTCTCTTATATGGCAGCAACTCCCTCCCCTCTTAGGCTGGGTCTTTTGTGCCCAATGAAAGAGGAGTTTACCTGCTCCCATTTTATGTCACAGACTCAAAGGATATGGACAATGAATACCTCTATAGGTTTTCCCTGATATCTAGAAGAAACTGTAAAAACTGGAGTTTATACCTAGTACTCTTTTTTGGAATATATGATTATCTCAGTAAACAAGGATCTACGGTTTTGTAGGTATGGATGTTCCATTCGCTGACAACCTTCTAAATAATCTTTTAGAGTTGCTTAAGGGAAGCTATATGGCACAGTGAATAGAGCACTGGCCCTAGAATCAGGAGAACCTGGCTTCAAATCCAGCCTCTGACACTTGACACTTACTTAGCTGTGTGACCATGGGCAAGTCACTTAAGCTCAGATTGCCTCACAAAAACAAAATTAAAGAAAAAAAAATCCCTACCCCTCCATAAAGGAGTTGTTGTAAATGAAAAATTCACCCTGCAGCTAACCTTATGATGGGCCTCTCCAAATTTAGCTAGGCTGGTCCTCATGTCTGTTGTCAGACCCATACTTGAAGGCTTAGTAGCTTGGTATGGCTCACCAGGCCTTGACCTCTGCTGATATAGCTTTCAAGAGCCCTAAGTCATGGTTTGATGCTAGGATGACTTATCAGGGTAGAACTTTCCTGGAATAAAGAACAAAATAAGTTGAGTGTTTCATTGACAAACACAATATCTTGCAAATAGTAGGTACCTAATAAATGTTTGCTCTTTTTAGTTCAGTTTAGTTCAATTGATTTTATTTGAATTGAATTGAATTTCAATCCAATTCAGCAGAGAGGTCCTGAAGATGAGTAGAATGGTGGAAGTGTGCTGAAACAGGCCCCCTCAGTAATATCCTATTTCTTTTTTAAAAATTAATTTTATTTCTTTATTTGTTTTTAGTTTTCAACATTCACTTCTATAAGATTTTGTTATAAATTTTCTCCCCCTCTCTCCTCTCTCCTATCCCCAAGATGGCATGCAATCTGATATAGGCTGTAGATGTACAATCATATTAAACACATTTTCACATTAGTCATGTTGTAAAGAAGAATTAGAAGCAAAGGGAAAACCATGAGAAAGAAGAAGCCAAGAGAGAGAGAGAGAGAGAGAGAGAGAGAGAGAGAGAGACAGAGACAGAGACAGAGACAGAGACAGAGACAGAGAAAATAGTATGCTTCAATCTGCATTCAGATTCTATAGTTCTTTCTTGGGATATGGATAGCCATTTCTATCATGGGTCTTTTGGGATTGTCTTAGATCCTTGCCTTGCTGAGAAGAGTTAAGTCTATTAAAGTTGATTATTGCACAATGTTGCTGTTACTGTGTACAATGTTCTCTTGGTTCTGCTCACTTCACTCAGCACCAGGTCATGCAAGTCTTTCCAAGTTTTTCTGAAGTCCACCAACTCTTAATTTCTTATGGAACAATACTATTCCATTATATTCATATACCACAACTTTTCCAACCATTCCCCAATTGATGAGCATCCCCTCAATTAGTAATATCCTATTTCTTTAAGATATTTTATGTACAGAGTTATTCCTTTAAAACATGTGCTTTAAGAATGGTGCATTAATCCATCTATTTTTCTTGTGTTGTTATTCAGGTTATTAGTTTCAAGAGAAAGAATCTTATATCTTCTGTAATTGACAGAGCATTTTGCATATAGTGAATGCTCTGTATTCATTAATGGTTTTGGAATATATAATTCTTCTTTGGTTGCTACCCCTTCAACTTGTATTTTCACTTATGGATTGGGTCCCTTAAAAAGAAGGCTACTAGCTGGGTTTCACTGGGTGCTCTGTGAGTCCACACCTTTTCTTTGGTAGGTGAGGGGGTGGGGATGCATAAGGCTGGGTCTCTCTATCTCACTCAGATTGGAAATACAACAGTCACTTGTGGGCCTGATTGCACTGCTGATTAACATAGAAGCTTTAACTGATTCCATTTTTAACCTGGGTTGGTTTGCCCCCTTTAGGCAAGCTGGTTGTCTCTTGTTCCTTAGGAGGTCACTATATATTTTATATGAGAGGGTAGAAATCAAGGTAATCTTTTTGGTGGAGATAGCACCAGAATAAGGCATTGAATGAAGAGTTTTTTTTAAAAAAATAAGTTTTTATTGATACCTTTTGTTGTTTTAAATCATCATAATTTCAGTATTCCTCTTTCTTCCCCTCCCAGAGAGCCATCCCTTATAATAAATACTATTTTTTTAAAGATTAAAAAAGGAAAAAGTCAGCATAATTGATCAATACGTTGAAAAATCCTGAAAAAATGAGCAACATACAAACCTTGTGCTCACATCTATAAAGGAAGGGAATGAACTGTGTTGTACTGGTGAATGTCTAACAACTGGGTATCTGGTGGAAAAATATACAGCTGCACACACTTTTAAGTCTAATCTGCATCATTCACATTCTCTCTATCACTTCCTTAAGACTAGACCAGGGGTGACAAACTATAAGCTTTAGACTTTTGAGCCAAATCTAACCCAAGAGCTGAGTGGTTTTTATATTTTAAAATAAAATTATATTAAAAAATGTAAAAAACCATTCATAGTCCCCACTGCGCAGAAATTGGCAGTGGTATGGATTTGACCATTAAGTATAGTTTGCTGAACTCTGGTGTAGACCAGAAGTGTCAAAATCATTGCCTGCTAAACCCACCAGTGCAGCCTGGAACCAGGTTAAAATATTGAGGAATATTTAACAAAATGAGTAAGAATGCAATATAACATAAGTAATTTTAATTTGTGGTTTTCTTAGTCACTATCCTATCTCTATTTGACGCCACTGGTGTAGACAATCAACAAAACAATAAATCAAGTCTGTTTTGTAATTCCCAAGGTATAAATTCTCACACTGAAAATTTAGCACTCCTCTGGATGGGGATGTCTTCTAACATTTCTTATTTCAAGTCATTTTTGCAATATTTATTTTTGATTTTTTTTGAATGTGCGGTTGTTCTTTGCCTTTACATTGTTATAGTCATTGTGTACATGGTTTTCTTGGTTCTACTCATTTCACTCTGTATCAGTTCATGAGGATCTTTCCATACTTCTTTGTATTCACAGTTGTCATTTCTTAAAGCACAGTAATATTCCTTTGAAGGACATGATTTCAGCAGGTTCTACTGGATGTGTTCTCAAGCACCCCTTCTTACTGAATTCTCAGTTCCCATGAATAGTTCTGCACCTCAGAAGGTAGATATCAGTCAACAATGGGTTAAAAAAGATTTTTTTAAAAAGGAGCTCTATGTCTTTAAAAAAAATTGATGGTGACTGTGCTCTCTTGTGGCTCCCCACTTTCTATGGCTGGGTTAAAATGCTGGTGATTCAGCATGCTAAGCTCTGCTGCTTAATCACAAGTCATAATTTTGGTTTGGGCTATTTAGTGGTCCATTGTAATCTGCATCCTAAATCTTGTGGTAAAAGGAGAGGGGAGCAAATCTTGCTGAAGAAGGCTGTTTTTTTTTTCTGGAAATATCCAGCTGCAGGGTTGGTTGCCTCTCTGAGCTCAGCATTAGACCTTTCATGTGCAAATCTTATATTTCTTTCTAGGAGAAACTACTAGTCAGGATTTTTCAGGCAGAAAGGAAGTTACCTGCCCAGTATGTTGTGGATTAGGGGGACCAATGGAATTCCCAGGTAGCCTAAGAGAGTAGGAACAGCTCTTGAGGGGTTGCTAACTGGAGCGTGGTTAAAATGTTGAATAAGGTTGGTGGAACTGCAGCTCATTGCTTTCAACTCTCCAGGCCACAGTGCTGCTGATGTCAGACTTTTCTAGGGGATGGGAAACTTAATGGGATTTGAATATCTGAATCTGAAATCATTCTATGTGAACCAAGTGGAAAAAAAAATCTAGCTTGCATTGTTTTCCCCAAGTTTGAGTGTTCTTGTTTTTCATTGTCTCTCCTCTCTGTGGTCTGTGATCTCCTTCATTAAACTTATAAGGTCCTTGAGGGCAGGACTGCTTTTTGCCTTTTTCTGTAGCTCCAGCACTTAGCACCATGCCTGGAACATAGTAAGCACTTAATACATTTTTGTCAACTGGTTGATTTCTGTTCCTTTTAACTTTTCCAAATCCCCAACTTCCCCAAATCCATACACAGACTCCAACAGATCTATGAACTCATTGTTTCTGAAATCCCTTACAACAGTGTAGATTTCTGCCCACCCATGCCTGCCTACTCTGGGTAACTCTTATCAGCATTCTCCTGTCAGTTCACTACAGTGTTCATTAAACATGTTGGAGAACTTCCTTACTTTCTCCTGATACCGCAAGAGTACCAGTAGAGTATTCTGGCTCCCTACCTCCCATCCTTTATCCTCACAGTGATCAGCACATCTTCCTTTCCTATCATACAGTTCCTTGATCACATATTTTGTTCTTGCTCTTCAGATGTCCTCATTGGTTTTATGTTCAACTAATCAATTAATCACCAACAAGGATTTATTAAGTACCTACTATGTGTCAGACATTATGTCAGGAATACAACTACAAAGAATGGAACAGTCACTACCCACGTGTGCTTATATTTGAATGAAGAGATAATAAGAGTAGACAAAAACATGGACAGCATAAATATGAAATTGTTAAATACAAATGTATAAAAAGTTGCTAAATATGAGGTTACTTGGGAGGGAGAGCATTGGAATTTGAGGGCATCAGGAAAGACTTCATGAAGAAGATGGTACCTGAGCTCTTGCTTAAAGGAAGAGAGGATTTTATGAGGTGGGGTGAGGAGAGAGGGCATTCTAGGCATGAGAGATGAACAGTGCCAAGTGCTAAGTGTGAAGAACAGAGAGAAAATCAATTTGATCATATTGAAGAACATGGGAGGTGAGTAATGTCTGATAAGATGGGAAATGTAGGCTGGGACCAGGACATGCAGGGTTTTAAAAGCTGAGCCAACATTTATATTTTATTCTAGTGGCAATAGGAATATTAAAGCACGAGGCTGGGTGGTGGTGGTAGTGGTGTCACGTGGGTGCAGAATGAAGCAAAGGAAAAAGAAACAAAATGGTCAGAAAGGTAGGAGGTGAACCAAGAAAGAACAGTGTCACAGCTACCCAGAAAAGAGAAAGCATTCTGGAAGAGAGGGTAAGTCAACAGTGTCAAATGCTGCAGGTCTGCTAGAGCTGATGGCATTCTAGATCTTCTCTAGAAAGGTGTTATAGTCTGCTTACATTTACCATGTGCTTTCCTGTTTTCCTATGTGTCTGACTTATTTTTAATTCTTCAGAGACAGTTGTATGCCTTCTCTCATGGCCACATGTCTATACTGGTGGAATTCAGTTTTTGGGACCCTAAATCATAACCTAGATGACTTTCGATGATCACATCATAAGGTGATTTTTAAAAATAATTAAAAACTCAATCAAGTTACTGGCTTTCAGGTGGGATGTAAAACCAAGACTTTCCTTCCTTGTGATCAGCAAAGTACCCACTATACTTTCCATAAGGCTAAGGGTCTTATCATCCAGTCAGAGTCTAATTTGGGTAAATCCTCTTGGTAACTTAAATTCCTCCTTGTTTGGGTGATTTGCAGGGCACCCTGCTTAGGAAAGTGCTTGGGAAATCATAAAATGCTATGCAAATATGACTGGTTGGCACATGATTGGCTCTTATTAAATGTTCATGAATAAAATTGTTTCATTCTGACTCCATATGTGCTGGGGAGAAGTGCTTGACAGGTCCAGGTACAACTCCAGTAACTGCACCCCCAGGGGTAAGCAGTCTCCATCAATCACTTAATCAACAAGATCAGTTAGTCTGTATTGCACAAAGTCCCCAAACTATACCAAGTACAGGAGACCTTGGTAAAAATTATATGTGGCATTTACATAAACCTTTAAGGTTGGTGAAACACTTTCTTAACTGTAATTTGCTAAGTAAAGAAAAAGTCTATATCATGCTTGAAACCTTTCTCTTGAGTTTTACAAAATGTGTTCATTTTCTAATTAATTCCAAGAATTAAGGACCTACTATGTGCCAAGCACTGTGCTAGGCCCCAGGGGTTCAAAGACAAAATAAAATGGTGTCTGCCCTCAAGGAGCTTACATTGAATTGGGCCAGGTGGGGGTGGGATGGACAACATATATGCATTTAAATACACAATATACGCAGTGTGATTGCTGAGAAAGGCCTGGGGCTAATATGAGCTATTTTAAATAATTTGTTAATAATAGCATATGGACTGGGGGGGCACAATGAGAGAGTAGAGTAGGATGGGGATAGGGACAATGGAGGGACAGGACTTACACATATGGCATTTGGGCTGGGCCTTGTTAGTTCAAGTTTGATGGTGGGATGAAAGAAAGCACTTTTAGGTCAATGAACAGCTAAAAGAGATTTACTTAACTCTAGCATAACAACAACACTAATAATGGCAGCTAACATTTCTATAATGCTTTAAGGTTCACAAAGTAAGTTACAAATATTATCTCATCTTATTCTCCCCATAGCCCTGGGAGCTAGGTGCTCTTATTATTCCCACTTTACAGATGAAAACATTGATGCAGACAGAGGTTGCATGACTTGTCCACAGTCACACAGCTAGAAGTGTCTGAAGCCAGATTTGAACTCAAGTTTTCCTGTTTCTGGTTCTAATTTTCCATCCATTGGGTCAACTAGTTGCATCATAGAAAGAATATCAACAAGGAAGCAACAGCACTTGGCTTTAGCCATGATAGATTTGACATCCCATCAGCAAGGTAGGGCATGGGGACTAGCTGGTCTCAGAGCATCTACCAAGTAGGAGAGAATCAAACTCAATGTGGGTAGGACTTTTAAATTCTCTTAGCTGATCAGGAAGCTGAGTCCAGGGACGCAGGGACCAGGAAACAGATTTGTTACCTTTTAGGGAAAATAATGCCTTGTTGAGAGTGGTGTGAGAGAAGGAGGAAAAGTAGGATGGTCTCTTGTTCTGGGAGGAGGGAGGCTTAATCCATGTTGTGGGAAGGAGGAAGGGAGTAATGAAAAGTACTTGGAGATTTCAGTCCTCTCATAGATGAGTATACAAGGGCCAGGAGGGGTGGTCAGGGAAGACAACTTAGCCTATACAGCACTTACAAGTGTGATACTTCCTTCCTTACCTCAGGTTTGTTTTGAGGATCCAATGAGACAATGTATGTGAAGTGCTATATGATTATATTTGTAGCTAATATCACATCAGCTCTTCACCCCTGTTTAATCTAACCTGACCTGGACCAAGATATAGAGCCCAAGACAAGGACTTGGTGTAGCAGTGGGATGTGCCTTCAGAACAACGGGTAAGATTTTGATTCTTTGTTGTCCATTTTCCATGACTTGGTGAGCATGGGTCTCTTCTTTCCTTCCTCCTTTCTTTTTCCTTCCTTCATTCCTTCGTTCCTTTGTTCCTTTGTTCCTTCGTTCCTTCTGTCCTTCCTTCCTCTCTCTTTCTCTCTCTTCCCCTCTCTTTCTCTATTTTGCTTCTTTTGATAACAGTTATCGGAGGATCATCAATTATTTCTGTTGTGTCTATGAGTGAAACATATTATCTTTGATTCAACAAATATTTCTTAATTAAGCACCTACTAAAAATAGATGCTTGGACACACTTGATGGGCTACCCCACGCTTTGCCTAGCTGGATAGGAATCAGTACCATTTCCCTATGAACTTAAATATACCATGGTAATTCATGTCCTTACTGTTTCATGTGAGCCTTGTGGATTTAGACTTGAGTAACAAGTTTCTTTTTGACCCATAGCACCCGTAAGAGTGATCGGCCATCTGTGGAAAAAAAAGGCACTGTACTAGGTGGTGAGATGCAAAAAATAAAATAGTCTCTTTTCTCAAGGAATTTGTAGTCTACTGGGAGGATGAATGTATACATGGGAGAGCCCTTATTGGAGGATAACCTTTGTGGTCACACTTTGCTCTATCAAACCAGACGGTATTTTTAGCCTGCAAACATTAAACAGAGCAAGATCTTGCATTCTCTTTACCTTTCAGTCAATTCTCAGTCCTATTAAGATATGGTCAGCTATAGAAAGTCAACCCATTTCATCAGGGATGCACCCAATATGCATATAAAGTATTGTCATGAAGATTCTATTGAAATGCCAAAGTAAACAAGTTGGTTGGTAGCTTCTGATAATCCTTGTGATCATGTTTTTTGGAGGGCAGGGGTTTATAACATATCTGTTTTCCCTCCATTTGTTCAGTATCTTGTCCTTTTTCAGATATCTTACAAACTGATCTCTCAGCACTCTCCAAAGCACATTGCCTCCAGCATGGATCTCTTCTCTGTATGCTTGATTGGGTCCAACTGTGCTTTCCATATTTGTTTCCTTTAGTGACATTCCCACTTCTTCTTGAAACATATGGATGATTGTGATGTTAGAATTCAAATGTGGTGACTCCACTGTCATTGATGGAGAAAGTGATCTGGTAAGAGCATCTTGACAGATCTCTTCCATTTTTCATCTCTTTGTTTTTTATTCTTAAATGCTCTTAGGATATCTTCCATAAGAGACCATGATACAGTATATTGCTGGACTGTGCCAACTGAAGAATACTCAAGTCTCAGGATTGGGGATGATTTGGTTGACTTGAGCTATGGGAGGTGTCATCATCCTCTTGTGCTGGGCCTACAAATGGGGGTCTTTATTGTAGAATCAGCTCCTATTTAATAAGATCTATATGTAGATCAGACACCAGAGAGACAAAAGAAAGCTTGTTGCATGTGTAAATGGCCCCTGGGATGGGTTGATCTATGGAGGATCTGTAATACAACTTCTCAGTCTGAGATATTGTAGGTATGGAGATGGGAACCATGTGGGTAAGAGCTGAGAGTTCTTGAACTCTGCCTTCCATGGGAGTATTAAAAGTTCCTAGCCTGAGGACCTACTATGTGGCCCTAGAGCTGGAGGAGCAACAAGGAACTAAGCCATATCATAGAGGACCCCAAACCCAGACTTTGTCCTTAGCTACTACTTTGAGTTGTTTGAGTATTGTAGGTCTGTGATAGGACCCATATCTACTAAAGTGGCCCCTCCACCCCAAAATACAGGGAAAAGGTAACAAACCTTCCCTAAGTTTGAACTTGGGGAAGTCTAAACCACAGAGTGGTGCTATGAATTTGGAGCACTAAGTTCCTGAGGTCAAGGTGGAACTCACCAGAGAGGGAGGGGAATTGTATCAGATAATTTTGGGCTACCATGAGTATTTTGTCCCCCCTCCCCTGCCATATTCTTTTAGTGAGGTGATATGAAGGCTGTCCTGTACCTTATATTCATTGTTGCTTAGAGTGCTTGTTCAGAAATTTCAGAACTTTTTTGTCCATATCTATCAGCTAGTAAGACATAAGCCATATTCTAGAAATTTGGAGGTGAGCTAAACAAGCCAAATAGACTTATTTGGGGCAAGCCCTTCAGGACTAAACCCAGTCAATGTATATCCTGAACCAAAATTTCTGGTCCATGGGTCACATTTTTCATCTTTACTGTAGTATACTTGAGTTGAGATCCAAGAAAAATTTTATCTCTGTAGATGAATTTTATATTTTTTTATTGTTAGGAAAAGTAAATGAACTCAATATATTTTAGTTTGATGGGTCAGCTGATCAGTGCTAATTATAAAGTGCTGAAAATGACTACCTAACAAAAGCTTATGGTTGCAAGGATCAAGGTATTTATTGAAGGCTACAAAGAATAAGGTGGACATTAACATCTCCCATGGTTCTATCCTGCTAACCCTGAAGTGGTAGTCCATTTAGAGTTGGACCCAGGCTGCAAACTCTACTGACATAAAATGTGCATAGGTACGTGTAGGACCCTGCCCCACATTCCCACATTCTCTCTCTCTCTCTCTGTCTGTCTCTGTCTCTGTCTGTCTCTGTCTCTGTCTCTCTCTCTCTCTCTCTCTCTCTCTCTCTCTCTCTCTCTCTCTTTCCCTCTCTTTCTCTCTCCCTCTACCCCCACCCCATCTCTGTTATAGTCTAACTGGACCAAGAAGTCTCCCAAAAGGCAGCAGCAGCAACTAGTTCCACATCCAGTTTCCTCCAAACTCTTCATTCTGAGCTTAGGGCCCCCTTGTTGGCTGCATATTAAGTAGTGGAAAGAGTTCTGGCTTTGGGATCAGAAGTTTGAATCCTAACCACCATTTAATACCTGTGTGACCTTGGAAAAAATCACTTAGCCTTATTTTTTTCATCTGTAAAAGGGAAGGGATTAGATTTACATTGTGGCAGGATGAATATCTTGCAAGGTACCTGCCAAAAAGCAGGGAAAAAGTAACAAATTTGTCTGTCCCAGGGACGTGGTTGGGCCCTGCCTCCCTAGTCATCTAGGGGCATCTAAAGGATTCTAAGCTCCCTTCCAAGTCTATATCTGTGAATCTACATACACCAAAAACAAGAAATGAACTCCTGACCTCCTTCTTTCCCCCTGGACAACAGGATAGATACTTAGGTCAATAAATTTTGTTATTGGTAATTAATAGGCATGAGTACTATCTGAAAAAAAAAGAAGCAATGAATGTATAGCACAACATCCATCATTCCAAACAGAGCCTTTCTGACTATTTCAAGGCCAGGACTGAGTGCCAATAAATCTATCCGTGGCTTGATTACATGATTTGTTCCTTCTGAGATGGCCCTGAAGAGTATCCCTATAGCTGAATGACAAGGAGGAAGGTTTGGGGAGGGCATGGTACATGCCTGCCATGTTTTGGAAGTGGGAGAGGAGAGGAACCAGGGGAGATTGTTTGCTAGGAAATACAGACCTAAGCACAAGAGTATGCTATGCATTATGTGTCTATCATACGAAAAGTATACAGACCTGGTAATAAGACTTGGACCTTCTGAACTTAATCTCAGGCCAAAAATATACCTGCTTTCCTCCTTTGTGTTTCCTTTGTGCTTCTTAGCTGCCAAGAAGCCTTAGATCCAAATCTATGAACCAACTGGAGTGATCTGTTAATCTGAGGTGCCCAGTAATGCATCTATTCTTTTGCTTCACTGAGATGATTTTTTGCTCTATTTTATTCATCTTCATCACTCAATCAGTCAAAAAGCATTTATCACATGCCACTATGTGCCAGGCACTGTGCTTGGTCTTGAGCAAACAAATGCAAAGAATAAAACAATAATCCCTACTCGCATGGTACCTACATTTGAATATATCTTACACTATTTGACTGGCAAATTGACTCAAGTTGTCATGAGATTTTAAGCAAAAACAAACTTAGACCTACATAAATACTCAAGCATGAGTATGTTCGGAGGTAAAACTGTATGCTACATACTCCATCACTAAGAGTCAGCCTGGTGTAGTAGCTCATTTCCATTCTGAGGGGGTTCTGAACAACAGAATAGGTGCCATGAGTTTGGAGGCCTTGGGGGAAGGTAGGACTCACCAGGGAAGAAGTAAAACTTTATCAATTATGTATGGACTGCTGTAAATGTTTTTGTGTTTTTTGCAGTTTTGGTGAAGTAGAGTAAAGGCTGGCCTACCCTTGCTATGCATTGTTATCTTGAGTGATTGTGGAGTTATCTTACCCATGAAATTTATGGAGAGTTGTTCTGGCTGGGGATAAAACAAAGGCATAAAATTTGGAGAAGGGTAGCCCCTAATATTGGGTCCAGTCCGTAAGACTAGACCATGGGCAACTAGACCAGGGCTTACGCAAAGAAATATAAAGACAAAGTTTCTGCTCCCAAGGAGTTTGTAATCCTTCCTGGTTCTTTTTTACTTCCTCTTTCTTGATCTGACTCTCTGCACTTTCATGGTGGGCTGCCTCAGTGGGGAGCTTACTTGCTTAGTCTGAAGGTCCCATTCTTCATCAAAGAACAACATGGCCACTGCCTACCAAGGGTAATTGACCAAAAGTTAAATGTACATCATTTTGCCCTGGAAATTTTAGCAATGGCCTTCCATTTGACTTCAATACTTGGATTGACTTGTGATCACATCAGTGTGTAATACTCCTTCTAATGACACCAATTAAAATGCAAAATTTCTGTTTCTATATGACTCTTGTCAGTGGGCTTTCATATATCCTTTGTGCAGCTTCAGGCAACATTCTGGGGGCTTTCCTCTTGGCAAGACGAGACCAATGACTGGACTATGGTCCTGGATAGATAAAAGTATGTAAGAAGCACTAAATGTTGAGAAGATATATTCACAATCTTTTGACATCCCGTGGCTTCTAACCCACTTCTAATGTGCACTGTCCATTGAGTGTCCATCATGTATTTCTGGTTACATATCTCTTTAATTTTATCTTTTACTTTACTACTATATAATTCAAAACTACTTAAGACCACATAAATTCAGTTTATCATGTTTAGTCTTAACCTCATGGCTTCTTTATCAACATTCACTTCTTGGGAAGGGGAAGCATTTCTCCCACCATCTTCTCTGCTTGACATCCAACCACTATAGCTCTAATCCTTTGTATATTGGAAGCTTTGGGATCCTATTGTTAAATGCAAATATCTTTGGGATAGTGGCATCTTAATCATCTCTCAACATCAGAGCAGGAATTAGAAAGAATGGGACACAAGACAGATGCTTGGGGACTTCTGGGAAGTGTCTTGGAATGGGACGGAGGATTTCAAAAGGATGCTAACAAGGGATGTGGGCAGGCTTGCCAAAGTCAAACCACCTATTACATAATTTTAGTAGGGCCTGTAGGTGCAAGGTCTAACTTTACTAACTTTGCCACAACTCCATTTTTCCCTTTGTTGTTGAATTGTTGTTAAATATTTATTGTCTCAACTGTAATCCTTCATTTAACATAATATAAAAATTGTGGGGAAAAGGAGTAATTAGCTATAAATCATAATCTTACCCATTAGCAGTAAATAATACCACTTTGTCAAAGTCATAATCACCAAGCCATCAGCTAGAGGTGATTATGTGTGCTACCCAATTGGATTTTGTCCAAGTCAAACCACAGCTCTTGTTTATTACCCTAATTATGCCCATGGTATGATTCAATCTTTTCCCACCATAAACCTAAAATTTTTAAAAGGGCAAAAATGGAAATTGACAGGAAAAGCAGCAGTGACCTGAGAAGCTTGCCAACTGCATCACTCATTATCATTCCTAATCTTTCCCAAGATGGGCAATATTGGGGTATAAGAATGATATGACATAGCAAGATCTGAACAGGATGGGGGGCAGGGAACTATTGGTATGTCAGATTCCAATGGGATCTGTTATGATATTTTAGACCTTATTCCAGCAATGCAAGTCAGTACAATCAGTGGCAAATCCTTTCTTCCCAAATGCCATCGTTGATTTGGAGACAGCTATCCCATAGCTAGAGAATATAATCTGTAGTTTTTGATTCAAGGATTAAGAAAAAAATAAAATAAGTAGGATTAAAGTGAATAATTTTTTTTAGCATAATGAATAAATAGATGACTAGCATAAGCACCTTTCAGTTATATTGTCTAATAAATGATTTATATCTTAATACTTTGAAAAAAGTATATATTGAGTTCTTTTGCTGGTGAATTTTTTCTGGTTCTTAATAACATTGATCAGGTTGACCAACCATACTTTGGGGACTGACTTGTCTTGGTTGCTGAAACTTTAAAGGCCAACAGGCTAGGGATGGAGGGAATGAGTCTTCTTTGTACAACTAAAATGAAAAACAAGATCAATCAAGCTATCATATAGTATTTATTATTTACTATGTGCTGAATACTTTGCTAAATGCAGGGGATACAAAGAAAAAACAAAGAGTGCCTGCCCTCAAAAAACTTACATTCTAATGGGTGAGATACCAGAAATAAATCAGAACATGCAAGATTAATACTGAGCATACCTTAATTAATTCTGAGATAACTTTAGAGGAAAAAGCACCAGAAACCGGAGCTTGGGGTGGAGGGAGAAAAGAAAGACCTCCTGGAGGAGATGGCCCTTAAACTTCATCTTAAAAGGTAGTCAGGGAGTCTAAGAATTGTAGAGTCCTTAAATAATAATCTTGTATATACTTGAAAATAAATTTTGCTTTTTGGTCTATTGTATATGTTGAAAATCTAAGGAAAGAAGAGTGACTAAAATAGGCCAAACATGCTAAAGCAGGATGGTCCACAAGCCAAAATCAGTCCATTGCTTATTTTTATATGACTTTGGAGCTAAAACTGGTTTTAAAACCATTTAAACTTGATTTGGTCCATGGGCCAGGGTTTCTTGACTCCTGTGTTAGATCATTTCAAGAATGGAGAACAGGCAGGAGATAGGAGTTGAAATAAGTACACCTACTGTGTGTGAGAAGTAGCAAGTAGCCACCATTTTGTCTGGATCATGGAGTGTATAGAGCAGAGTGGATGTGAGAAGATTGAAAAGACAGGAAAGGATTAGGGTGTGAAAAGCTTTAAATGTCAAATAAAAGACTTCATATTTGATCCTGGAGATAATAGGGAATCAGTGCAGTTTCTTGAGGTGGGGGTGACATGGTCAGACCCAGGCTTTGGGGGAAATCACTGTGGCAGCTGTGTGAAGGATATATTAGAGTGGGAAGAAACTTGATGCACAGAAATCAAGAAGAAGGTTATTACAGTGTAATGTTAATGAGATATAAGATTTTCCATACCCATTAATAGGTCTCACATGAAGCCCAGTAAGAGAAGTTTGCTTAGGGGAGGCTTGCTTATAGGAAAGCTTTCACATCTTTTTAAATTTCTAATTAGGCACTAAATCATGAGAGTTGTGATGTCCTCTGGCTCTAAAAAGGGTATATACACCTGAAGTTAGTATTTTGCTTTGGGGTTCACTCATTGGAAGAGTGTTCTTGTGATTTGACCAGATGAGACTCTGGGTAGGCATTAAGAAGCCCTCTTGCTTTGAAAAACCCAGATGCTGGTGCTTTTGTCTCTGGTAACTATGTATGTATTGCCTTGGTCAGACAGTTGGATCTGTCTGTTGATCTGTGCTAATTTCTCAGACAGTTAGAAGCCCTGTCTGTTTGTCTTTATTACTCTGCTTGTATTTTCTCTATTTCCTCTGTTTGCATTTTCTCTGAAGTTCATGGTGCTGATTTTTCCCCTGAATTAATGAATGTAATTTTAAAAATTGTTGACCCCTTGAACAGCTATCTTCTCCAGTAAAGCAGATCTAAGAACCTGTACTAGCAGCCATCCTGGGTATGCCAGAGTGGTTGCCACTACATGCAGTAGTGCAAGTGAGAAAAGATGAGGGCTTGCACTGGAGGGTAAGTGGAGAGATTGTCTTCTACTGGCTGATTTGTGCAGAGGCAAGGGGAAAGGACCTGGTTTTGGAATTGGTTAACCTGGCTTTGAACCCAGCAATGTGTAACCTGCTTTGCCTGTGCGATATTGGATGTGACACTAATTCTGAGTTTTGGTTTTCTGATCTGCAAAGTTTTAGTTGTGTGGCATCTAAGGACCCTGACCTCTTTCTCTGATCTCTTTGGGGTTAGGCCTAGTAATCCTATTGTTGGGTCAAACAGTATATGCAGTTTAGCGTCTTTTGAAGCAGTTCCAAACTGCTGGACCATTTCACAGTTTCACCAAGAGTACAGCAATCTACCAGTTTTCTTCCAGCTGCTGTTGGAGGGTATTTTTGCTAAAATGGAAAACCAGGGAGTGGTTACTCTTACTCTTAGTTCAGTTCTTCAGGCTTGTGTAGAGGAAGTTTAATTGTCCATGTGGCTCTGATTAGTGGGGGTTCCAAAGCCTGATGCTCAAGAGGGAGGTGATCTTAGGATTATAACAGTAATAATAGTTAGCATTTATATTGCGCTTCAACTTTTGCAAAAGATTTTTACAAATATTGTTTCATTTGATCCTCACTACAACCCTGGGAGGTAGGTGCTATTATTACCCCATTTTACAGATGAGAAACTGAGGCACAGACCAGTTAAATGACTTTACGAGGGTCACACAGCTAACAACTATCTGATGCCAGATACAAATTCAGGTCTTTCTGACTCTATCCTTTGCACCACCTAGTTACATATGCCACAATATGATAGAGTTTTGAAGGGAGGGGGGAATAGTACCAAAGGTACATCAAATCCCTGTTGTATCGAGTCATTACTGGGACTTTAATGTTGATAAGTCTTACCTAGTCCAGTATTTCAAGTAGCCTCAAAGTGGTACCGTATGGAATGATTTCATATGGTGCTGGACTAAGGATCAGGAAGATTTGGGTTCAAGGTCTGCCTCTCAAACTTACTAGCTCTACTAAAATGGAAAGAGGCCCGTCTCTAAGACTCAGAAGACTTAGGTTCAAATTCTGCTGCTAATTACTATCTGACTGACCCTAGCCCTCAGTTTCTTTTTCTGTTAAATGAGGGAGAGGATTGGACTATATAGACTCCAACGTCCCTTTCAGATCAGCAATCCTAAGTCACTTCAAGTCTCTTGTTCACTTGTGAAATGGGGACAATAATACCTGTATTACCTATCTCACCAGTGTTGGTGTGAGGCTCATACAAAATCATGCATGTAAAATAGTTGACCAGTTGAAAATATCAAATGTCAGTTGTCATCAAATCATCCAATAGAAAATCATTTAACTCTATTTTAATAAAAATTTAGAAGCGGGATCAAATTTTTCCTTTCTTTTTGTGGCAATTGCTTTCTTTAGGTTGATTAAACTTTTGTAGAAACTGATGTCAATGTAGGTCACTGGCTTTGTTGTTTTTTTTTTTTTCCTTTCTTTCTATTATCCACTTTGAGGCTTCAGTGACTCATTCGAGTAGTCACGTTGAACCTGCTGCAGTGGTCGGAAGTATCTTCTCATCTTTAACCTTTCTTCTAGTTAACGGTTTCTTTTTACCTTTGTTGGTTAGCTGTTAATCTAAAGAGCAAAAAGAGAGCTGATTCTGCCAGGACTCCCACATCAATAACGAGTCATTTCCTCTATGTTCAGATCTAGTCAATTGCTATATCCTGTGCCTTCCAACTTTTCTGTGTAAGAAAGTGATCATGATATTTAGGTATGAGGCTTCTGTGTAGCCTAAATGCCTGGGGTTCATTTTTTGAGATATAAATCATATTTTCCAATATGTTTTTTTTTTTTAACCAGGAGTTCTTAACCTGGGGTCTGAATTAATTTTTTTTGGTAATTACATTTCAATATACCTGTTTTTTTGTAATAATATATATTTTATTTTATGTATTTCAAAAATCATCTGAGAATGGGTCTTTAGCTTCACCTGACCACCAAAGGAGTTCATGACATAAAAAAGATTAGGAAACAAATTCTGCTTTATTTACACCATTGTTTTCTGCACCCCCTTTTGCGTTGAAGTCAAATGTCCAAATCCTATTTTTAGGACTTAGATCTGGAAGGGACATTTGATATCACTAAAGCCAGGGATTCTTCTTTTTTTTTTTTTTTTAAATGTCATGGCAGTCTGATGCCTGTGGACTGCTTCCCAGAATAATTTTTAAACTAAATTACATAGAATTATAAAAGAAATTATATTGGAATACGTTATCCAAGGAGCAAAAACAAAACAAATTCACAGATCCCAGGTTAAGACCATTAAATTTGAGTACAGCCTCTTCCTTTCACATATAAGGAAATTGAGTCACAGAAGGGTAGAAAGACTTGTCCCAGCTCACACTCCAGAAAAGGGGATAGTGTAGGGTAGAATCCACCTTTCCATATGGGGAGCTTCCAACAAAGGAGTCATGAAGATGTCATTCATTCTTTCTCATCCCACTCATTTGAAAACAAGGGTTACTACAAATGGATTATATGCCCAGCTCCAAAGGATTCAGGTTGGCAAGTCAACTCATAGGACACAGTTCACCTTTACATTTAATGATGCATGAGATTATTATGAGAGATACAAGAGGCATTGCTAGCTCTTCCCTTCAAACTGTTATCTGAGACCCTTGAGTCTACAGTATTGAGCAATTTCAATAGGGTGACCAGAGCACCTCCCCAAAGAGGAGTGGTTTTAAAGATTAAGCAGCATACCCTTTTGGTCAGCAACATAAGTTCCCTGCCCCCCCCCCCCCTTCGCTTTAGCTTATTTTTTAAAAAAAGGTGAAAGAAGAAAGATTTGTGAGTATACATAGCTTGGGAAGATGAAGGACTGGATACATGGCAGTTTCACTCTTGGAGAATGACGTGTTTTTAATGGAAGAATGACCCATATCTTTATTTGCATTTCAAATGATCCCCAAGTGAAATAAGGAAGATCAATGAATTGATTGTTAGAGAAACCGCATGAGTGACAAATTTCTTACGAAAGAAAGAAAAAGGGGAGAAAAGAAGGTCTGTATGACTTATAAAAGATGAAACAAAAATGGTCCAGATCGGACCTCTTGGGGGCATATAATAAGATCTGAGAATGGAAAGGCAACCAGTGGCCTTTCAGACGCTGTATTGCCTTCATGAATATAGAGTGAGGGCCCTTTGAATTGGGCGGCATTTTGGTAATTTTTCAGATGGTCATGGACTTAGTATTTTAAGATATCCTCATCTACTCTAGGTTACCCATTCAACATGCTGCACTGGCCTACTAGGTTATCCAGCCTTTAGCACTTACAGCAGCCTTGCTTTGGCTGCTGCCTAGACTTCCCTTATTTTTATTTTGTATATATTTTGAATACACTTTGATGTGTATATGTTGTTTCGCCAATGGAATATAAGCTCCTTGAGGACAGGGATCATTTCATTTTTGTCTTGTGTTCTCAGTGCCTATACAAGTAGGTGCTTAATAAATGTTTATTGATTGGATGTTTACAAAGTGGAGACAAGCCCATGTGGGTAAGAGACAGAATTTATGGAGTGCAAAATTAGTCAATGGGGAATATATATGTATTCCCATAAGGTGGATATCTTATTATTAGGAAAAGATTAGGGAAAGATACATCTGTTTCTTGGGTTTGGGGATGATGACCATTGCTTGGTTCCTAGGTTTTTTACCTTGATAGCACTTTTTATGGACCTCTTGAAATATTCTTGTGCTTTCCAGTGTACCCTTCCCTTCAGTCAGTAAATAAATGCTTTATGGGTCCTTATTATATGCCAGGAACCAGATTAAGAATCAGAGACAAAGTAAGGTGAAAACATGGTCCATGGAGAAGACAACATTTAACCTGGGAGTCAGCTAAGCTCCTTCTTTTCTTGTGTCAACATTATGGTATTTTGGGGGGAAACGTTCACAATTGTCTGTTTATCAGGATTTCATGGGTTATCTGCTACCCCCATGTAGCACTTACCAGGACCAGAAGCTATTAAGTGAGATCCACAGAACTTGGGTTTGTTTGTTTGTTTTTTTAAATGTAGCAGTTGAATTTTTGGTCCCTATCTCAAGAGCAAAATGTGGTGGTGGTAACCCTCAGCATTTGTATATTGGGAAACAAAACACTAGTCTGATATTCCAGGCCACCCCTTCCTATACTTCCCTTGATCTGGCTCCAGGTTACCCTTTCAGGCTTCTCTCATACTATTACCACCTGTCTCTTATACAACTATGCTTATTTACCATATGTTGACAATGTCTTATATTTTCATCCATCCATCCATCCGTCCATCCATCCATTTGTGCACTAGTTTAATAAGCATTTATTAAATACCTCTTACATATATCTTTTCAGTATTCTTACACTTCACATGACCTCCCATCTCTGTGATCCAGTAATACATCCTATTTTTTCCAACTTTCCTCTGAAAATAATCATCATATATGTATATATGTATGAACTCCTTGCTCTTCATTGAACAAGACTCTCCATCTTCAGACTGAGCAATTTCCCTGGCTCTCCTCCCTGTGTGGAATGCTTTCCTTCTTTCCACCAACTGATTTCCTGACTTCCTTCAAGTCCCAGCTAAAATCCCATCTTCAACAGGAAGCCTTTCCCAAACCTCCTTAATGTTAGTGCCTTCCCTTCATTAAATTATCTCTGATTTACACTGTCTGTATCTTGTTTATATGTAGTTGTTTTCAAGTTGTCTCCCTTGTTGGATTGGGAGCTCCTTGGGAATTCACTGAATTTGAGTGTAGCCTCTGCTACAAAGAGACCATCTTTTGCCTTTCTTTGTATCCCCACTCTTAGCATGGTGACTGGCATACAGTAGGCACTTAATAAATGATTATTGGCTGACTGATTGATAAGGCACTGTACTATAAGTTGGAGATACCAAGACGAAAACAAAGAAGTTCTTACCTTCCAGGAGCTTCTGTTTTACTGGGGGATGGAGTAGAGAGGAGGGGAAAAACCTGTATGTAGACAAATAAGTAAATACAGAACATGCACACACAGAGACACACACAGAGATACACACACACATTCTTGCCTTTGCTTACATATTACCAAAGCTCAGAAAAATCTTCCCCATCACATTTCCATATTGACATCCTATGCAGCCCTCAAGTTGACATCAAAAGCTACCCTCCTCAATAAAGATTGCCTTGATTTTCCCCTCACCTTATAGCATTTATACTCATTTGATATACTCTTCATATTCTAATTTGCATTATGTTTGTGCCTATCCATGGATTATCTTTCCTTAGGTTGCAAGCATCCTGAGGGAAGGAAACAGGATTTATTCATCTTTTTTCTCTTCCAGAGACTAACACATTGTATTGAGCATAGTAGGTGCTTCATAAATCTTGCTGAAGAAATAAATGAACTCTTCTCAGGCAAACAATTTTTCCCCTCTCTGCTCTCAATTTTCTTCTCTGTGAAACGAGGGGGCCACAGCATATGATCTTTAAGCTTCCTTCCTACTTGAACATCTAAGAATTCTAGGAATTCCTGGGCTTAATATTTAGGAATAGAAGTAAGATAAGCCATTTTAGATTATGTTATCTGGGCAGATTTGGCCCAAAAATAACTCTAAGACAGACTATATGGTCCCCTATGGTGCCATTTTATGCAAAAGATATTCTGATTAAGTACACACTTCAACAAAGTAAACAAATGGTTGATTTCTTGGGGGGAAAGAGAAATCCTTGAAACTTGTCATGCAAATTAGTATGGGCCCACAGGTTTGAATGAAATTAAGCTTGGTCTAAAAGAGAAGCTGTGGACCAATAATCATTTTAATAAAAATAGAAAACGACTCACAGCACTGGTCTTGTTTCAGGCTATGAATGTTCACAGTTATCAGGGGGGTGAGATAACAATGAAAACTATAAGTGTGGAAAAATTGGGGGCAGGGGGGCTGATAGAAATGTTCATGGGCTGGTAGGTGTCAAATCCTAGCTGCCAAGCCTTGAAAAATAAAACTTCAATAATGCTTCTAAGGCACTTTCATCTGAGATAGTCTAAATGCTTTGGAGAACATTAGCTTGTTGTTCCTTGTAACGATATTCTGAAAAAAGCAGGTTATAATTTATGGTTGCCCGGAGTCTGAGGCAGGAATAATGACATGGAACCAGGTTAGTGGGACTCTCCACCAGACGCCCTGCCTGCCTTTTTCTTGTGATTCTGACAAATGTGGTTTAAAAGATTCTACTGTGAGTGGTGTTAAAACTGGCATGACAGGAACGCTATACTATAATGTATGCCTCTTCATTTTTTTTTCCTGTGGTGCTATTTCTTCCTCTTTCATTTTGGAGACACATACAGTTGAAAAGTGTTGGGGGGAAACACGATTGATACAACAGCTACCATATACACACATGGGCCGTCTATGAGCGTAGGCCCTGCAGGAGTATAAGTGATGCTGCATGGAAGCAAGTTAATTGGAAGAAAGGAATTCTGGCCCTAGTATTCAGCATGATGTAGTGTAATAGGTGTGTGTGTGTGTATGTGTGTGTGTGTGTGTGTGTGTGTGTGTATGTGTGCATGTATATATGTACGTGTATGTATGTGTATATGTATATGTATGTTTCCAGAGATGAAGGTATAGCATTCAGCATCATTCCACTATGATGTAGTATACTACATGAGTTTGTGTGTATGTATATGTGTGTGTGTTGCCAGAGAAGAATGTGTAGCATGCAGCTTCATTCCCCTACAGTCTGCTATAATAGGTTTGTGGATATATGTGTACGTGTCTGTGTTTCTAGAGATGAATGTGCATCATTTAGCATTTTTCCACTATGATGTAGCCCACTCCATGTAGTACGTAGGTTTGTGTGTGTGTGTGTGTGTGTGTGTGTGTGTGTGTGTGTGTGTGTGTTTCTGTGTATATATCCATTGGAATGAAAGTCCTTGAAGGCAGGGATTATTATTGTTCATTTAGCTTGTTTGGGGGATGCCCAGGGCTTATCACAGTGTCTGACACATAGTAATAAATGCTTGTTGCCTGCTTAAATGTATAAGAGTATTACACAGGAAGCAGATCATATTGGTTCTTACGGAGTTCTTATGGAGCCCAGGTTAAAAACATCTGCCTTAGGTAGATAAAATGTCTAACAAGCATTTATATTGTGCCAGGCATTGTGCTAGGTGCTGGGGATAAAAATAAATCAAGCAAGACTGTCCTGCCCTCAAGGAGCTTACATTCCAGTGGAGGAAGGCAATACTTGTAGGGGCGCTGGGAAGTTGGGAGGGAGAGGAAGGATACCCTCTCATGGGTAATATGGCAGTCAAGGAGAAGGAAGGGGATTCTGGGGAGAATCCAGGTGTGAGCGAAGAGAAGCCTGACTGGGGTTCTTCCTAAAATGTTGGTCTCACAGAAGGACCCATGATCATGGCAGTTTCTTAGGGTGACAGTGAGACATATGAAGTGGAGGTAGAAAATTGGAAACAAAAGTAGAGATTACAAAAAAGAGAGGTGATGGGAGCTTGGAGTGAGGAGAGATGCTTTAGATCTAGGAGCATAGTTAAGAAGAGAAGGGCCTTGGTGATCATGTATTTAGCTTAACCCTCTCATTTTACAGATGAAGAAACTGGGAGGACCAGCAGACTTGACTTACCCAATGTTATACAAGGAACAAATGGCAGAACTGTTTGCCTCAGTTTCCTTATCTGTAAAACGAGCTGGAGAAGAAAATGACAAACCCCTCCAGTATCTTTGCCAAGAAAACTCCAAATGGGGTCACCAAGAGTCATACATGACTGAAATGACTGAATGGCAACAACAAGCTTACTATTTGCCAAGTTCTTGGGGATAAACCCCGAAAAGCAAGATCGTCTTCACCCTTAAGGAATTCATGGGGAGACAACACCTTTAGGAAGGTTCAGATTCTGGCAAGGCCCAGAGTCCTTAGGGTCCATCAGTATGTCAGGTAGCAGTGCCTGGGGATCTGGACAGCATGGAGGTAAGACACATGGCAAGGCTTGGAGGTATTGCATCTTAACTAGTGTTTTAGTTGGTGACTTCTAGGTTGTCTAAGTGGTGTCTTCTGGGGGGCATGAGCATTGTGAAGAGGGAAGCAAGTGTGAGTGGCCAAGTAGAATGGTGATTCTGAGTCCCCTGCAAAAAGTGTCCATCAGGGCAGTGTTTAACCAGGCATGGGAAAACCAGAAGGGGTCATTGGAAGGAAAAGTTTGGAGAAGGGCTCCTGCTATTGACTGTTCTTGTATGGCACCCCATGGAGTCCCCATGGAGCTCTTACCACTGGCTACCCCAGATAAGGTAGTAAGGCAGTCTGGGTTGAGAGAGGGGGAGCAGAAGGAGGAAGACAGCCCCCTAAATGATGATATTTACCTTGTCCACTTTGCAGAGTTAATTTGAGCACCATTTGAAATAATGAATATGAAAATACTAGAGTATTTTATTATATATTATATATTATAATACTACTATTAAAGTACTCTAGTAGTTACAAAGTACTGCAACTATTGTTTGAATTGGCTGCTTTGTGAATTCAGCTGTTTCTCTAACAGAGAAAACCTGGGTAATGGTGAAGAGTTGTTCAAAGCTGAAGCTTTTATAGAAAGTCGAGAGGGTGAGGAGACAGAGAACGTTAGGGCCCAAAAGGGCAGAGAACAGTGAGTGAGCCAAATTGGGAAATTGTTTGTATGAGTTCAAATCAGTTTGAATGCCTTGTCTGACCTTAGGCCATGCTCTCCTGTTTCACTGGTTAGATCTGATGTTCCCAAATTGCTTCCTATAGCACCCTTGCCTGTTTTCCCACTGGATTCCAACACTGTCAGACTTGAGCTCTCTGGTTGCTTGTTGCCTGATGATTATTTAGCTGATGGCCTGATCCAACCGTCTGCATCCAGCTAAGGACTGTTGGTCTAGGAGTGGGCCCAGGGGCAGAAGCAGAATCTTTTTTTTTCTTCCTGTGGTTCTCTGAGGTTTGTAAAAAAGGAATAAGTATGATACAGAGGGACAGTAGATGGTTCTGGTAAGTGGGAGTGGGGCCAATGCAAATTCTATAGGTGGAGTGGAAACATTTGTAGGCCTCGGCAATTAGGTAGCTCAGTGGATAGTGCTGGACTTAGAGAGACCTGAGTTCAAATCCTTCTCAGACATTTGCTGTTTGTGTGACCCTCGGTAAGTCAGGCTTAGTTTCCTTTGTAAAAGGAGGGGGTTGACTTATAAGGTGCCTTACAAACTCTAAATCTACAGTGATTTAGAAGGAGAGGTATCATATTAAGTGTCCTAATTTGGAAGGAAAGGTATTGTGAAGACACAGGACAGAGGGCTGGTTTTAAAGTCAGGACCACTTAGCTTTAATTTCTGTTTCTGACACAGGAAAGCTGTGTGAGGCTGCAGGCACCTTCTTTTAATTTCATTTAAGTAAGACAGCTCTCTTCTGTTTCTGATGAATTACAAATTTGCCTCAGTGGAGGGCATTTTGGAACCAGGAAATCTGTACTGTGGTGAAATTACTAGTCCAAGATAACAACCACAGGCTGAGGTCAGTCATTCTCAGTTCATTCCAGTGATTCCCGGTCACCTCCAGGATTATTGGCATTCAAAGTTCCTCATAACCTTTTCCCTCCTGCCCAAATTTCCAGTCTTCTTATACCTTACATTCTGCCAGTGACATGGACCTCCTTGCTGTTCCTCAAAGAAAACACTCCACCTACCAACTGGGTATTTTTTCTAGTTCCTCTTCCTTGGAATGCTCTCCTTCATCTCAGCCTCCTGGCTACCCTAGATCCCAATGAAAACCCCAGCTAAAATCATACCTCCTACAGGAAAATTTTCTGGATCCACTTTGCTAGCACGTTTCTCCCATGGAATTATAAATATTTTCAACTGTTAGCTCATAAATTACTGAGAGAACTTTGCAAAAGAAAAAATAAGTTTTGTTAGACTTTTTTTTTAAACAGGAGAGACTGAGAGAATGACGATAGTTTACAAAGTACTTTACAAATCTTATTTAATCTGATCCTCCCAACAATACTCATAGGTAGGTGCTATTCTTATCCCCATTTCACAGATGAGTAAACTGAGTCAGGCAGCTGTTAAGGGACTTGCCCATGATTACACAGCTAATAAGTTTCTGAGGCCAGATTTGAATTTGGGTCTTTCTGACTCCAGGTCCAATATTTTCTCCAAGACGCTGCCTAATTTGCCCAAGTAGTAATTGTGGTAGGCCTACCACATTTTGCAATTTGTCCTGTCAGATAGTAACCAGAGGAACTTAGAAGATCAGCAAGGAAAACGTAGCAGGTTTGGCTGTTTGGGGCATAATGATACTGTCCTTCTTGCTGTATTTAGCTAAGGTAACTAGGGAGGGCAATTACCATTGAGGTTGGAGTTGGGCTGTGCACAAAACCCTATTGGCTGCTTCGGAGTCATTTAGAATAACCATGAGAGAGGAACTAAAATGGGTGAGTCTCTAGTGTGCAAGGAAGGATGGAGAGGGGGGTGTTTGTGTGTGTGCCAGTCTTTCCTCTTGCATTTAGCGTAGCAGGATGGCATCACAAAGGCAGAGGAAATGAGGTCCTGGGCTTTGGGTTTCACATCTAGTGTGTGGTGGCTAAGCTATGATGGCTCCTCCATAACTGGGGGTGGGATGGCAGCTCCCCAGAAGGGCAAGTCTGTGCTACCACGAGAATTCAGATGCAGGAGTCAGTGGCAGATCTGAATAAGCCTTAAATTGGCCTCTCCAACCTCTAGGGGCCTGTGTGCTTGAGAGAACCCCAGATGTTATATGCAAATGACTTTTCTATCCACTATTTCCTTGGATCCTCACAACAACTTTAAAAAAATTCTATTTATTTTTCATTTTCAACATTCACTTTTATGAGATTTTGAGTTCTAAAACTTTCTCCCCTCCCCTTCCCCACAAGATGGCATGCAATCTGATGAAGGCTATACACGTGCAATCATATTAAACATATTTCCACATTAGTCCTGTTCTCACAACAGCTTTTTGAGGAGGGTAGGTATTATCATTTTTCTTTTATAGCTGAGGAAACTGAGATTAAGGGATTTGTCCAATGTTACACAGGGATTCCAATGGTTCTTTGCAGTTTGCAAAGCAATTTCTGAAAGTTAGAAGGGATCTCAAAGATTATTCAGTTCCACCTATTTCTGGTCAAGAATCCCCTCCCTTTCGGCCCCGCCCCCCCCCCCAATCTCTGAGTGCTTAGAGACACCCCAGGGAAGAGGTACTAGTACCAAATATTATTTCTTTTGATCTTCACAGCAACTCTGTGAGGTAGGTGCTGTTATTATCTCCATTTCACAGTTGAGAAAACTGAGGTAGATAGAGGTTACATGATTTGCTGAGTGTCACACAGGTAGTAACTATTTGAGGCTGAATTTGAACTCAGGATTTCCTGACCTCAGGGGTGCCACCAAGCTACCTTAACTGTAAAACCAAATAGAACACTGAAGCTGGAGTCAGGAAGATGCAAGGTCGGACACTAAGTCAGACCCTTAATAGCTGTATGACCTTTAGCAAGCCATCTAATCTCTCTGCCTGCCTCAATGTCCTCATCTGAAAATGGAGATAAACCCCCAGGGTTATTGTGAAGAACAAATGAGATCATATTAGTAAAACATTTTGCAAATCTTAAAGTGCTTCATAAATGCTGGTTATTATTTTAACATGGTCATCTAGTCTCTCCCTGAAGAGCTCCTAATGAAGGGGAACTCACTGCTTTTTACAAAGTTGACTTTCATTAAAAACTTAACTCTTTGTTGTTCAGTGGTATCTGACTCTTCTTGCCTCCATTTGGAGTTGTCATATAGCTATTAAGTGTCTGAGTTAGGGTCCGACCTTGCATCTTCCTGACTTGTCATTTCCTTCTTCAATTCAATTTACACATGAAGAAACTGAGACAAACAGGGTTAAGTGACTTGCCCAGGGTCACACAGCTAGTAAGGATCTGAGGCCAGATTTGAACTCATGAAGATGAGTCTTCCTTACCTCAGGTCCAGCTCTCTATCCACTGTGCTGTCTAAACTCCATACCAATCAACTTTACTTAGTCACTTTTTCCATTCAAATTCATTTCAATATATATAAAATATCTTTATTATTCAGCCGATTCTCCTCTATCTCCATCATAATTGTCCAATCATTGTCATTCACTTTTCTCCTCTTATTTGGTAATAGCTCCTGTTTCTTTCCTTCTTCTTTCTTTAAAATTCACTTGGTATTATTTCATACAGATCTTTCCTGATTTTCTCTGTATTTTTGATACTTGTCTTAATTTTATTATAGTTTTCAATGTCATGAATGCACAAGTTAACTGTTCCCCTATTGTTAGATGTTTAGATTACTTCCAGGTTTTTGCAATTGCATATAAGACCACTCTGAGACAAATAGGAACTGTCACTTTTCTGAGGTAGCATATTCCAGGATTTCTTAAACTTTTTCCACTCGTGACACCTTTTTCGCCTGAAAAATTTTTATGTAACCTCAGATATATAGGTATATAAAATAGGTATACAAATCAAACATTTACTGATAATAAATCATAAGGGAATTTATTTTAAAACAATTCTTTTATATATATATATATACATATATATATAATTTTACCATTTATTTAATGACAAAATCAAATTTGCATATTAACAAGATGGATATGCTTGTTTATTTCTACATAAAGAATTAGATCTTGGCAGAATATTTGATACTGCAGGACATAGAACATCTTTAATGTTTTTCGGAGTTGATTGATATTTTGATTTTACAATCGTCAATGCTGAAAACGCATAAATATGTAGTATAAAGTGGCAGAAGTATGTTTAGGGCCATTTCAGAAATTATTGGCAATTCTGCCCTAATCCCAAGTCAAAATTCATTTAATGATTTTGTATATGTACAGTAAAAACACTGCAATTCATAAAATACAATGGTCTTGAACCTGAGCTGAGGTGTTTCTGGAAGCATTCGTTGGTGTTGTGTGGTATGACAAGCATGCACAGTGCCCAGTGCAAAGTGCACAAGTTGTGTGTTCAGAACCAAGGCTCCAGTGAAGTTGTGCAATACTGCCAGAGACACCTCGGATTCATTATGCTTTGATTGCGAATTAATTTTTGGTCTTTGCATGTTCAGAAACCTTTTACTGTTGCAAATTTTTCACAACCCCCATATTCAGTTATGTGACCCCCATTTGGGGTTTTGACCCATGGTTTAAGAAGCATTGGTGTATTTTACTCTTGGTCAACTCTAACTTTTAAGAATTTTAATGGAGAACTTTGAGTTTCTGAATCCTTGATCTATTTGTCACACCTCTCTTGGGTCAAACACACAAACAAACAAATAAAATATGTACTATCTTATTTCATCCTGGAAGAATCCAGGTCAGTTAGCATTATCTATATGTCATAGATGAGGAAACTGATCCTCAGGGTTTGTCCTTTGCCCTAGATCACATGGCCAATAATTAGCCAGGCTTGGATCGTAGGTCTTCCTGTTCTAATTCAGGTGTCCATTCTACTGGATGACTTTGAAGGAACTTCATTAGGTTATAAATAGGGCTAGGAGTAGATTTTAGGTTTGATTTTTTTTTCTTTCTGTTCATCAAAAGTGATATTTTTCATTTAGACACAGTGTCTCAGTACCTCACTAAATCACTGGTACAACAGAATCTGGAAAAATCTGCTTGGGGCCAAAGGCTAGTAATTGAGAAAAGACCCTGTTAAGTCTCTGTTTGTCGAACTGGAAATAGCTGAGGCCCTTCGCTGATCCCTTCCACTCAGTAACAGTTCATTCCACTCTTCATTCCACTCCTCACAGGGACCAACAGCTTTACAATTATTTTTTCTGATTGTATAGTGATGTTTGGGAAGTCCTCAGTATGTTACCAGTAAAAACTTTGTAGAACCCATGGCTTGCACAGATGCAAAGTAAGTGGAGGTGAAACAGAATTAAGTTTTTATCAATAACACGGACCTATTTCCTCCACTAGGCCTTGTTGACTTACCCAGAAACAAAATTAGACTTGACTCTTACCCAGAAGTCCAGAACTCTCCCTTACCCTCCATCCCACCATAGGAAGAGAAGGATTCATATATTTCTGGCTTATTCCCTTTAGATTCCAGTCTCATAGAGGGAAAGTCTCATGTGTCTTAAACAATAGTCCATTTAGCAACTAATTTTCTTTTTCTTTCTTTTTTTTTTTGTCTGCAATAAGAACCAAGTTCCCTCTATCCTTGAATGGCCCATTTTATCTGTGTCCAACGGGTCAATAGGCAGGTCTTCAGGACTTCAAGAGATGCCTGGAGATCGGTTCCCAGAGAAAGATAACTGGCTGTACTACCTGCTTTTATCGGATATAGCCCAAGGGAGTTAGGGACAGCTTTCTTGCAGGTATATTGCTATCAGTTACAGAACAAACATTTGTTAATAGTGCCAGGCACTATCCTAGGTCCTGGAGATACACAGACTGAAGTGAAAGAGTTGATGTCTTTAGTCGTCTGATTTTTTGTGACCCCATTTGGGGGTTTCTAGGCAAAGATACTGGAGTGGTCTGTCATTTTATTCTCCAGCTCACTTTACAGATGAGGAAACTGAGGCAAAAAGGGTTAAGTGACTTGCCCAAGATCACACAGCTAGTAAGTATCTGAGGTCAAATTTGAACTCATGTCTTCCAGTCTTCATGCTTGATACTTTCTCCGCTGTACCACCTAGCTGCCTGAAAGAAAGATAGCACCCGAGACCAAAGAGCTTCCAATCTATTAGAGAAAACAGTATGGACATAAATAGTAAATGCATACAAAGCAGGTGGGAGAGGGGGGAGTCAGAAGTTCCTCAGAGCTGGGAGCAATAAGGACAGGTTTCATGGAGAAGTTGGTGCTTGAGCTGTCTTGAAGGAAATGGGATTCCAAGAGGCAGAGTTGAGGAGGGAGTTCATTTTAGATGTTCAAGACAGCAATGAAAAGGCACAGAGATGGGAGATGGAGTCTCCTGTGAGGAACAGCAAGAAGGCTGGTTTGACTGCACTACAGAGTACAGTTATCCCTTCCACATTGCGGCTTTCCCCATCACGGTTTTGATATAAGTTGGCATAAGAAATTCAATGAGAAATTTTTTTGGAGTCTTGGGGAAGCTGTAGATTACATGCAAAGGCCAGCAGATGACAAAGAAAAAGTTCTTTTTCATACAGTATTTTTACTTAACACTGACCTACATATAGCCTATGACCAAATACTCAACCCTGTGAACATCCCATAAAAGAAAAAGAGAAAAAAAATGAGACTTAATCTCTAGTATGAAGGAAAAGGCCAAAAATTTTACATGGATTTTCCAGATCCTGGAGATGCCAGACTCCTAACACCTGTGATGTGGAAAGGATAACTGTATATGTAATAATCCTGCAGGGGCAGGTTGGAGCCAGATTTTGGAAGGCTTAGGTGTCAAACAGGAGTTTATATTTGGTTCTAGAGGCAATAAGAATCCACAGGAATTTATTGTACAGGGTACTGACTATAGTCATTTCTGAACTTTAGGAAAATCATTTGGGTTGGCATGAGGAGAAACTTGAGGAAGGGAGCCTAATTAATTAGAGGGCTATCCCAATCGTCTAGGTGAGAGGTGACAAGGGTGTGTGGTAGCCAGGTGAATTGAGAGAAAGAGTGGATACAAGAGATACGTTATAGTTCTCCTCACACCCCCTTAGGAAAATTCTCTTCATTTGTAGAGACTATGGGCAGTTTGGAAATTTACCATTCTCATATTAAATCTGACCAGGTTTTCTCTCAGTTAATACTGTCAGGCATTGTGCTAAGCACTGGAGATAGAAGGAAAGGCAGAAGATGATGGTCAGTCCCTGCTTTCAGAGAGCTCCCCATGGAATGGGGGGGGGGATAACATGCCAACAACTGTGTACAAGCAAGCTATATAAAGAATAAATTGGAAATAATCAGCAGAGGGAAGACACTGGAATTTGCTACACAGGAGGAGGAATTTGCTACACAATTTTAAATTGCTACTCATCCTTGCTGCACAAGGATTCAGAACACAGCATACTTATCGTCCCCAAGTTTCCTGGACCTGGACTTTCATAAGTGTTGATTCTCTTGCTCCCAAAAATGAGTACTTAGCCCCTCTAGGACATTCCTCCTTCACCTGCGGCCATACAGAGACCCAATCACATTTCCTACTTTCACACGAAACTCCTGGGGTTCCCTGCACTCCAACAGAATGCATTCATTCCTCCCTCTGTTTTTTTTTGTTTAGATGAGTTTCCTCAGGACCCACTCCATCCTTAGATCTCATTTCACACTTCTTCCTTCACATCCCGAAGGAGCTGGTTTCTATAACTATTTCTTTTTTGAATACCAGGTAAGAGAGAATTCTCTAAGGCTCCTTAAATGAGCCTGGAGACCAATTGGCAGCTGCAGGCAGGAGCAGGTCCCTGTAGTATAGGGTGCAGTCTAATCCCTTTTGGCAACAAAGACTCTCAAACAAGGGCTTGGGGGCTTTTTCTAACACTCCCTTTATTTCCTGTATTCTTCCCTCTCTCAAGGAAGAACACACCCTCAAGCTTACCTATCTTGAATAGTTAATTGAATAGTAAGGAGGTCGGCATTTGTAAAGAGATGTAATAAATCAAATACTTATCAGTTTCCCCGGTAGGTAACATCTCAGAGTTTTACAATGCACCAAATACTTTCCTTCCCAAAATTGTGTGAGGTAGATAGTATAAATATTATCTTCATTTTTACAAGTAAGGAAATTGATTCTTACAATGATAGGCTAACAAATCTACAGCTGGAAAAGACTTTGGAGGCCATTTTGTCTAAACTGTCTTCTTAGAGATTAGTAAACTGAGGCATGGAGAGATTGTGATCTGCCTAAAATCATGAAAATAGTAAGCAGCAAAGAAGGAATTTGAACCCAGGTTCTTTGACTCCTGAGCCAGTCTTCCTTCTACTACATATTCATGGAGAAAAATGGCAAAGCTGGGACTCAATTTTGATTATCATTCCAAAGTTCTTTTGCACTACTTCCTATGAAAAAAAGTTCTAAATGTATAACACCAGTTACGAATGTTGTAGTTGCCCATAGAAAGGAGGTCCTCTACCTCCATAGGGAAGAGATATAGGATAAAGAGAAGAAGATAAAAGCAAAGCTTTTGGAACTGTCCAGGCATAAGAAGAGATGGAGAATAAATTGCTGGTTGTGGTTGGAGCAGGAAGATGGAAGAAGGGGCCCCATGGAGTGATATTACGATGATATTACTGAACCCAGGAGTCCCAGGAGAATCCTGATGAGATATCTAGCCTACCTTGAGAGATTCCTGCTGAACGATGAATCAAAAGCCCCTGGACCCTAAGGTTTTATCACTGGAGAAGTGTGTTCTTCGGTGACTATGTCTTCTAACTATGGAGGAGAGAATGGTGGGAATTGGATTAGGGTTACTTATAATACCCCTAGAATCTATAAGGGAGTTGTATACATTTGTGTATGCAGGGCAAAGATTGATTCTATTTAATTTCTCCCATTATTTACATTGTTTTTATTCCCTAATGAAATACTTTTTTTCCTATCGGATTGGTGACTCTTCACTAATAATAATAATTGTTGTATTGATGGGGGCTCAGGCTGAGAGTTGCATAGCTCATTACTTAAACAGTTTCATTAACCCTGGGAAACAAGTAAGGGGTCTCAGCCTTTAGGGACCCACTTTTTTTTTTTTTACATTTTACACTTTTTTGAGGTAACTCACTAACATATTTACCATGTAATATTATATGTTGTAGCTATTGGTATTGGTGAATTATCTTCTGACTAGAATGTAAGCTTCTTGATTCTGGCCATATTATTGCCTTCCTCTGGTCCCACGAGTACATATCCCTTTTATGTGCTTAAACAGCATTACATCTTTTGTGTTGCTCTATATATAGCCTCTTTTGATTACATCTATTTATAGATGAGCTAGGTCTGCCCTTCTCTGTTCCTCAAGGGGAGCTGGTTGGATGAAAATAGTTAAGGTTCAGCTTTGTATCTCCCTCAGCACCTAGCACAGCGTTCTGCCTACTTTTGTTGTTGTTCAGTTGTTTCAGTTGTGTCTAACTCTTCGTGACTCCATTTAGGGCTTTCTTGGCAGAGATATTGGAGTGGTTTGTCATTTCCTTCTCCATCTCATTTTACAGATGAGGAAACTGAGGCAAACAGGGTGAAATGACTTGCCCAGGGTCACACAGCTAGAAAGTGTCTCAGGCCAGATTCGAACTCAGGAGGACTCATCTTTTTGATTCTGGCCATGTTATTGCCTCGGTCAGATCAACGAATGTTGTTTACAAACTTCTGTTCCTGGCATTTTTCCTGGAGTTGTCAGGCAGCAAACATTATATTGACCATTCCTTGCCCCTTTCTGAAGCCTCATTGGCTTCAGGTGGAAAATCAGTTGATTAAGGAGGACACTAGGAAGAATCTTGCTGACAATGTCTAAGAGAGAGACCCTGCTGTGATAGTCACAGGATGACCTATTTCCTTATCCTTTATAGAGATGGATAATGGAGGCATCCTTGAATTCCTGGGGGATAGCCTCCTCCTGTCACATAACCTAGGAGATTTCAGTCAGGTTTTTGTATGAGCAGCGGACCCACTGCCTTGTAAACCTCAGCTGGAATAGAATCAGTACCAGGCACTTTACCATATGAGAGGAGCCTAATAGCATTCAAAACCTCTTCTTCAGTTAAAAGTTTGGCTAAAGAGGGATTGACTTCAACCTGACATGTGTAGTCAATGGCTTCAGCATTGGCCGGTGATGGTCTGCTGAGAACACTGGGTGAGTGCTCAGCCCATCTCTCCAGGATTATGTTCTTATCACTAATTGATGTGGTTCCATCAGTGCTGAATAGTTGAGATGCACCAGAGGTGTTTAGCCCATAAAAAACCTTCAGAGCACCATAAAACTGCTTTGGATTGTTAGTATCAGCATAATATAGATTTTTTTTTTTTACTGAACCAAGAACCCTGCATCTCTCTAAGCTTTGCCTGCACTTTAATTTTAATGGAGTTAAATGCTGCTTTTTTTAGAGATGGGTGAACTATCCTGTCGGTAAACCCTCTGGAGTTCTTGTTTTTTGCTTAGCAATTTCTGAATTTCCCCATAATTTTCATCAAGCCAATCTTAATATTTGTGGTATTCTGACCCACAAGAGTAAATGTAGCATTGTACACCAATCTCCAAAAGCTGCCTACTATTTTTTCCGCTCCACTGTTACCAGCTATATGTTAGCTCAGTTTTATCTCCGAGTTAGCAACAAACTCTTCATGCACAGAGAAGTGCTCTAATCTGTTAACATTAAGTTTTCTGGTAGTCATCTTGCTTTGGGGCCTCCACTTTTGTTGAATGCAAATGTTTAGCTAGGAGAGCACTCTAGCACCCTGCTCCACACATCACTTTCATCACTCTCACACTGTCTATCTCTTCTCCTTATAATGACGTAGTCTATTAAATGCCAATGTTTGCTGCTAAGGTGCATCCATGAAGTTTTATGACATCTAGGTGAATGAAAGACCATGTTAGCGGTTAGAAGATCATGAAGCACATAAGCCTTCAGTAGTAACTGACCATTGTTACTGCTATTTCCAACTCCATTCCTCCCAAGTCCTCCCTGCCATGGCTGATAGTCTGTGAAGTCACCCAGAATTATAATCTTGTCCTCTTTTGTCACATTGAAGATGAGATCTCCAGGTCTTCATAAAAAATGTCTTTGACCTCATCAGAGCTCATTATGGTAGGAGCATAAGCAGTGATGGTCTTGCAAGTGGCAATTGCATTGTCATGAGTCTGTCATTCACTCCTTTTGGTAGGCATACAAGCTTTTGGACTAGATTAGTTTTTATTGCCAAACCTATACCAGTTTATGGTGCTCCCTATCTCTGTGGTCACTCTAGAAAAATGTGTATCCAGCTCCACCTTTGATAAGCTGGCCTTCATTTACCAGCCTTGTTTCACTCGGGGCTGCTATTTGGACGAGATACCTGCTCATTTCTCTCCCAAGAAGAGCTGTTCATCTTTTAGGTCTGCTGGATTTTATATTGTCCATAAGTGTGAGCACATTCCACATGCCAGTGGTGAGTGGAATTATCTTCACAAAAGTTTTTGTATCTTTTTTTGTATTTCAACCACAGGTAGGATCCCTACCTGCCCCAGTAATCAGGCTAGGGTCAAGGTTGGGTGAAGCAATTTTTAGGCAACCTGTTTTAGCTCCCTCCTCATGCCAGGAAGTGAGCAGTGTGTTCCTTCAAAAAAATGTTTTTCAGACACTTGGGGGCTGCTGAAACCCACTGCTACTTCAGTCTAGTGAGAAGACGACCCCATGGCTTAGGCCTCCTGTGTGTAGGGTTGTGACTACAGTTCCTGGTGTATTCCCTACTTCCTGCTTCATCACTTGCTCACATCTTGCCCACAAGATTTTGAAGTAGGTAAAATGGAATGGGTGATGATTTTTGTCTCACACATAAAAGGGTTTAAGTGAGGCAATTGTGGGAAGTTTTTGGTTTCACTCTCCCAGATTTATTGAAGGCCAATGGCAAGACGAAAGTAAAAATGACTGGTGATGGCCTGGGAGGAAGTGGATGACCTCAGTGTGTTTAGTGTCTAACCAAGATCTAAGTGTTCCATAGTGCTTGCTTCAGCCACCTTCATGACTGTTGGAACAAATTGTTCTCATCTGTCCCTTCTGTGGGGAGAAGATTTCATATGCTTGAGGTAGACATCCCCTTAACTCACTGACAGGCGTGAGGCCCATCAGTTACCCTCAACCTGATTTAGCCCCTCTGCCAAAATGGTTTACTGGTGTGTGGATTCTTTGAATGCTACACCTTCTTGAAGCTACAGGAGAGAGTTGGGTGACCAGTTGAATACCAAAGGTGAATGAGAAGCCCTCACACTAGACATACTTCCCTGAACACTTGTACACCCCAAATACAAGCAAACAAGATAGACAGTCCTTATCCTAAAGGAGTTTACATTCAAATGACACTAGAGGCACTTCCCTGAACACTTGTACACCCCAAATACAAGCAAACAAGACAAGACTCCTATCCTGAAGGAGTTTACATTCAAATGGGGGAGGGTCATATAATGAGCTGGAAGGAGTCAGGAGTGGGAAGGGTGCCTGAGAGAGGGTAAGATAGGAGAATCAGAGAAGTCTAGAGAATGAGTCAAGCCAGGAGTGAAGGCCCTCAAGAAATTGTGGTCTAGGCTAGAGAGTTACTAATCAAGAGAGTAGGTAGTCTCAGGGTGGAGGTTTCTCCAGCTTGGGGAGATGACTAGCAAAGAAATGGAGAAATCTGAAAGTTTGGACTTAATGTAACTGAGGGAAAAATATTAATAATAAGTTCTTGAACCGGAATAAAGCATGAAGAAATCAGTGCTTTTTACTGATCATATCATATATGATACAATGTTCAACCATTTCCCAATTGATGCCATTTTTTTGCCATGACAATTCTTTGCCATGACAAAAATGATTTACTATAAATACTCTTGAACACATGGGTCTTTTTGTTCTTTCTTTGATCACTTTGGGAGCAATGGATCAAAGAATAGTCACAGTTTAGTAAATTTTGGAACATAATTCCAAGTTGTATTGGAAGTTTAGCAAGAGAGGGATGGACTTCAACTTGATATATAAGATCAATGTCTTCAGCATTGGTTGATGATGGTCTGTTGATCATTCCATTAGGAATGACCAAAGGGATGACTTCAGAAAAACCTGGGAAGACTTATATGAACTGATGCAGAGTAAGATGAGAGGAGAATGATCTTTACAATAACAATATTGTAAAAAACAAACAACTTTGAAAGATTTAACTCTGAGTAGGGCAGTTAACAACTATACTTCCAGAGGACTGATGGTGAAGAAAGCTATTTACCTCCTGACAGAGGAGATGGACTCACTATATGCCAAATGATATATTCATTTTTGGATATGGCCAACTTAAGATTCATTTTGTTAGAGGCAGCTAGCTACCCTAGTTGTTCATTGGATAGAGTGCTGGAGTCAGGAAGACTCATCTTCCTGGGTACAAATCTGGCCTCAGATACTTACTAGCTGTGTGACTCTGGGCAAGTTACCTAACCCTGTTTGCCTCAGTTTCCCCAAATGTAAAATGAGTTAGAGAAGGAAATGGCAAACTACTTCAGCATCTTTTCCAAGAAAACCCCAAATGGAGTCATGAAAAGTCAGACATGACTGAAAGTGACTTGACAACAACAAAATGCTTATTTGTTTTAAGGGCTTTCTTTTTTCTTTCTCCTCAGTGAGTAGGTAGGTGAGAGAGAGAGAAATATAAATGCTTGTCAATGGAAAGAAAATTAAGCTTAATTTAGAAAGAAAAAGAAATCAGAGCTTTAGAAAAATTGGTCTGGCAGCTGTGTGCAGAATGAATTAGGACAGATATGGACTTATTCACAGATGAGTATTTACCGAGATAGAGACTAATTTAGGGGAGAGTTATTATTGATTTCCCTGGGTTTAAACATGGCTTTCTAGTTTGCTTCTAGTGTAGAGGGCCATTTTTCTGGATACCCAAGAAGATTCCATGTCCAAACTCTTCCCTCTCTGAGTTACTAAAGAGGTTTGTCTTTTCCAGAGTTCAAATTTTCATTTGAAATTCTTTACTACTTATATTGATCAATGACCTCATTGATCTGGATAACCCATATTACAACACATCTATGCCTTCTCATCTTGGCTTTTGTCTATATTCTCTAATAAATTTTATCAAGTGTCCTTGTATCATACTGAAGGTCTTCCCTGAAGTCTCTTGACTTTGTATGGATAACAAAGGAACATTGGGTATCCCCTGCTCCCAGGATCTGATTGGTCCACCTTGTTGCATCATGCATCTCTCTAATGACATCCTTGAAAATGCTTCTCTTCAGTTCCAATAAATCTTTGTTGACATTTGAGCTAAATTTATTTTCTCTGATGGGTTTTCTTGTTAATTTTATCTCTCTCCCCCGCTAAATCTGTGGTTTCATTGGCATGAGAAATTCCTAGTGTTGAAGCTTCCTCTACCAATGCAGATTTAAACTTGCCTTGCAACTTATAGTCCTAGAGAGTTGCCTGGTATACTGAGAGTGTCACTCTTGCCCTGGATCACATCGCCAGTATATGTTAGTGGCAGTACTTGAACTCAGGTCTTTTTGACTGTATGCAAAAGTGCCATGGCTACCTTTCTAGTTTCTTCTTTTAACTCATAAACAAATCACCTATTACATCTAGAGGAAAAGTAAAAGGCAGCCCTGGCTTATTCATAAACAGCTATCTGCTATAGGCATTAGAAAATGTGGACAACATAACTATAAACCCAGAGGCAAAAGTTACAGTTCTGTTTGCATACATAGTAGGGACGACTGGGAGAGGGAAAGGAAGAAGCTGGCAGTTAGGAAGACCTGAGTTCAAATGTGACTTCAGAGATTTACTGTCAGTATGACCCTGGGCAAGTCTGAAACCTCTTCTTGCCTCAGTTTTCCCATCTGTGTAATAGCTCCTACCTTTGGGGATTGTTTTGAGGATCAGATGAGATAATTATAAAGCACTTAGCATAGTGCCTGGCACATAGTAAATACTATATAAATGTTAATTATTATTTTTATTATTGTGCAACCCTGGTATGGGATCAAGACCACTGGGACTAACTAAAGTCCTGGGGCGGTGGTGGGTCAGTATATAAGAAAGATAGATGGATACTATTGCCTAATTCAATCTGTTTCTTGGTCATCCAGTGGGAGAAATGAGTAGGGAGCATCCTGATTTTCCAGCAGGACTTGGCTAATTTTTCTCCCTGAATTATACAGTTTTTTTGAGCGGGGTTCCCTCTGTTCAAAGACGTGAATTCCCTGCCTCTAGAAAAGGGTAAAACAGGCTTTGTCAATCTTAGATCTTCTCATCATGGCCCTTGTCCCTTGGGTGTAAGGTTGCATTGGGAGAGAATGAGAATAAATATTCATTGAAATTAGCAAAGGTGATGAAATATCTAGAAATAGTCTATAATGCCATATGATTTCATCTCTGTACCTCCTGGGGATAGATGTGGGAAGTAGTTTATCACCTGCTCCAATCATTTAGTAAAGTCAAATATGAAAGATCCCTCAGCAATACTGAGGCATCCTGTAGTATTCCAGAATTGGGAGGAAATGCCCTGATTGCCTTTGGAAAGCTACTGTGTAATGTGTGAAACTTTGACAAATGTTGGAGTTTTCTCATTTGGGATAGACAGAAGGATATCAACTGCTCAGTTCATTCCTTTCCTCCTTACCTCTAATACAATATAGCAGTGGTTCATAACTTTCTGGAGCTGGGAGTCAGCAATAGGCTTTACCATCCTAAGACCTAAACAGGACGTAGATAGGTGATGCTGTTTCTGAATACCTCCAATACCAGGGTTCTGAACCTTTTTTGTACCATGGATCCCCTTTGCCAGTCTGGTGAAGCCTACAGATCTCTTCTTAGAATAATGTTCTTTTTCCTCCCTGGGTCATTTTATTAATAATGCTAGCATTTTAATAAAAGAAGTAAGTAGCACTCTCGAATGTCAAAGACCCTTAGAAAAATGTTCTGTTTAAAAAAAAATCATAATTGAACTAGACTTTAGTGAATTTCAACTAGACTTTAGTGAAAATAAAACTGTGGGGCAGCTAGGTGGTATACTGGATAGAGCATCAGCCCTGGAGTCAGGAGGATCTGAGTTCGAATCTAGCCTCAGACACTTGACACAGTAGCTGGGCAAGTCACTTAACCCTGATTGTCTCAAAAAAAAGCTGTAATGTTTTTCCCAATCAAAGCCACACTCTAAGGTCTGCTTTGCTTTGCAAAGTTTAAAACTGTCTGCCAAATTCATGTTTAGCAACAGCGATTGCAATACAACAATTTCCCTGGAACCTGTAGAACATGTGTCCCAGACCATTCTTGTCCCGCTCAACCTTCCTCCCCAGTTGTATTTGAACATCTCCATGGCAGGTTGAAAATTAAGAAAATGCCAGTTCCATGAGGATTTGGGATGTCTGTCCCAGAGAATGGTAAGGGTTGTTGAGAGGTCTGATGGGGATGTATCTGAGTTGAGTGCTCCACAGAGAAGTGCTTACTTAAAAATGTTTTATTTTCATTTAATCTGTCTTATAAAATATGTGGTGGATTTCCTGTGTAATATAAAATATGAAGCATCTGTTAGGTTGAAGGAAATTTCCCTGGTGTAGAAGTTGTAGCAGGAAGCAGGCATCTCACTCCAATAAACAGAAGGGGCTGTTCCCCAATCCTGCTTTCCAAGAAGAAGCCACCAAGCTTTTCCCAGTGCTTCAGCATTCCTGGGCTGCAAAGCGGTGTCTTTTAGATCACGGGGTTCATTTATTTATTTGTTTATTTTGTTTCCTTACTGGCAAATCACTAACACTTCATTCCCGTTCTATACCTTGGATCAAGACACTGTGTGATAAATGGATCTGAAGTCCCCTTCAGTTCCTGAAGGCTTAGGAAATGGGTGTGGGGGGGGGGGGTAAGGGGGAGGGGAAGTGTTCTCTCATGGATTCAAAGATCATCTCTAAGATTATGATTCCCAGACTTATATGTTCAACCCTAATCTCTTTTCTGGACTCCACTCTCTCATCACAACTGCCTCTGGGACATTTCAAAACTGGATCTTCTATAGAGGCTTCAAAATGAACATGTCTAAAACATGAAGCCCTTCCCTCTTCTCAGCTTTCTTATTACTATCAAGTGTACCATTATCCTTCCAGTCACCTAGGCTCGCAACCTTGGTGTCATTCTCCATTCTTCACTCCCATCCACTCCACATATCCAATGTAAGTCTTATCATTTCTCCCCTTACCACCTCTCTCATATACATTCTCTTCATTCATTCTGTTCACATATCTGCCAATTCTGGTGCAGGCTCTCGTTATTTTATATCTGGACCTTTGCAATAGCCTTCTCATTGGTCCCCCTGCTTCAAATCCCTCTAAATTTAATCCATCCTTCACTCATTTGCTCTGAAGTGCAAGTCTAACGTTGTTACAAGTCTGACCCTCATTCTATAAATGCCAGTGGCTCCCTATTACCACAGGACCAAATATAACATTATCTATTTGGCTTTTAAAGACCTATACAACCTGGCGTGGGAATAAGGGGTTAAATATAAGAAGACTAGCTTCAGAATAATATTCTTTAAAAAAATTATGCTAAATTCCAACCAGACTGGTGAAAATAAAGCTGTGGGCAGCTAGGTAACTTATCAAATAAAAGGCAACATGGAAGTGAGTAAAGTGTAAAAAGACAACCAGTAATTCTTCTTTCTGATGGGTTTTCTGATTAATTTTATCTCTTTTTTCTCCTGAACCTGTGGTTTCATTGGTAGAGAAATTCCTAGTGACAAAACTTCCCCTACCAATGCAGATTAAAATTTGCTTGCTTGCTTGTAACTACCAGTCTAGTTACACTTTACTTGCTTCCATGTCCTCTAGGGTTTAGCTACATTGGCCTCCTTGCAGTTCCTGTGCAAGACACTCCATTTCCTGACTCTGGGCATTTTTACTGACTGTCCTTTGTGCTCTCCTTCCTCATCTCTGCCTCCTTCAGGCCTCAGCTCAAATCTCACCTTACTGCATGGAGTCTTTCTTCATCATTCTCCTCCCCCAGTGCAGTTTTTTTTTCCTTCGGAGGAGAAGGAATTGGGAAGAATTGGGGCTGTATGGGATGAGTGAAAACTTCTCAATTTGGAGTTGTTAACTTTCCCTTCCTCCCTGCTCCTCTATTGCTGCTGTCAATCACTTTTATCTTCCCCAACTGTTGAGGAAGAATTTGGTGAATATGCCTCTCCACCAACGAGAGAGGAAACAGTCGGGGAGGGGTCTTGACTAAGTTAGGTCATAAATTCCCGCACTATCTTTTGTAACTTGCCTCTTCTCCATGATGAGTCATGGGGGAAGACCGCCCTCTTCTCCTGGGGAAGAGAATAAACTCCTGTTCTTATCCTAAGAGATCTCTGTGTTTATTTTTTCACTAAATTAAGGATGAAGGGTATTTTTCATCCCAAACAGAGCTAAGTGACTTGCCCAATGTCACAAGGCTAGTTTTTGTGTTAAGTATCTGAGGCCGGATTTTGAATTCAGGTCCTCCTTACTTAAGGGCCGGTGCTCTATTCACTGTGCCACCCAGCCACACCCCCCAGTGCAGTTTCCATTTTAATCTGTACTTGGCAGTGTTGCAGCCTTAGTGAGCTATATGGTTGATGCCTGCTTTGCAAGCCTTCGGTCTCTCTCATTTCTCATTCCTTGTGCCATCATCAGTTGTCTTGACTTAGGTCTTGCCACTGGACTTAGATGACTGGAGGAAGAGTGAGGCTGATGATTTTATGCAGTTCTGCCTCATTTAAATGCAATTCACTCCAAAGTGAAGACATCACCGGTGTGCTATCATTGGTCCTCTTTGAAAAATAAGGATGAACAATGACAATTCCCATTTACGCTGTATTTATTGTGTATAAACCTAGTTGTTTAGATATTATATCCCTATTAGAATGTGAACTTGCTGAAGGGACTATTGTATTTTTGTCTTTCCTTGTATTCCTGGCACTTAGCACAGGGCCTGGTATGTAATAAGTGCTTAATAAATGCTTGTTAATTGACTGATACTTGATTTAACACCTTGCCATTACCTTGCATTTTGCTTTTCATAAATATTTTTTGTTTCACTTGAAATCGTGTGATTAATGATGCCTTGCCTGAGAGATATCCAGTAGAAAATGGGGGCTCATGAACTGTGGATGGATACAGACTGAGTTAGCCAAACTGTGGACAGGGTGTAGACCCTGAAACAAGACTAGGGAGCTTTTGTAGTATTTATAGTATAGTCACACCCCCATCTGTTTTTAATTAGGTAAATCAAATATATTCTGAAAAGGTTGCTTTTCTTCAAAAGCTATCCGCAATATTCCCACACCCTTCATATCACCTGGGGGAAGATTTAATTTTTTTTAATAAAATGTTCATTGGAATGAAAAAAAAAATCACTCCGGTCTCCATTTAATCTTAATCTAACTTCTGCTGCTGTTTTAGGTTGAGAGATGAGGTCAAATAAAAATGCCTATAGCTGTTTGAGAAATTGCTTTCATTTCCTTTGGTTGACCTCTTTAAATATTAGTTTCTTCCCTCCACAGGTGCAAAGAATTATGTAAGTAAGTCATGCATCAAAGACAGTCTTTGGGTAGAAATATACAGATTGGCAAAGATCAGTCCCATTGGCCTTAAAAAATTCCTGAAACAGAGTTCTTCCTTTAAACATGTCAGTTCTAGGGCAATTTGTTAACCCTGGGAAGGCCATTGAGAGCTACCTGTAGCAAGAGGGATTTCCTGTCTAAGCAACTTCCACTTAAAGTGGATAAAGGTTTCTTAATCCGAGAATAATGCCTATCAGAATCACAGGGCTGGTGACTGATAGAAAGGGTTATCTGCTCTATCCCTTTGCTCTTTGCCCATACAATGTACAGTTCAGAGACCATCCTAGACCAAGGAGAATCTATTCTGTCTTTTGAAAAACAGTCAGGGAAGTACATTCATTCCACAAGCTCTGATTTTCAATGTTAGAAAATTATTCCTTCTATCTTTAACTTCAGTCTATTAGTTTGCCTTTAAATCTGTTTTCTGTTTGGTCTTCTGTGGAGAGAAGTACACAGCCTTACTCTCTCTACCCCAACCCTTACGCTACCCCACCTCCACCCCCACCTCCATCCCCATCCCCATCTCCATCCCCATCCCCATCCCCACCCCCACCTCTACCCCACCTCTACACCTATTCCCACCCCCACCCCCACCTCCATCCCCACCCCCACCTCCATCCCCACCCCACCTCCATCCCCATCCCCACCTCCAGCTCCAATCCCCATCCCCATTAATGGTTTCTTCTCTGCCTTTGTTGATTTCATCGCCAGGCACCCACTCAGTCAGTAGAGCAGTGTGGAAGGGGGCATGCTTACTAATGTGATCTTGAAAGTCACATAAACTGACACTGCTTTCCCCCTGAGGATAAAGAGGTGGAAAATCACCCACCTGGTTTCTAAAAGGGAAAAATAAGGCCATTAACGTTGTTGCCTCTGGCTTTTTCTCCAGGATCTTCAAAGCCTGACGAGCCTGTTTGAAGAGTCTTCATTTTCACACCTTGTTGGTTTTCTGCATTCTTCAACTGGCAGTTCTTAGGCATATTAGGAGAGGCGCCGACCTGTGATTTCACTGGTAAAGGGAACTCCCAGGTAAAGAAACTCTGTTTACCAATGTGGGATGGCAACTCCCTTGCAACATAGCCTTAGAAAATCACCAAGGGCATGCCGAGGTTAGGTTACTTGCTCAGGGTAATAGATCAGTATGTGTCAGAGGTGATACTTGAACCTGGATATTCCTGGTTCCAAGGCTGGCTCTCCATCCATTATAGCATTGGTTCTCAAACTTTTCCGTATTTAATTAAAACTTTGACAAACCCCTTGTAATAAAATCCCTTACGTTTTAAAATTTTTTTAATGCCTATTAAGTGACATACAGGAATGTGCTAGAACCAGCTCAGTCTCTGAGAGCCAATTATTAAATTTTCAATGTGAGCTTTTTCACCTCTGTTCTGTTTGGTCATTTTCAATTGTGTCTGACACTCTGTGACTCCATTTGGAGTTTTCTTGGCAGAGATACTATAGTGGTTTGACATTTCCTTCTCCAGCTCCTTTTACAGATGAGGAAATTGAAGCAAATGGGGTTAAGTGACTTGTCCAGGGTCATACAGCTAGTAAGCATCTGAGGCCAGATGTGAACTCAGGAAGATGAGTTTTCCTGATTCCAGATTCACTGTGTCACCTAGTTGCCCATTTTCCCCTCAAAAATCAGCAAATGCTACGAATCAGCACTCCCTTTATTATTTTGTTGATGGTGACTTAGGAAAGTGATGGAAAACATGCTAGTAATACAGATGAAACTTAAAGAAATGTCCTGAGTACAATTTGTCCCACCTTGAGAGCTGGTTGTTAAACACCAATCAGGATACCCCTGAAGGTTCACTCATAAACAAACGAACATACAAACTTGAGATGTTTCAGGGTCCCTTGCAGCACAGTTTGAGAAACATTGCCTTTTGTGGAATAGTTCTCTCCTTTCTGGCACAGCCTCACAGCCAAGCTCCAAAATTTGCAGCAGTGTGCTGGTAAAATGTTCAACAACCAGCTCTCCAGGAAAAAAAAATCTACTCATGACACACTTTTTAGTTAAAAATACATTATCAATATTCTCTCCATCATTTTTATAAGTTTAAATAATTAACAAAACAATAAATCAAACCCCAATTTGTAGAATGTGCCTCTTTCTGAGATTTAAATGTTCATACTGAAAATTTAACAGTTAGTGGCTAGTTGGGAGCTGCTTCCAGCATATCCTTGATGGAATCCCTTTCCCCATCCTTCCTCTTTCTGAACCTTGAACCCTGATCAGATCAACTGTGCTCATATTCCTCAATTGTTCTACTTCACCTTGAACTCAGCATTTTTGTAACTTTCAATCCAAAGTTCCCCTCTTTGGCCACCATTTGCTTCTATATATTGTTTCTACTAGTAGAATGTAAGCTCCTTGAGGGCAGGATTTGTTTTTGTTTTGAGGATGTGTATCCCTAGCACTCAGCACAGTGGTGGGCCCTGATAAACGCTTACTAAATTTTTTTCATTCATTTGGTTTCTTCACAACCTCTCAAGTCTTTACCAATCTTTGTCTTTTCATTGTTTTACCCCCCCTCCTCACTTTCTTCAATCTTGTGTCAGTTAATCAACACATTATTGATTATCAATCAGACTAGCCTGAGCCAGATATGTTAATTTCAATCATTTAGAAAAAATTTAGATTATGAATTCTCTATAAGATATTGAGAGAGAATTTTTGGACATAGGGGTCCCCATGAAATTATAACACTGAAATCCACATTTTCAATCTGAAAACCACTTTTTTTTTTCACATCTAGAATTCTGGATATGGAAGAGGTCAAATATCTTAGAAAGGAATTGAAAGCTTCACTTGTATAAACAAATTGCAGGAATGAAGCCAGTCTGAAATAGTGAAAAGTCGGAATTACAGACTATTTCTGAAAGAAATCTAATTTTATTGCTTTCAAGTACATATAGAGAGTAACACTAATTAGGCTAATGGAGTTTGGGCAGCGAATGATCCTTAAGGAGCGTCTTTAATGAATAGAGAAGAATCATTCATCACCAGCATATCAATTATTTGTCTGTAAATGGTATTTCAAAAATGCTTAAAAATAATTTGTTCTCTTTAGTAGCTTAATCATGACCTCTGTACAATTAATTTGCTCAGTGAACCCTTTCCTCATGGGTAGAATAAAGATTAACTTTAGCATAGTTTATTTTCCTTATGATTTAGTTTCTACAACCACAATTTTCCAATCTGTAAAGTCCAAAATAATAAAGGTTTACCACTATACAACTATTTTAATCAGGGCTTGGAAAGGTTTGGAGGAAGACATCTAGAAACTTAGTGACATTTCTCTAGCTAGTGTCCCTTGTAATTTCTCTGTCTGAGCAGCTGTCCTTGACTTGCTTTGGAGAGTTATAGATTCGTCTTTAAGGATTGATAATACCATAGATCGAGGGAACCAAAGAATCACACTCTTGTAACTGAAAGGGACCTTAAAGGTCATTTCACTCAAATCCTCCCCCAATATTTGATTCCTTTTTGCAGCAATCAAATTGGAGACATGTGTATCCTGGTAAAGTGTGAAAATTGCACACCCATGTGTAATTGTCAGATAGAAGCTTTGAGCTTTCACTGAAAACACTGTTCTGGGCCAGCTGCCAATCACTTTCCTCTAGGGATAGAAATTTGGGTGTAAGCTATGTGGGTACAGGTCAGTTATGCAACTCTGGGCTATATCCAGCAACTGCTTTGGTCATCATTGTTTACTCCATCTCTGGGGCATGCTGTGATAAGTGGGTTCTTGGAGAATCATGAGCCATGACCCTGGGACCCACATGGACTCCCATAAGCACTTGTCACTTCAGTGACAACACAAAGGGGAGAATGACACAAGTTCAAATATCAAGGACTTAGTAGTTGAGCTCCTTCCTGCCTCCACTAATCTCCCTTGTACCTATATCTGCTAACTCTCACTGAAAGTTTACCATAGCTGGCTAGATGGAGGATGAAGCCAAGGACCTCTTGCTCACACACTAATATCGCCCATGCCTTATGCCCCATGGTCACACTCCTTCCCCTTGGGGAGAATTCAGGCAGATCAGAAACTTGCTATTCTGAAGCACAGTCCAGCTGGGATCACAGCCCTTCCCCTCAAAAAAATAAATCTGTTGCTGCTATATGTGGTATATCAGAACACATAACACAACCCAAACCCCTGATGAATGCAGACATTCATGCACAGTCTCACATGTAAACCTGAATGCTGAGAACTCCCAGATGATCCCCTCCTCCCACTATTTCTTTTCTCAATTTGTTCTTTCTTTCTCTTTATCTGCTACTTACAGGCTACCTCTTGCTTTCTCTTCCTTCTGGAACGTTCTCTGCTTCTCAAACCTCCCTTCATATTCGCGGGCTAGCTTTGCTACCACATTTCTTTTAAACACCATCGTCAAAGACATAGCTCTAATGCCAGCACTCTCTTGGTTCAGGTCTGATGTTGGGACTTAAATGAGGCACCTCATTTAAGTAATTGAATATTTAACATGAGGAGGTTTACTTTGGCTCAACATTGTAAAGATGTGTGATGAAGGTACAAGGTTTCTTTGGACTTACGCCCTCTTGTCTCTGTGTGGAGACAGGTCTGGTCAGCAGAGCAGGGTGAAGTTACCCATGTATTCAGAAATCCACCATGTCCAAGGGGCCTAGATTTCACATGGCTGAAATTTTTTATGTCCTTTATGTCCTTAGATGACCGAGAATCCAGAAACAAGTCTCAAGGGCAACTTTGTCTTAGATCTACCCAATGTTGGGTAAAGAAACTCCTGTCACACACCAGTATCAGGAAGATATCTTGAAGCATTTGGAGTAGACCTGAGGAATAACTGACATGCAGGTGTGTGCTTCTACAGTCTTGGGCACAAATTAAACCCCTTTTGCTTCCAAGCCCATACTTCATAACAAGATATGGTTCCTCTAAATACCCTGGCAGAAGTATTTTGTTTCAGTGATTCATAGCAAACCCAGAGCAGCTGGAGTTCGAGACTTGGCACTTTGTGCTCTCTCTCTCTCTCTCTCTCTCTCTCTCTCTCTCTCTCTCTGTCTCTCTGTATCCCATAGAGCCCTATTCTCCTCACAGTAGATAGACTCATAGGACCTGACAATACAAAATTACTGTACTATGGACAGCAAACTTTTCTGGCATCAAAAATATTACTTTTTATAAATCAACATATTAAAAATCATCCCTCAATGTACTAGTCAGATTGAATAGAATAAGTGATCACCTGTCTTGCCTTCTCCTAGATCCAGCTCTGACAATCATCCTTACTTATGAGCAACAAGCTTCTGTTTCCCAAGGGAATATTGTGTGAATACTCACAATAATAAGGAGGTCCTTCCCTCACCAATATTGAGTGCTATGCCAGTTTGGTTGCCCAATAGAGTATAAATTCCTTGAGGACATGGACTGTGTTTCTCGGTTCTATAAGTCTCTTCCTGCACCTAACAAGAAACATCTCCCAATTGAAATTTCACAGCATATTCTTTTGGTGATTTTCAATGTGCCAGTCTCTAATGTGTAGGTTACCAGGGCTTTCAACCATAAACAGGGAATTTTGCATGTAGCTGTGTATGTGGAGACATAGCTTCTAAATGGTGAAGAGAATCCTGAGCACAATAAGATGCTGAGTTCCTGTGTAAGGGGTGGAGTTGGTGTTAGAGTTTCTTGGGGGAAAGAAACCTGTGTGATTTGACACACTCTTTGGGAGAGAGACACGTAAAAAGACTTTGGAAGCTTCAGACATGTAGGGGAAGCTAGCTCCTCAATATGTCTTTGATTTCCAGCTTCCTCCCTAGAGAGTTTGGAGACTTTCCTTTTGGAAGAGATCAGGGACTCTTCTTGGTTTGAGCTGAGATCTCATCTCACTCCTATTTAAAGAGCTCACTTACTCTTTAAAAACACACATATTCTTTAATTCTTCATTGTGAAACTACACTTTTATAACTTTGGATTTTAAGTATATCTTTGATTAACAGTCCATTTATCCAAGTCCAGATTTGATTATAGTCATAGATTTTTCTTTTTTATTTTATTTTTGCTTTTTTGGAGGGGGGAGGGCAGGGCAATTGGGGTTAAATGACTTGCCCAAGGTCACACGGCTAGTAAGTGTTAAGTGTCTGAGGCCAGATTTTTAACTCAGGTCCTCATGACTCCAGGGCCAGGGCTCTATTCACTGCACCACCTAGCTGCTCCTATAGATTAAAAAAAAATCTCTTAAGAAATTATTCTGTTGTTCCCATTATCCTCTCTCCAACAAGAAAGGGAAAATTGAAAAAGAAATCCCTTAACTCATACATAGTTCAGCAAAACAAATCCCCACATTGACCATATCCAAAAATTTATGTCTCTTCCTGGATTTTAAGTTCATCACTTCTCTGTCAGGAAGTATGTAGTATGCTTTATTTTCATTCTTTTGGAATCATGCTTCATCATTGACTTTGATCCAAGATCTAGAGTCTTTCAAAATTATTTTTCTCTATAATGTCATCATTGTAGAAATAGTTCAACTAGTTCTGTTTTCAATTCTTTGGGTCATTTCATAGAGGTCTTCCCAATTTAGAGTCCATTTACACACATTTTCTGGTATGTTATAATCTGTAGAACTTCTCCAATTTCTGTTTGCTATTTTGCTTGGATAAATAGATTTACTCACTATTTGCTATTGGTGATGGTCTTTTTGAGTGATCAGTGTTTCTTCAACCCCATGTAAGGGGCTAAGTCAGTGGGTATAAGCTTGGGGCTATCCTCACCCTTAAGAATAAACAGGGAGGTTGCTTTATTTTTAACCCCCAGAAGTCATATCCTTGAATCAGAGATGTTTGAGGGGCATGGATAGATATAAATCTATCCTGATACGCCACTTGAAGAGAGGAGAAAGAAACAGTAAATACCACACCATGACCCTTCTTCTGCTCCCTTCAAAGCAGAAATCACAATTGGCCATATTCCAGAGAGATTTATATATGCTGTCCATGAGCCATGCGTCTACATGTTTGGGGAATCCACATACATATCTTACATGGCACAGACACATCTAACATTTATATGGCCCTTTAAAGTTTACAATGCAATTTAAATATATTATCTTGTTTTACTCCTTAAGACAACCCCTGTGAGATCAATGCTATTGTCATTCTCATGTTACAGATGAGGAAATTATGTCTCAGAGAATGCAGCTAGTGTCTGCGGTGGGATTGAAGGCTGGGTCCTCCTGATTTCAACACTATTTCCTGAGTGATATTGTCTCTTAAACTGAGCCCACGTAGTTCAAGGAAGGTTGCAAACACACCTCAGAGGCTTAAATCTCTATTGTTAAGATCCTGCCCATTGAGGCTCTTTCTTTACCTCTAGTAATGAAAAGTTTTCCTCTTTTTTGCAACACAGAACAAGGGTTCTTATTCTGGGGTTCATGAACTTAAAATTTTTTTTGATACCTGTATTGTAATAGAATTGGTTTCCTTTATACTCCTGTGTATTTTCTTTTCTGGGGGGACAGCTAGGTGGTGCAGTGGACAGTGTACTGGGCCTGGAGTAAGGAAATTGTTGTTGTTGTTGAGACATTCTCAGTCGTGTTCAATTCTTCGTGACCCCTTTTAGAGTTTTTCTTGGCAAAGATATCATAGTGGCTTTGCCATTTCCTTCTCCAGCTCATTTTAAACTGAGGCAAAGAGGGTTAAGTGACTTGCCTGGGGTCACACAGTTGTCAGGCTGAGGCCAAATTTGAACTCAGATCATCCCTACTCTAGAGCAAGTTACTTAACCCTGTTTGCCTCAGTTTCCTCATCTAGAGCTAGAGAAGAAAATGGCAAGTCACCCCAGTCTTTTTGCCAAGAAGACCCCAAATGGGGTCCTGAAGAGTCAGACACAACTGAAATGACTGAACAACAAGAACAATTTTATTTTTATGCCTTTACAAACATTATCCTGAGAAAAGGTCCATGGACTTCACTAGACTGTCAAAGGGGTCCATAACACAAAAGAGGTTAACCAACTCCTGTAATAGAACACAATCCTTGACTCCTCTCAGACTACTCACCTATAGTATTTTATAGGACCCCAGTATTTTGCATTCAGTGAATACTTAAAAAACTTTTAGCATATTGAAGATCAATGAATGAATGTACCAGTTTATGAACATTTATTGAGAGCTACTGTATGCTAGCCTTGAAAGACAGAAATGAAATGGTCCCCACTCTTAATGAGCTTATATTCCATCCAGGAGACAACAGATCGATTGATCTATCTATCTATCTCTCTATCTATCCATCTATCCATCCATCTATCTATCTATCTATCTATCTATCTATCTATCTATCTATATCTAAGAACTTAAAAAATAAATTGCAAGGTAATTTTTTTTTGGTGGGGGAAGGGAAGGTGCTAGCCACCATGACTTTATGTAGAAGGTAAATCTGAGCTTTGAAGGAAAAGGTGGAGGTGAAGAAGTATATTATGAATAACTGTTTTCAACTTGGTATATTATAAATTCTCAGTATACACAGTGGCCTGCTGCTCATTGGTTTGGGATGTGATTTCATAGCCACAGGTAACCATAAGGATTAATGAAATCAACAGAGACCCTCCATTTAACATTCATTCATTTCTTCAACAAGCTCTTGGTTGGTTGTGTCAAAGTGAATTCTTAATCTTGGCTGATGTCCTCCTTCCTAATGCTTCCTCCCATAATTATTCTGTTATTGACTCATCACTGACCCAAGCATGACTAATGGCTTAGCATCGTGGTGATATTCCATTAAAGGTCAGATCCAGGGGAGCAGAGCTGACATTTCCATGGTGCAATGGTGAATCAAATGGAGATTTTAAGGGGCAGGCCCCACTCTGTCTTTACAGTAGACACGTGTGCCATTACTATGCTGTGTAATCAAATTTCCTTCTTTTTCAAAGTCTTTGTTCTGTTGATTAATTAAGTGAAATGACACAACAGAGTGAGCATTAGCAGGGACCGCAGCACACTTTGGTGTATTGTTAGGCAGGCAGCAGAAGGCTGATTGCAGTCAGTGTGCACAGTAGCATGTTACTTATTGGGTAATAAGACAGACCCAGGAGTGTCTTTGTGAGAGTTGAAAGAGGAATTTTCAGACGGGGGGTAGGGTGGGGAGAAAGAAATGTTTTTAATGAAATTTAGAAAATGGGGTCAGGGTGTAATTTATGGAATAAATCTTTCCCTCCAGCCGCAGGAAAGAAGATTGAATGAGCAGGGGAGAATTCAATGCTCTTGGGAAATTCCTCATTATCTATATCTTTTTTTTTCCTGTCCATGTTTAACCCCATGTCAGCTGATTGTCCCCATTTTTAGACAAGACTTAACATAGTAATGCTCTCAGTGATGCTCTTAGATCAGGGAGCCCTTTGACACAAGCAAATTTCTTCTCTTCTTTGCTCAGTTTCCATATCTTTGATGAGAGGCAGCGTGATATAATAACAATAGCTGACATTTGTATGGTGTTTTAAGATTTTCAAACTGCTTTACATTCGTTATCTCATTTGTTCCTCAAAGCAGTCCTGAGGGGTAGATGCTATTATCATTCCCATATTACAGGAGAGGAAACAGTATGAGGGAGATTAAGTGACTTGCCCAGGGTCATTCAGCTAATGTGTCAGAGATAGGATTTGAATTCAGATCATCCTGGCTTTTCAAGTCCAGCTCTCTATCTAGACCTGGGTCTGAAGCCCACTTCAGGTACTTATGAGCTGGATGAGCCCTAGGCAGTTCACTTTGCCACTCAAAGATGCAGTTTCTCCATTTATAATAATAACAGTAGTAACAAGTATATCAGCCATAAAAATAACAATAATAACCTAGCATTTATATAGGATTTTACATTTTGCAAAATACTTTACATATGTTAATTCATTGGATTCTCATAACAACCCTGTGAAATACATGTAATAATAACAAATAAGTAAAATAAAGTAGAGATAATAATAACCCCCACTTTAGGGATGAGGGGATACCAGTGACTTGTCCTGGCTCATACAGCAAGTAAATATCTGAGTTCGGATTTGAATTCAAGTCCTCCAAGTTTCAAGTCCCACTACTTCGCTGCCTCTGTTGTCAAGTGCGGCCGACAATACTTAGAAAAGTTATGTTCTCAGGCGACCTTAAGTCAGGTCTCCCTGAGACTCAGTTTCCTCCTCTATAAAATTAAGGGTTTAGACTAGATGGCCTCTGACGTTCCTTCCAGCTCTAAAGCTGAGATCTTTGATCTTCAAAAGTGCTTTGAAAATCTTATATAAACGGAAACTATTATATAAAATGGGTTAAGGCTTAGATCCTACATGGTCTACAAAGGATTTGAGCTCTTTGGATGGAGGGCCCTTGAAATGGAAGAGTAATTAATTAGTCACCAAAATAAGTAGCCTCCCCCTCTGAAAAATGAAGGCTTAGGAGTAGATATATCCAGAGCTGTCTTTCCATTTGGACTTCCAATGAGCCTAACACAGGGGCATTAACCATTTTTGTGTTGTGGGCTGGTGAAACCTATGGGTTTGCCCCTAAAAATAATGTTTTTTAAATGCATAGAATAAGTTACAAAGGATTATAAAGAAAACCAGTCCTACTGAAATATAACCATCAAAATACTTAAAGAAATAAACAAGTTCATGGACCCCAGATTAACAATCTCTTGCCTAAGAATATATTGCAAATATTGGCAATTTAATAAGTGTTTGTCAAATATTATTAATGATAACTTATTTTATACAGCTCTTTAAGTTTTGCCAAGCGTTTTACATATGTTATCTCATTTGATCCTTACGATAATTCTGGGGGGAGAGGGAAGGAGATAATATTTTTTACAGCTGAGGAGACTGAGGGCCAGGGAGGTGAAGTGATGTTGCCAGGGTCATAGGGTAGTAAGTGTGTGAGGCGGTATTCAAATCCAAGTTGAATTGACTTCAGGTCCAGCTTCCCTATGCTCTGCAGCTGAATACCATCTAAAACACCCTTCCTCTTTGTTCTCAGATTTATATGAGTGATGTGTGTTGTCTTAGAAATATGGAGGAGACCTTTGAGCAGGGCAGGGTTGAGTGGAACAATGAATCATGTGTTACTTAGTGTTTGATCAGAGAACCCTAATCTCTGACGGTAGCTTTCTAAAACCCCTAGCCTGTGGTGGGTTTTTCCCCCTGACATGTTTTTCAGAGCAAATTTCTGGACAAGTTAGAAGCAGGGGGAAGAACGTCTTTCTCCCCTTATTCCCACTGTCCCCCTCCCCAGTTTAATCCCGGGTCTGAATACTCAGAGATTCTCTTGGTCAAAAGCTGTCCTGATTCATTCTGCTGTCAGAACTGGAACAGGCCATGCTGCTTCCTGGAAGCATATCTATGTTACAGAGGAGATATAAATGAAGAATGGACACATGAGGTTAATAGAACATTCTGATGGATTTACTACATTTTGAAAAGAACACTGGAGCTACTAAAGCTAATAAGAAGGCACCAGATTCTGGACTGTCTCTGCATTTCTGGGACCGTTGTTTAAGGTCCTGCCCAGACTTTAAAAAAAATCACTGACAGTGTGCATTTTATTTCGTTTTATTTCATATGATCTATTAATTGATGGCTCTGGACTTGGAGACTGGAAGGCCAGGGATTGAATGTCACTCCAGCAATGATGGGACCCCGACAGCTAAAGGGGGCTGCTGTGGACAGGGTCTAAACTTTCTTCTCTGTCTCCCCCTCCCCCCCACCCAAACTTTTAGCAAACGATCTTTGCAATTTAGAATTCTCTGTTTATTTTTCTTTTCTCTGGCCATCACTGTTTTCCAGAAAAGGGAATATGGGAGAAGGAAAGTTATGCTCATTAGAGGCTTTTCTAATTAACTGTTTGAACCACTTAAAAAAAAGCCTGTGTGAGGTTATTTGTAGGCCTAATTTTGTTTTTTATGTTATACTTACTTTTAAGTGTAATTTACTAAGGCTTAACACTTATATTCTTTCAGGGACGTTCCAAAGAGCCACGCACATTCCTTATAGCCCTTTAAATGGCTGCGTTTTATTTCCATATGCTTTTAAACGGTTATTGAGTGTATTTGGTGCTCTTCCTGTAGTTAAAGTGGATTTTTTTATTGTACATAAATGGTAAATAATTGATACCTGCCATATGGCTCTCTCTAACTCTCTGAGCCCCCCTTTCTTTTCCTTTCCTTTCTTATTAATCCTCTTTTCTCTGCTCCCATCACTCATATCTTTATTCTAAGAGGCAATAAAATAGAGTCGAAAAAGTACAGGATCTGGTGGTAGGCATACAATGGATTTGAATCCTGATTCTGACATTTACCATGTTGTTTCCTCCAGGAAATTCACTAAAACCTTTCTAAGCCTTAGTTTGTTCATCTGTAAAATGGAGACAATATTTGTATTATTAAACAGGGTTGTTTAGATCAAGATTGTGTTCAGGAAAGTGCTTTGTAAACCTTAAAGTGTTATATAAATATGAGCTGTTATCACTGTCCTTCCTTCCACTTTTTCTATATGTATCTCTCCAATAATTTCTCTGCTGCTTCATTTGCTCCCTGGACACCTGTTCTCTCACCTGTCAAATGAGAGGCTTGAACTTCACCATTTACTGGGTCCCTTTCAGTTCTGATATTATGGGATTCTATGAGTTAAACATGGATTGTCAGGGCTTTTGATTTTGTGATTTCTGGAGGAAAGGAGGGAGAGACAAAGGAAAGATGGAGAGAAGGAGAAGGAAGTGAGGAGAGAGGGTGGGAGAGAAAGAGGAAGAGAGAGGGAGAAATAAAGGAAGAGAGAAAGAGAGAGGAGAGGGGAGATAGAGACAGAGAGGGAGAGAGAGAAAGGGAGAGAGAGAGAGAGAGATTTGGTTCTCAACCTGTGGATCATGACCCCTTTGGGGGTTGAACGACCCTTTCACAGGGGTCACAGTTGCCTAAGACCATTGGAAAACACATATTTCCGATGGTCTTAGGAACCAAGACACCACTCCTCTATCTGTCTCCAGGTGGGTCTGCCCACCTGCAGATACACTCACATATGAGTGCATCATTAGGAAAGTTGAGAACCACTGGATTAGAGGAAGAGAGAGATTAGAGGGAGGAGGGAGAGAGAGAAGAAGAGAGGAGAGAGAGGGAGGAGAAAAGAGTCAGAAAAAGAAAGTGGGGGTGCAGGGGAAGAGAGAGAGATGGAAAAAGAGAGAGGAAGAGATAGAAGTAGAAAGAAGGAGACAGACAGAGGGAGGAAGGGAGGTGACAAGAGAGACACAGAGAGAGGGGGGAGAGGGACAGAGAGAGAGAGAGAGAGAGAGAGAGAGGGAGAGAGAGAGGAATGATCTAAGAATATGTTTTCAAGTAATGTTTCTTAAATTGTGTGGTACCATGGAAAAAGGGTTCAAAATGCCAGCCATGACCTGTGTGACCACAGATGAATCAGTTAACCTCTGTGGGCCTCAGTTCCTCATCTACAAAATGAGGAGGTTGGAGTTAATGGCCACTGAGGTCCTTTCCAAAGCTAGATCCCATTCATTTTGGACCAATGCCAATCAGAGACAATTGGTTAATTGTCATCAGGAGAGTGGAATTCAGGGAGATGGAACATTCATAGCAGGCAAATTCTCTCTAGCTAGAACATTTTGCCTCATAAAAGTGATAGGGCTATTTAGTTGGAAATATTTGCAGAATTTTCATTCTTTGATAAGCCTGTTGGGGAGGAGGTGGTAGGCATACAAAAGGCCATAAAACCATCAACATTTAAGATTTTAAAAAGATTTGTAAGATACCAAATAAAAACCTATTCTAAGGATTATGGTTTACCAAGAGTCCCATGAGACAACTGAGACTTAGAGGGATGAAGTAATTTGCTTAAATAGTGCTGGTAGAGGAGAACCTGGAACCCACTTGTTTTGCTTTGATTTCGGGGTTCCTTTCATTCTGTGACTGCTTCCTAAAACTCTAGTGAGATAGTGTTAATTTCAGTCTGCTATTTTCCAGTTGTTCTTATGTAAAATTGAACAAAAGCCAAGGCAGCATAACTACTGCTGCCGTCACTTGCTTTAAATATTTTAATAGATATTTTTATACTTGCATCCTGAGGCTTGTTAGCAAAGGGGACAATTTTCCAAATTGAATAAATAAAAAATGTCATATATAGGAAGCTAGATGGAGGTAGGGTAGAATAGTGTTCAGTCCCAGGGTATTTACTTTCCCCCTTACCATCTGGCCTCCTCAAAGACCTCCTTTCCATTGGCTGAGTAGACAGAATTCATCAAAGTTGTTCCCACAACTGGCTTGAGTGAGAAAAATAGTGGGCAATGGAAATTCCTATTATATCCAGAAAAGAAGAGCTGAGCAGTCACCCATACTCAGGTCTGTGACTTGGCAAGGCAGTATGGTGTGTTATGTAAATAACCCTGTAACAAGGAACCTTGGACAGCCTGTGATCTCCTTGTTACCACTGCTGGTACAGCTGCAAGCCACCTGGGGACCTGGTATCAGGGCTACTCTTAGGAGTAAATGGAGCATGACCATGCAATACCACTACTAGACCTCTACCGTAAAGAGATCAAAGAAAGAAGAAAAGGACCCATATGTACAAAAATATTTATGATGGCTCCTTTTCTGGTTGTAAAGAACTAGAAAATAAGGGAATATGCATCCATTGGGGAATGGTCAAACAAATTAGGGTATATGAATGTAATGGAATTCTATGGTGATGTAAAAAAGGGAACAGAACCAGAAGAATAGTTCATACACTAACAAAAACTTTGTAGGGACAAATAGTTCTGAAGGGATTAAGAACTCTTTCTAATGCAGCGACCAGACAGGAATCCAAAGGATCAAGGATAAAGCATTAGAGACTTTTTTTTTTCAGCATGACCAATGTAGGAACTTGTTTTGCTCAACTATGCATATTTCTTACAGGAATTTTTTTTTCCTTTTCCAATATAAAAGAAATGGGAGAGAAAGAAAAGAAATGCTTATTAATTGGAAAAAAATATTCAAAAGGAAGTACATTGAGTAGTTTGTTGTTTATAAGGTGTGGTGTAGACCTCTTTTTGCCCCACCCTCTATCTGTCCTTCACTGTCATGGTGCCTGAAATTCTACCTTTGTCAATGAGCATTGACTCAGGTCGTTGACATTGGAGAGTCATTCATTTGGGTTTTAATTAATTTCTCCTGAAAGAAGTATGCTTTCAGGTGTCAGCTAGAACCTTGAGAGAGATTGAGAGTAAAGACATGAGGGCAATGAATGCTAAGATAGACATCCAAAACAGGATTGGGGTACCCAAAAGGGGGGACATAGGAAAGCACCCCAAACAAACTTTTCCAGTCAAAATTTTGCTTAGAGGTGGTTCAGCTTGATTGCCACCCCTAGACTGCCCTGATTTGCATGTCTGAAACCCAGCATAGCTTTAGGGAACATCAGAATCAATGCAGCAGTAGAGGGAAGGACAAATATAGGCTTACTAGCTCACTTTAAGAGACCTTTCTAGTCTACAGATTTTCTGAGACACCTGCTCTGCATCTAGCAATTTTCAGGTTCTTTAGGCATTGTAACCTCTTCTTAGCAGTAACCAAATTAATCCCAGTCTCCCTGGGGCTTCCCTAGAAAGGATCAGGATCCAAGAAGGGGCCCTTCAGGACATCCCAACTACTTACAGGCTTGATAACATGACAGTTATATTGGACTTTAGGAGAATCCTCTGATTATAATGAATAAATAACTTGTATGCAAAAATAACCTCCTTTTGGGCCTACAGAGTCAGAGGATACTATCTCACTATGTCTTCCTAAGGGCTTTCTCTGCTTTGGATCCAGGCATATGTGTGGGCTACGTTTGGTCCTGAAGAATACTAGCTTCTAATGGGTTAGATGCCTTTTTCTTATATTCTTTTGTTCTGGAAACATAAGGACAAATTATTTAAAGTTCATGTCAAAATGGGGGGAGGGGGAAAAAGAGGTACTCAATGTACAATATGAATAAAGTATAAGACTAGCATTTTCCCCCTACACACTGAACTAAACACGAATCAATGCTCATTGACAGAACACCTTAAAACAACCCTCATTAATTAATCTGCTGGGAGGCTAATATTTAAATTTCATCAGGCCATAAAGCCATCTGTAAGACTGTGGCTCAGGTATTTTACATCTTACCTTGACTTTGCACTGCCTCTCTCAACATCCTTATCTTCTGGCAAGCCAAGCTTGGTCTCCCCTTTGTGTCAGTTGGCATCTGCTCTGATGAAGAAACTCCCCTTGCCACCAGTCATCTTCACTCAATGGACACAGGAATCCTGTTCAGACTCATATGGTTGCCTCCAAGTCTGGACACTTCCACCTCAAGGCTGATGATCTGTCATCTACTCAGAAAAGGAAACATAAAACAGAAAAGACAACAAGGTCCCAGGCATGTGCTCATTTAGTGGAGGGCCCCTATTCTAGCTGCCATGTGAGAGCAGTTAGCATGGCCAAGGAACCAAGTCATCCCCCAACCCGTACGGGAAATCTCAGAGTTACATCCTACCTATAAAATAGAAGGAAGAGAGTCAGCCAGAAGCTGTAGGATGTAGTTTTCTGTGCCATCCCAAAGCAACAATTCCTTTTACTACTAAGCCACCACATGGCCAGAAATAGCCAGTAAGGTCATTATCCTTGAAAGGCCCAAGTGCTGAGTCATCATGTCTATGGCATCTCTGAGCATTTCCAGGAGAGCTCCAAATATACAGTCCCTAGGATGAACCAGATGGGTTAATTCAATGCAGCACTTGTCTATTGCTTTTAATACAAGTATTGATCCTCATTTTATAGATGAAAAAACAAAGGTGTGAAAAATTAAATAGAGTTACATAACTAACAAGGTAGTCTTTAAACCCATTTCTCCTGGCTTCAATTCCAACACTCTTTCTACTATATGACTGCCTGTCCATTCCAAATACCAGCCAGATACATGTTTTTGGTGATCCTTATGAACACAAGGATCCTTAACCTGGAGTGATGAGTTTGTATTTTAAAAAGGTTTCAATGACTGTATTTCAATATAATTGGTTTTGCTTGTAATCTCATGTATTTTACTTGAAGCATTTAAAAACATTAATCTGAGTAAGGGTCCACAGTCTGCCGAAGGGGCCCGGAACACTAAAAAGGTTTTGGACCTTAGGTGCAGGTCTGGGGATTCATATAGATGCTTCTGTCAAATCACAGGGTACCTCTAACCTTCTAGGGAAATTATATTGAAATTCATGTTGCCATGAAGTTACCAGGAGGTTAAGCAGCCCTGGAAAAATGCCTTTTTGACTCATCTCTCAACAACTTGTCTTATACTGCACAGATTGTCTCAATCATTGCTAACAGATGCATCTGCAGCAAAAGACAGTTTTGCAAGCCCAGGCAAAAAAAAAAAAGAAAAAAAAAGAAGCCTTGCTTTTCTGAAATCTTTCCCCTGGCTCATATTAAAACTAGCCAGGAGGAGAAACATAGCAAAGTTTATTAGGGACAGTTCCCTGGAGGAGAAAATAATGGGAATAATGAGATAAATATTCGTAAGTCATCCAGGGGCCTCTGAAATCAGCAGTGCCTGAACCCACTGAAATAGCCTGTGGAGAAATTGTTCTGCTATGCATAATTGTTTTCAACTTGTTGTGTAGCATTAGCTTATGTTCCAAATATGTCTAAAATAGTCTAAAAGGGGTTTAAGTCCCTTTAAGAAGCAAATGCTCTCAGCAGCAACCACTTGATTGACAAAGTTTTCTTAGCAGCAGGGGCAAAAAAATCCAGGAGAAAAGTGAGATGAATAGTTCTTACTATTTTACTTGTTAGCTGTCCTCTGAGATCTCTCTCTACCTTTTTAGTCAAACTTCTTGCTTCTTTTCTTCACGCTTGCTTCTAAATCTTCTGAAATCTGGCTCCTTACCTCATCATTTGATTGAAATCATCCTCTTCAAAGTTACCAGTGACCTCTAAATGCCAAACTAAAGACCTTTTCTTGCTCCTCATGCTTCTTGACTTCTCTACTAACTTTGACGCTATTGATCACCATCTCCTCTTGTTGGGTATGGTTTCCTTTCTGGGCTTGCAGTTTATTCCTCTCTCCTGGTTCTTTCCCCACCTGACAGCTCCTTCTTAGTCTTCTTCGTTGAATCTATCAGGTCATGCACACTAACCATGGCATTTCTCAAGGGTCAGTTCTGCTTACTCTCCATCAATGCAGTCTTGCTTGCCTGGTGATCTCATCAGTTCTCATTGTTTCGACTCTCTTTATGAGGATGATTCCTAGATCTACATATCCAACTACAGTGTCTCTTTGGAGATGCAGTGACACATGACCTATTGAATATTATAAACTGGGTGTCCCATAGTCATGTCAAAATAAACATACCCAAAACAGTTTCTTCCAGAACTCTCCGCCACTCTCCCCAATTTTTCCAATCTATTTTCAAATCTTGTTAGTATCCTTCATAACATCTTTTGTATATATCTTCTTTCTACTCACATAACCAACACCCTAGTACATGTCCTCATTACTTCTCACCTGGACTATTGCAATAGCCTTCTAATTGGTCTTCCTGCTTACAGTCTCTTTGCACTGCAATATATCCTTTGCTCAGATGCCAAAGAGATTTTTCTGAAGCACAAGTCTGACCATGTCAGCCTCCTACTCAATAAATTCCAGTGGCTCCCTATTGCTTCCATGATCAAATATAAGATAATATGTTTGGCCCTTAAGCTCTTCGTAATTTCCTAACTTTTCAGTCTTCTTATACTTTATTGTCTCCCTGTCCATCTGCATCCCCACCCTCACTTTATAATTCAACTATATTGGCCTACTTGCTATTCCTGCCACAGGATGCACCATCTCCTGATTGTGTCATTTTGCAGAATCTTCCATGATCTCCTTCCTCACCTATGTCTCTTAGTTTCCCATGTTTTGTTTGAGACCCAGCTCAAATCACAACCACTGTAGGAGGCCTTTCCTAGTTTTTCTCCCACCACCTCCTTTGCTCTCCTTCCTTCCTTCCTTCCTTCCTTCCTTCCCCCCTTCCTTCCTTTTTTCCTGGTTTCCTCCCTCTGTCCACACGGGGAATTATATCCTTACTTTCAGGTGCTCTGCCCAAAGGAATATACATTTTGATTGCTGAAACTTTGCAAGATATCTTGGGGCCTGTGGGCTGGATTTCTTCTTTATGGATCACGCCTGAAACCTAAATCACCCTGGCTCTCATTGATTGGTCAACAATAGGTCCCAGTCCAAGCCTTTCTTGGTCACTGCTTGGACTCTGATGGCTCAGAGTTAGTGTAAATAGCAATCATTTCTGTTTTGACCAGAAACCCTGAGGAGCTTCACTCCCAGACTGATTATTTTTACTTAGACAAAAGAGGCCATTCTTTGCCTCATTTCTTATCTAACCTTAATCACTGAATAGGTGTTGCCTCAGGCAAACTGAGACTTGAGAAAGACCTTAGCTTCAAAAGACCAAAGTCTCCCACTGCATCTGAGTTCATCTCCCGTCATCCTGATCTATATCTTGCCACTGGACCCAGATTGCTCCAGATGAGAGAGTGAGGCTGGTGACTTAGCATCGTCCTGCCCCACTTAAATCCAATTCAGCTGTAAGTCATGGCATCACCTTCTGCATGTCATGGTCCTCTTCAAGAATGAAAGACATACAACAACCCCTCCTTCACAACTAGTGCCTTCCTCTCTGAGATTACCTTCCGTCTGTTATATATTTATATATCCAAAGTCTTAAAACTGCACTAAGGTGCAGATACTAAAGCTTTAAGCTACACTAATACTTGGAGCACCTCCTATCTTGTGTGTACGCTGTTATTGATATTTCGTCTCTTCCATAAGAATCCAAGTTTCTTTAGGGTAGTAATTAGATTTTTTGTTGTTTTTTTTTTTTATCTATCTTTGTAATCCAGTCTTTAGATCTTGGCGTACTGTAAAAGCTTAATAGAGCCCTGTTGGCATACTTATTGGCTGTGTTAAATTGACCTGTGTTTTAGCAAGAATGGCTAGGATTTCCCCCCTCTGTTTGCCACATAGGCAAATATACAAGTGTGAATTTGAGTGCTTCAATTTATTCCATGCTCAGAACAATTTTTAATAAGGTAGAATACACCTATAGAAATAATAATAGCTTGCATTTATGTAGTGCCTTGGGTACTCAAAGCACTTCCTCATAATGAACCAGTAAAGTCAGTAGTACTAGTATTATTATCAATCTCATTGTATGTGTGAGAAAACAGGCTGGAAGAGATTAAGTGACTTGCCTATGGTCAAACAGAGAATCAGTATTTGAACCGGTCTTTGAACTCAGGTCTTCTGACAGTAAGACCAGTTCTTTTTCTATTAAACCCACAGGACATCTGTCATATAAAAAAGAATTGTTCCTTATTTATTTTAGTTTGAATCAAAAGAAATTCCCTTTTATTTGGGGAAGAAAAGTCACCTCTTAGAGAGAGAAGCTTATATATAGCAATTAGTTGAAAGGTTTTCCTTTCATCTAAATGTGATCAAAACAGTAAAAACAATCCAGTGAGCAGGTTACAGGAAAGGTGTGTGTGTGTGTGTGTGTGTGTGTGTGTGTGTGTGTGTGTGTGTGTGTGTGACAGAGACAGAGAGAGAGAGAGAGACAGAGAGAGAGACAGGGAGAGAGAGAGAGAGAGAAGGAGGGAGAGGGAGAGAGAAAGATAGGCTAGGCAAATCTAGACTGAGGCAATCAGCAATTGGTGAAGGAGAAAATAGTGGAGTATTATTAGGGGAATATGAAATTGCATAAAGTAGAATGTAAACTCATTGAGGCCAGAATATCTTTTTATTTCATTTGTTTTTCTCTGGGTCCCCAGAGCCTATGATGATTTCTTGCACATAATGGTGAACATCATCACTCAGTATCTCATTCTCTGCTTTTTAGGATGAGAAGAGAAAAGCTAGAAACGGAAAGTGACTTGCTTTGGGTATCTATCTGCTTGAGTCCATAGTAGAGCTGGCTTTTCTAAGCACTGGCTAAGGGTGTTTAAGTGTGTGGACAGGAGAATCCTATCAGTCCAGTCCAGTCTTAGAAGCTTTCCATATTATGGTGAGATAGATGCATTTTACATATGATGAGTATGCATCTTGGTTTGGGAGTCGAGTGGGTGTGGAGAATCATCCTAATTTTAAGAAAGGAAGTATACTTTAAATGAGACTTTGCAATAGGAGTATTTCTTTGCCATAGGATCATAGATGGAGAATTGGAAGAGAATTTCATCTTATAGATGAGAAAACTGAAGCTCAGAGAGGTTAAATAACTTACCCTGAAGTGGGCATGGGTGAGGAACATTTCATTGTCCAGGGATAGTAAGGAGGCTAAGAGTAAACATCAGGGCAGGAAGCACTGGGGCAGAAAGAGATCCCAGGGGACTGTTAAACTAACATTGAGAGCAAGAATAAGAGCCATCTGGTAGCTATGTTTCCCATTATCCAGTTCCTAATCATAGATCCAAGGTGGAGAGGAGTGGTCCTGAGATAGATAGCATGGAGCCCAGCTGAGTATTGGGCATAGAATAAATTCCAGAAACTTAGCTATATGACTCCGATTCCAGGAACAGGGTGTCAAGTCAGTTCTAACCTTTACTCCAGCACATAAATAAACCTATAGTGGAATGATCAGGGCAAGAGACAAAGACCAAAGGGGATTTGGCAGATCAGTCACTCTGAACCTCTCAGCAAGCTAACAGTAACTGAGTCCAAGAATAGTCTACCGAAACTCAACTATACATAGGCCAACAGACTCAACTTGAAGAACTCAGACCAGGAACAATGAATAAACCTTTCCCAAGATCACAGTATTTTGTAAGCCCTGAAAACTTACAGGCCCCCAGATTGAGCTGTGAAAGCAGCAGAAGGACAGAGAAGGACAGAAGGTCAGGCCAGACATCCACTTCCCCTCCCACACTCATAGCCAGAATTGAACAGAGTCCAATATTAACATGCAGTCCTAAGTCAAGAAGTAGGCTGGAAGAATGAGCAAACAACAAAAAAGAACTGAACCACAAAGAGCTACTATGGTGATGGTAAAGTACAAGATTCAAACATAGAAGAGAATTATATGAAAACATCTATAAACAAAACTTCCAAAAAATAAAAAAGAAGATTGGACAGAAACTCAACAAGAATTCTAAAGAAGAGTTAAAGAGGTAAAAATGATTTTAAAAACAAAAGGAGAATTATATGAGAAATATATGAAAAGAAAATTAGCAGGTTGGTAATAGAGGTACAAAAGTTTACTGAAGAAAATAACCCCTTGAAAATTAGAGTTGGACAAATAGAAGCTAATGACTCCATGAGACATCAGGAAGTAACAAAAAAAGCCAAAACGCTGAAAAAATGAGAAAAATGTGAAATATCCCATAGGAAAAACAATTGACCTGGAAAATAGATCATGGAGAGATAATTTAAGAATCATTGAACTACTAGAAACCTATGAATAAAAAAAGCAAAGAAATTATATTTCAAGAAACTATAAAAGAAAACTGCCTAGATAACTTAGAACAAGAAGCCAAAATAGCAATTGAAATAATTCATTGGACACCTCCTGAAAGAAATCCCACTACGAAAATTCCCAGGAATATTATAACCAAAATTCAGAGCTCCCAGGTCAAGGAGGAAATACTTCAAGTAGCCAGAAAGAAAGAATTAAACTGTGGTGGGGCCACAGTCAGGATCCCACAAGATTTAGCAGCCACCATTACAATGAAAAGAAGGCTTGGAATATGATGATTTTTGGAAGGCAGAACACCTAGTATTATAATCGAGAATAACTTACCCAGCAAAATGGAATATAATCCTACAGGGGAAAATGAATATTTAATGAAATAGAGAACTTTCAAGCACTCCTGATGAAAAGCCTGGAGTTGAATAGAAAATTTTGACATTCAAACATAGGACTTAAGAGAAGTATAAAAAAGGTAAATAGGAATGAAAAATCATAAGAGACTAAACAAGGTTACACTATTTACATTCTTATATGGGGTGATGGTATATGTAACCCCTCAGAGCTTTATCATCACCCGGGATTTTAGAGACAGATTTTATAACAAGGGTATTTAAAAAAAACTATTATTTTGCCTGTTGACTGCTAGTCTAATGAAGGTCTTATTTTTGTCTAAGTGAGAGAGTGATTTTTATTGATCCATCTCTCCACTATTATTTTCTACTGCCCTGAGGAATTCTATTTGAACCTTCAATAGGCAGAGCTCTGATTTCTTTAATAAGATGCTAATCTAAATGCCTCCTAGATGGTGTTGAATCTAGTGGATTTGGGTCTCTTGAATGACAAATGAAAATGGCTTCAGCGTTTAGCATGAAACTACCATAACCCCTAGCAATTTCATTGTGACACCTTGCATTTTTGAAGTACTCTTACAAAAAATTGCAAAAAGCCACTTTATTTTTCTTATTCGTGGACATTAATTTTTTGTTATCATATTAAATTGAGAAGAAATTTGCTATGGTGGCTAATATTATCCAATGCCATCAACATGGGACCCCTCAGGATTTTCAGATGCTACCATTTTCCCCTTGCTGAGGCATCATGTCCTATTCAAAACTGAGTTTAGGAGAAGGGATGGACGCAAGTCACCACTTGGTATCATAGAGGTCTTTCAGCTCTCTCATTCTAGAGGCTACATTGAGGCCATTTTGTAGGTCTTAGGGCATCTAAGAGGTCCATATATGCTCATACCAACTGGGTAGTGCTACTTCACCTTCCTGTCTTCTTGATATATGCTGCATTGGGCATATATTGAGACATATGGGGTCTATGAATGGGAATACCAGAATGGAATAGAACGTTACTGGAAAACTTCTGTAACCTCATGTCAGAGAGGTGGTAGAACACAGGTGTGGCATGTGCCCATCATGTGGAAGACATTAATAAATGTTTATTGGCGGACTTACTGGAATGGGGCATACATTGTCTGACATGGCTAATGTGTTCATTTGTGTTGTTACATTATGTTTCTTTGTTATGAAGGAGGTCTGCATTTGAGGGATCGGTGGAGAATCATTGAACAGTGACAGTGATGGAGGAAAAGAGCACCACTAAATTATTTATTTAAAAAGAAAACATTTTTTGGCAGACAATGAGTTGGAATGCCAATAAACTAATATTTTTCTTCCTAGAACCATAGACTGTTAGAGCTAGGAGGGACTTTAGAGATTATGTAAGAGAAGAAATATAGTATAGTGGGAAGTACAACTGAATTTGGAGTCAGAAAACCCATGTTTGTGTTTGAACTCCATGCTAAGGAAGTTACTTCTCTGCAACTTAATTTCCTCTTCTATGAAATGGGAACAAACTGTTTCACAATTCACTGTAAGGGAAATCTTTTGTAAACCCTAAAGTACTATAGAAATGTGACTCATTATTCTTGTCTAATCCAATTCTTATTTTTTATTTTTAAAATTAATTTTTTAACTAACAAAAATATATTTTCTCTCCCTCCTAACACATATTGAAAAATAAGAACAAAACTCTTGTAAGAAAAGTGCATAGTCAAGCAAAATGGATTCATGCACTGACCATGTCTAAAAAATATGTTTCATTCTTCACCCTGAGTTCCTCAGCTTTCTGTCAGAATGAGGGTAGCATGTTTCATCATCAGCTCTTTAGAATCACCTTGCTTTTTTTAAAAACAGTGCTTGACACATAGTAGGTGCTTAATAAATATAATCGAACTGAATTATTGAAGATGAGGAGGCTGAGAACCTAGTGCAGTGACTTACCTTGACAGGACAGAAGTTGCGTAAGAAAGTTGGTAGCAAAGATTTATTGGATCCATAAAAAGCTAATTTGCATTGGATCCTTTATAGTTTCCACTACAGTTCAGTATGGAAGGAACCTCTATGACAAGCCATCTATTCCCATTCAGTATTCTTTTCATCCCCAAGGCTCTCTTCATATACATGTGAGGGAAACACTGCTTTTGCATAAGCCAGAAGTCTCTATCTAAAATGGATGCTCTTTCTTTTAAGGTAGTAATCTTGACATAAAGTATGTGAGTGTAAGGAAAATTCCATTCCATCTACCTGGTCACAAGTTCGGGGGCGCTAGTGTGACTGCCTGGGGCCAGGGTCGAGGTCCTCGCATGTCTTCAAACCGCTGATGTGGCAAGTTTCCAACCACAAGAGTTGGGCTTGGCACGCAAGGCAGTGGGTGTGACAGGCATGGTATGAGAGATACCTCCTCAGCTTC
>CM053580.1:67002530-67018327 GCA_028627135.1 Pseudochirops cupreus | reverse complement strand
CGATCTGGGAACTCTGGAGCCTGGCTATTTCATTCCTAGGAGTTTTCTTTTTGGGATCTTTTTCAAGAGGTGATTGGTGAATCCTTTCAAGCTCTATTTTGCCCTCTGGTTCTAAAATATCAGGGCAATTTTCCTTGAAAATTTCTTGAAGGATGATTTCTAGGTTCTTTTTCTGACCATGGCTTTCAGGTAGTCCAATAATTTTTAAATTGTCTCTCCTAGATCTATTTTCCAGGTCAGTGGTTTTTTCAATGAGATATATCACATTGCCTTCTATTTTTTTATTTGTTTGGATCTATTTAATAGTATCTTGATTTCTCATTAAGTCATTTGCTTCCATTTGCTCCACTCTAACTCTGAGGGAATTATTCTCCTCAGTAAGCTTTTGAGATTCTTTTTCCATCTGGCAAATTTGACCTTTTAAGGCATTCTTCTCCTCATTGGCTTTTTGGACCTCTTTTGCCATTTGAGTTAATCTATTTTTTAAGGTGTTATTTTCTTTAGTCAGGTTGTTGACTCTCTTTTCATGATTTTCTTGCATTATTCTCATTTCTCTTCCCAATTTTTCTTCTCTCTCTTATTTGGTTTTCAAAATCCTTCTTAAACTCATCTATGGCCTGTAATCAGTTTACATTTTTCTTGGAAGCTTTTGGTGCAGGAGTTCTGACTGTGTTGTCTTCCTCCCATTCCATGCTTTGATCCTTTTTGCCCCCCAAAAAGGAATCTAAAGTTGGATTGCTGAGCTTAGTTTGCTTCCTTTGCCTGCTCATGTTGCAAGTCAATTAACTTGATTTTTGAGTCACAGTAGATCTCTGCTTCCAGGGGGAAGAGCTTTGTCCCAAATTGCTGGGGTTTTCACAGCTGCCAGAGCTATTAGGAGGCCACCGTCTCTGCAGCCCCCACCCACTTTGGCTCACTGGTCACACACCTCAGGACCACCACCCAAGACCGCAAGCCCAATCCAGGCAGGTTAAGGCAAGAGCACTTAGCATCTTAATGGTCACTTGGCCTCCCTGCAATCTGCAGGCTGAGAGCTCTGAAGCAGCCATGTGGAGGTGGCTGCAGGGCCGCTGCTTCTGCTCCTTTCTTGCCCTGGGGGCCAGTGGCCAGACCCACTCTTTTCCTCCAAATTTAGCCAAGTTCCACCGACCTTTCACTTTGTCTTTGTTTCTTATGGGTTGATAATTCTGGAAACTGCCACAGCTGCCGGTGATCCACTCTCCTGAATGCTCCAGCTGCAGCTTGTCCTGGCCACCCTGGGATTATAGCCAGGACTGGGCTGGGCTCCCAGCACTCTGTGATGAACCCTTCCTGTCTGTCTGCTGGACTTCCTTCAGAGGGAGCCTTGTTTCTCTGTAATTTTGTGGGTTATGGAACTCTAAAATTTGTTTAAAGTCATATTTTAATAGGTATTTGAGGTGGTTATGGAGGCAGCTGTGGAGTTTTCCTGCTTCTTTGCCACCATCTTGACTCTCCCCCCCCCCCCCCCCAATTAATTATCTTTACAATACTGATGTTACTTTGCAGTTTGTCTTCCTGGTTCTGTTCACTTCACTTTACATTGGTTCATAGAAGTTTTCCAGATTTTCTTCTGAAACCATCCCCTTCATCATTTCTTATGGTTTCATCACATTTTGGTAGTCATTTGGATGGACAACTAATCGTGCTGGTCCATAAATATCTAAGTACTTGTACAAATACTGCAGCTGGATAAATGAACTGAAGAGGAGGGCAGGCCAGATTGCAACTGGAAAATTATGCAGTATTTCCAATACACTTGGAACAAAATCCCATCTTTTAAGCACCAATGATTTTTGAGAAACAATTCTGTACATCCTAGAACACCCAGTCTCTGTAGAATAAAAATTGAGAGTCAAAGAGTGATGTTCATTGCATGGTGGGTATATATGGGCTAAAACACTTTACTAATGGTAAATTACATGGAAGAAACAATATAAAAGTTATCATCAAAGAGATGTATTATTGGAAAAATAATGATGTTGGTAACATAATAGAAGTGAAGAATAATTTATGGGCAGCCCAGATGGGGGGTGGCAACCTAACTCATGTCAAGGGATCAATAAGAAGACTTCTAACATATTGGATGAATCTCCTGTGGAAGACATATGGGACAACATAGACAAGAGCAGGACAAGATGAGAAGACATGAATGGATTATAATCTGTAGAGTTGGAAGAGAGTATTTACATTGAGATTAGAGGTTCATTGTGGCATTCTAACAGAATGTGGTGTCCCACAGTAATTCCAGTTATGAGCTCGTGCAATAAAAATGATACTAGCCTGAATTCTGATTCTTAAGAGAAGAAGGCCAAGAAGAAAGAGAAGTGGAATGTAATATTGGGTGCAGTGATCACCCTAGTCAAAAATTTTGAAACAGGCAAAGTTTGTTTCTGATATTACCCTTTCTCTCTTTCTGTACCTCTCAATTTCTAGTTCCCTCTCTCAAGGTATATGATAACCTCATGTTCTTTTAAAACCCTCCACCCCCACCCCCACTGATACACTCTACCCAGCTCTGACCAACCCAGGCAAACTGCTCCATGGTCCAAAATTACATCCTTTCCTCCCTATACTAACTCTCATTTACTCAATGCAACTGATTTAATCTAATTGTTTGGCTGAAAGCAAGCTGATTGGACTAATTTATACTAAAGTGTCGATGCCTGATAGCAACCTAAGATGCCCAGAGGATACTTGACCCAAATGTCATGGAACCAGGGCAAGGGATAACAAATGGATACCCCAAGGGCTTCATTTGTACTCATGAATTGTTAGAAGTCTTAGAGAAAGGGTTCTAGATGTAGTGTCCCTGAACTTTTAAAAAAGCTATTTTTCAATATTGATAAAAAACAAACAAACAAACTATATTTCTATATGGTGCAGTTAGGTGGTACAGTGGATGGAGAGCTGGGCCCAAAGTCAAGAAGACCTGGGTTCAAATTTGGCCTCAGACACTGAGTAGCTGTGACTCTGGGCAAGTCACTTAACTCTGTTTGCCTCAGTTTCCTCATCGGTAAAGTGAGCAGAAGAAGGAAATGGTAAACCACCCCAGTATCTCTGCCAAGAAAACCCCAATGGGGTCTCAAAGAGTCAGACCCAACCGAAATGACAACAACAAATATTTCAATGCACTTGGTTTCCCTTGTAATCCCATATATTTTATTTGATTCATTTAAAAAATATTACTCAGCAAAGGGGTCCTCAGATTTCTCCAGAATGTCACAAAAGTTAAGAATCTCTGATTCCAGGAAAATGCCCAAAATATTGGGAGAATTTATGGCAGTATATGTATAAGAATTGCATGGGGTGAGAAGGTGTGAATAGGCTGCAGATCTGTTCCACTAAAAGCAGTATCTCTTATTGATGAAGTCGCAGATCCATTTGGCTCCCACAAGAAGTTATAAGTCCCAAGCACCTAACCATAATCTTCTCTTGACGTTAAGAGAAGAATGAGCTGTTGGTTTCTCTCTATTTGCTTCCCTCATTTAGAATCTGAAAAACACCATTTTTAACCAGAGATGTCCTCTTAACTCAGAGATTTTCTTTACTGCCCTATATTGCTGATGTAATAATATACCAGGTTTCTCTTTTATTTTTCAGCTTTTAGAGAACATTAGGAAGTGGTTGGAGGGTGGAGTAAGGACGCTATAGGCAAAAAGCCCTGAAACATTGAGGATGTTTCCAACTGCTCTAACAGATGTGAGGTGACCAAAGCTGTATCACTAACAAGCAAACAAGGAAATTTGAACTTCCTCCCTTGTAGCTGTGAGAGATCTCCAGTTACACTCTAATAGCCTTGCAGTGGCAATGTGAAATGAAGCAGCACTTTGACATTCTTCCCTCTGTAGAGGGTAAACAAAGCCTTGGAGAAGGCCATTAGGAAAGAGAAATTAGGGAAAGGGGTTTGGGGAAGAGGTGGGGAAGAAGAGTAGTTATGGCATTGAAGTGCCAGTCTATCCTTCAGAGAACTCTTCCACAGAAGGGAAGGAAAGTAGGGGTCCGACTCTCTAAGGCAACCATGCAAATTTTAATACCTTTAATATCCTGAGGTGCACACCCCCTTTCCTCCAAATCTCAAAACCACTTTTTCTTTTTGTTCATTATCAAATAATGATCTAGAGGAGACGTGCCCTCTCTTCACATTGCTGTCTTTGTGAGGAAGCTTTGTTTAGACATGCATTTAGGCCTTTGTCAGTGTCCAATATCCACCCTTCTCCCAGTTCCTTCCTTACAAAGTTTTAACATTTGCTTTGAAGTGCCTTGTCCTGTAAATGAGATCTCAGCCCTGGCTAGGGTTGTGGGTGAGTGTAAGGATTTCCCTTCATTTTCACCTTCATTTGAGGTAAGAAAAACTCGTAGCAAAATGGCAGCCAAGGAAGACATCCTGTAGAATGTCAGCTCATCTCCTTGCTGCAGAGGTTAAGAGGCAGATGGAGCAAAGGTTCCCTGGGACTGTTTTATATTGGAAGACTCCAAAGAGGCAGGGAAGAGTGTTAAAAGAAGTACTGACTGCATGTCCCTCTTTTTATAAAAGTTTTCCCAGATTATACAATCACTCTTCCTAGGTATTCATTCTACCATGTCTCTTAGAGATATCTCCCTCCCAAATAGTTGCGCAGACTATTTGTGCCCCTACTGTGAGTTTGGATTAGTATGATCAGCCACAACCTGACGCACTGTACATTGACACCAACATCGTGAGGTCATTTTGGTCCTCTTCAGGCACGGAGGACATACAACAACCACCACTCCAACAATCACCACCACAACAACAACCACAACCCAACCACCACCACCACCACCCATTTAAAGATGGTAAGCAAGCATCTAGTAATGAAACGAAGTCTTCTTTGTGTCTTATTAGCAAGTTTCTAGTTTCTTTTAGTGGGGGAAGAATGCCATTCAACTAGGCTTGAGGAACTTGCCAGGTTGACTTTGAGAAGCTGAAATATTTAAAAATACCTTCTCCACTTTCTCTTTCCTTCCTTTGATAGAAATATGAATGACGAATAATTAGTATTTGAAAGAGATCATCTCTGATTACCTAATTTTTGATCCTGGAAGCCAAATTCATTTGATTCTGCCCTATAGACTTGAATGTGGTACATTGCTCACTTGTCTAGGGCCTGTGATATTTCTGCCTGGCAGCCCTTATCCTATGGGCCCCTCAGAGAGTCAGTCTTCGAAAGCATTAGTCAGATCTGTTCTCCTGGGGGAGCCTGATTCATTTCTAGTTTTGATTGCATCAGCTTGTGTGTGAATGCATGTGTCTGAGAATGAGAGATGGGGAGACATTGGGATTTGTCTGGTCATGTGTTCAGGGGCTAGTCAGAATGAAATCGCCTTAGCCAACAGTGCTAGCTGAGGAAGCAGAATGAAAAAGGAGAAAGAAATTTGAGTTTTCCATTTCCCAATGCCCAGAGGTTTCTCCAACTCACAAGATTATGTATTTTGCCTTAGGAACCATTAAGAATTAAAATCCCACTGACATTAGGAGGCTATTTTGTTAGCCATGGCTCTCTAGCTTCTAGTCAGTGAATAAAGTGGAGATGGCATTTTAAGTGGCCGTTTGGAAAAGCGGTGAGACAAGAGGTTCATGCTTGTTTCCAAAGTGCATTGAGATCTAGAAGTTCGGCATGTGTGAAAGGTTATTATTATAATGTGCTTTCAAAGTGGTTTCCTTTTTGCATGCCATTAATATAAACACAGAATTAGGTTTAATGTTTGAATTGCTAAGTACTTTGTGCAGTGGAAAAAAAAAACAAGTTATTGAATTACTGAAGTAGGACTCAGATCATTTTCTGCTACATTTGTTTTTCCTTTCTTAAATTACAAGAATTAAGGAAATGTCAACCAGTTGTCATCCTTGAAAATTATCCTTAATACACTTCACTCATATTTTAGGGAAAGATAAAATAACATTTGGCTTTTTAAAATAAGATTTAAACATTAGTATTTTTTAGCTTATAATTGGGTGCCAATGTAAAATTCATGGCTTCATTTTTTTTTTTTGCAGTGGATTCTCTAAAAAAAGATTTGATAATAAAGAAATCTCCAGAAAGTTAACTACCAAGGGCTGATGCTGACAAACACCAGCCTTTTAATGGTTAATGTATCAAAGAGACCTACCTATTCTTGATGCATTAGGGTCACAAATCTGATTTTGAACCGGGTCCACTATAGTTACCTTGCATGTGATTTGAATGTAAGGAATCAGATGCCATCCTTCCCTAAACATGTGAAATCAAGTTGGTGACAGACAAAAATCATGTTTTGGCAATGCATTGGGGGCAAAGGTAGCCATTGTATCTTTTGACTCCATTTTTTGGGGGGTAAGCAGCATGCAACTCTGTTATTCTCACAACTCTTGAAATCTGTTTCCACATTACCATGCCATAGCACTAAAAAATAGCTAAATGTTTAGACATTTTTACCCTTGTGGTTACAACTATGTAAAATAATCGTTTTAATGGGTAGATTTTAGTGAATACCTGTTTTTTTGGGGGGGGGGTTGAGGGGAAGATGTTACAAAACTGAAGCTTTATTTATGTATGTAAGGGACTCCTAATATTGCTACTCCTTTCACCAAGGCAGATCAGCAATAATATTAATAATAGTAATGATGATAATAATTGCTAGCATTTGTATGATACTTTAAGGTTTGCAAGGCATGCGACAAATATTCTTATATCCTCACAGCCTTAGTAGGTAAGCGAAATTATTATTCCCATTTTAAGGATGAGAAAACTGAATCTGAGAGAGGTTAAAGTGGCTTGCCCAAGGCTAGTTCTTGAGGCTAGACTTGCACTCAGATCTTCCTGACCCCAGTTTTATCCCCCACAAGTGAATAATGCATTTGCCATCTGATTTGTTTGTTTTTCAACCTCCTACAACATTACTTATAGGAAGACTGAATCCCAGGCAGGTTCCAAAATGGAACTGTCCATGGAAACCAGATCTCTTAACCCGTTGTCTGGAGAGCTATTTATGTCAAGATGACAAGGAGCTGGAGTTTCGTCAAAGTGGGAACTCCCTTCAACTAACACAGGTTGCAACTCACCTATGACTTATAATCTTACAGAGAAATCTGAAGCTTTTAGAGGCTAAGTGACTTATTGATGATGTTCAGTAAGCTTCAGAAGCAAGGCATTTCTGACTCCAAATCCACCCCTCTATTCATGACTCCAGACTGCCTCTTGGTGGACTAGAAAACAGCACTTCCCAAGGAAGCATGTGAGTGCCTAATTTGCTGACTTTGCTTTCTAGATGGGATTAGAGTAATAATGATAACTGGTACATATAGAGAACTTTAACATCTGGAAAGCACCTTACATGCATTATCTCATTTAAGCCTCAAAATAACCTCACGGAATAACTGATTTCATTATTTCCATTTCATAGCTAAGATCCAAGATGGCTAATGATATACCCATGGTCACCCAGTTAATATCAATGTTGGAATTCAGAGTCATCTTACTTTTTACTCCAAGGCCAGGGCTCTTTCCCCTATACCACATAATCTCTTTGCATAAGGGGATAGTTTCCAGAGAGATTCCAAAGAGTAGATTGCAAGCTCCCTGAGAGGACTGACTATGGCATTAAAAAACAAAACAAAACAAAACAAAACTTCTCATCCTTAGCGTCTAACCCAGTGCCTTTCAGTCATTTTCAGTTGTGTCTAACTCTTTGTGAACCTTGGAAAAGATAATGGAGTGATCTACAACTTTCTTCTCCAGATCATTTTACAGATGAGTTAACTAGGACAAATAGAGGTTAAGTGATTTGTCCATGTCACATATGTCACTGTCTGAGGCTGGATTTGAACTCAGGTCTTCCTAACTCCAGGCACAGCACTCTATTCTCTCTACCACTGTGCTCTGCACAGTGTCTTGCACATATTCAAATACTCATCAATGTGGATATTACCTTTAGTGATGCAAATTGCAATCCATTTTGTCCAAATCCTCCCAAAATGTACCATGGTGGGGGAGTCTATCCAACATTTTGGAGATCTTCTCTTTCTCTTCATTCTGCAGGAAAACCACTGGAGCTCAATGGAGTCTGTCTGTTGGCGCTCACCCAACTTTTTCAATCATACATTTCTTTGAAGATGGGAAACAGGTGATTCAGTAGATAGAGCATTTTACTTGGAGTTTGAAAGACTTGAATTTGAATCCTGCCCCAGATACTTACTACCTATGTAACCCTGGGCACATCCTTTAACTTCTATCTACCTTATTTTATTCAATTGCAAAATGGGGATAATGATAACACCCACCTCAACAAGGTTGTTGTGAGGATCAAATGAGATAATATTTGTAAAATGCCTGGCACACCATAGGCACTTAATAAATCCTTGTTCTTTTCCCCCTCTCCTTCCCCACCTCCTAACTTCCTTGAGGATATCCTTTAGGCCAATTTTTCTTTATACTTCATTATATGTTATGGGATGCAGCCTGCTCACATCTGTGGCATTCCTCTTTATTGCCCTTAGCCCAGTTACTAACATATACTAGGCTCTTAATAAATTTTTCCTTCCTTCCTTCCTTTCTTCCTTCCTTCCTTCCTTCCTTCCTTCCTTCCCTCCCTCTGAGTGATACTTTAAATTCTCAGCAACCATAGTGCTCCATGACTCATAGACATTCAATGTGACTGGTAGGAAACTGATTTAAAAAAGATGGACTTTTGTTTCAGGGAGAAGTTTGGGGATGATTAAAGGAGTTTTGACATTTTCTAAAGGAAGTCCAGCCTGTTCTCTTTGATTCAGAGCCTAGCTTCCGGTGTCCATTTCCAGTGTCTATCTAAGATATATACAGTGAAGAATGAATTCTATAGGTTTGATTCTTCCTTGTCTTGTACACAGTAGGTATTTACTTTTGCTGAGTGTTTGTGGAATGTAAAAGTATTTACTTAATGCCCATATATTAAAAAGTAGGCAGCTAATTTGTGTGATAATGAGAATGATCTAGTCCATGTTTCACTTCTGGCTAAGGTATAGAAGGAAAAGGATAGAATGGGAAAATACAGAATGGTAACCAATTCCTTCTCCGCTGAGAAGAGCAGATTTCTGTGAGGCCAGGGCACAGGCAATAGCTTCTGGGAGCTTACCTTTTATTCCTGTGTATCCTGTATCAGGTTTGGGATGGGTTTGGGATGGGTTAGCACTTATCAGCTGACCACCACTTCTCTCTACATAAGCCCCCATAAAACTACAAGCAAAGCCTCCATCCAGCCTAGGACGGAAATAATCAAATATCCTGTGGGGGTTGTCTGACCCCGCTGCTTGTGCCATTATGATTTTGAGTGCAACGACTTTCCATTTATTTATTTGATTTTTAAAATTGTAGTCTGCTTTCAAAGAAGCCTCTGGGCACAAACACAATAAAATGGTCAATAAAGTACTTAAATCAATTGAGAGCAGCATGTTCAAATAAAGCTAGTAGCACACAGCAACATGAAACAGGAGAAACAGTATCACATTCCTTCTGGTTAAGCCAACTTAAAAAAGGAAGGTTTTACATTGATTGGGTCATCAAAAATTGGAAAGCTGGGGTTTGGTTGGCCCAAGGCAAGCACTCAATTCCTCAGAACAGTGGAACACAGAAGTCACTGCTTTCTGCCATTAGAAAATGAAACTCAAGTTACCATTGGTAGAAATGCATGAAATTAAAGGAGCATTTCCTTCAACGGTTCCCCCCACTCCCTGCCTCAACGGGCCCTAATATTGCTAGTAATGACTTATTGATAAGAGTAGAGGATTTATGTTCAAATTCACCAAATCACTTGTATATTATTCCTATCAGAAAACAGAGTCATTGCCTTTTTGCCACTGTGAGAACATAATCCTGAAAGCAGGAGGTTTTAACCTTTTTTCTAGGGGGTGTCATGGAATCCATCAGTGATCTGATGAAATCTCTGGGATCCCCTTTCAGAAGAATATTTTGAAATGTATAAAGTATATAGGATTACAAAGGACATAAATTACATTGAAATTCATCTGTCAAAATAGAAAAAAAAAACCCTAAATTCATGGATCTCACTCAGGTTAAGAACCTCTGCCCTCAAGTAATAACAGTGTATGTTCTCATAATTAATAATAATAATAACTTTAATTTTAATGGAGTTCTGATAGAAACGGTGCTTGAATAAGTTGCCATCTTGATATTTCATCTTTTATTTTTAATGCTCTATGAATTAGAACTTCAGTGGATAAAGTAACCATTTGTCATTATAATTATTTTTTCTCCCTCCCAAACTACCTCATTTTTAACTACTTTGTCTATGTTTCTATTTATCAACTTTATGTTTAGCTACATATATGTTTGTTTTATACATACTTGTCTCCGCCATTAAAATGTAAGCTTACTTTAAGAAGGGATTGTTTCATTCTTTGTACTTATATTTCTAGTGCCTAGCACAATGAAGGCCATATAAAAAGTGCTTAATAAATACTTGTTGATTGACTATTACTCCAAAAGATCAGTCTTCTCATCGATGTTGAGTATTGGCATTTTGTGACCCATCAATGCTTGCACATCTTGTGTGATCCTCATCCTGGTATTATCAAGTTCACCACATGGAGTCCACCCAACTTGCTGGAGTTCTTTACATTCATATTGTACTTTAAGATTTGCAAAGTAATTTCTTCCCCAAAACCCTGTAAAGTCAATAGCTTAAGAATTATTATTTCTATTTTATGGAATTTTGCAATTTATGTTAAATTTCCATTTGCAATTTCATTGCTACCTTGGAAAAACACAAACCAAAAAATGGGGTTAGGAAAACCGTTGGCCCTTCATAGCACTCCCTGTCATAGTAACAGATATTTGGAGTCAGTTCTTATTTGTTTTAGAGGGTTCCTGAAGGTGGTAGTTGGAGGAAAAGGGGATTAATTTCATGATCATTGACTAATCAGATGACTCTGGGTCAATATTAGCCAAGAAGACCCCAGAAAGTCGTTAGAGTTTTTGTTTAGATGAGTTAGTTGAATGGTGACTTAAAGAGTCCCTGGGGGGATCCCAGTCCAAATTAGACCTCTGAGTCTGTCAATTAGTCACCAAAATGCAAATGTGGACTGTGGCATATCAGAGCAGTCAATGGGAACACACTCTTTTATTCACCTTCTTTTGTGGAAGAGCATCAGCAAGTAACAGGCATTTTGATGGGAAAGGCATGAGTTTTTTTAAAAAATTGAATGTAATTTTTATTGCATTATCATTGGAAAAAGATACATTTAATAGTTTTTTTATGCCCTAATACATGGTCAGTTTTTGTGTAGGTGCCATGTACTGAGAAAAAAAAAGTTATATTATTTTCTATTCCCATTCAATTTTCTCCAGAGGTCTATAATATCTAACTTTTATAATTTCCCTAATTTCTTTCTTGGTTATTTCGAGGTTAGATTTACCTAGTTCTGAAAGGGAGAAGTTGAGGTCCCCCACTACTATAGTTTTACTGTCTATTTTCTTCTGTAATTCATTGAACTTCTCCTTTAAGAATTTGGATCATATACCACTTGGTGCACACAGATTTAGTATTTATATTACTTCATTGTAAGTGGCAAGGAAACCACATTTTGCTAAAAAAAAAAAAGTACCACTTACAAATCTCTTTTAAATAGATCCATTTTTACTTTTGCTTTGTCTGAGATCATGATTACCATCTCTTCTTTTTTTTTAACTTCAGCTGAAGCATAATAGATTCTGCTCCTGCTGCTTACCTTTATTCTGTGTGTGTTCCTCTGCTTCAAGTGTGTTTCTTGAAAAAAACATATTGTAGAATTAAAAAAAACCCACTCTGCTATCTGCTTCCATTCAGTGGGTGTTCATATCCATTTACATTCACAGTTATGAATACTAACCATCCTATTTTTCCTCCTGTTTATCTTTTTCTCCTTTCACCTTGTCATTTCTCTTTTTTGTTTCTGACCACCCCCTCTGAGTGGGGTTGTTTGACAAGGCTATAAGGTTCAGAGCTGGCAGTGCCTTTGGGGTCATTTACTCTAATCTCATAATTTTACAGATGAGGAAAGTGAAACTCAGAGAAGAAAAGGTACTCACATGGATAGTAAGTACTAGAAATTGAATTTGAATTCACTTCTTCTGATACCAGATACACTACTCTTTGTAGATGTTGCTATGGATTGCAATAGATCATGTCAATCCAGAACATGATATAGTAGAAGGAGCATTATTTTTGGAGGCAGGGGACTTGAGTTCAAATCCTAGTTGTTGTTTATAACCTGGGTACTTATGGTCAAGTCTCTTAACTCCTCTGAGACATAGTTCCCAGCTATAAAAATAAGGAAGTTAAATTGTGTCCTCCAGGGTCATTTCTAGCTGTAGACCCTATAAACCTGACTTAGCAAAGTCTCTACTCAGTCCTCATGATACCTTCATTTAGTTAATAAATTTAGTTAATAAAAAATCATAGGAAAGAATGACAGAAGGTGGAGTGAAAAAGTGATCTATACCATCATATATATACATTGATATATACCATAATATTTACCATTCAGATATTGAAAATAAGTTTTTCTCTTCTCTCCCTTTAGACAACTAATATGGAATAACCCAACACCCTAGTAACTTAATCGTGCCTCTGTTGACTCATCTTTAAAATGAAAATATCATGTTCCATACACACAGGGGGAGCACTCATGTCCATCATGATGAAGTATCATAGAAACTTATGATTGTTGTGGTCATGCTATGGTCATTCAAATCAGTCTAGAAATTTCATCTGTGCAGTGACTATCTTCACCCAGTAAATGAGAAATTATATTGCCTAGTCTACTGTAAGAGTGCTCTGTCGTTATATGCAATAAAACTGCACAGGTCAGCAGGGGCTTCATGTGTTTTTGAAAATTGCCCAGAAAAATGACAGGGATATATGGGCAAATGAAATCTGACTATTAAGGGGGCTTTAAAAGGAAAAGAATAATGGATCTACCCAATGGGAAAACATTTGCAAAGGACCCTGAGAGTCTTGGCCAAAAGACATAATTAGAAATGTTGGTTTTGCTGTTTAAAAGAATCATAAAGTCAGAGAATGTGAGAGCAGGAGGTGGCCTTAGAGCCCTTCTAGTTCAACCCTCTCATTTTATAGATGAGGGGATTAAGGCTCTGAGAGGAGGAGTGATTTACCCAATTATATATAGTTAATGGCAGAACCCATATTGGAGCTCATATGTGTTTCCCTTCTAAGAACATGTATCCTTATGATTGAAACTCTGTTCTTCATATCCCTACCAATCTTCAATATGAAGACACTCTCTTCTTTCTTTCATTTCACTATTGTGGTGAGGTACAGTAGCAAACACATCTTCCCACAAGCCTTTTAGGATTTAGAGTTTTGTTTTCATTTTTTTTTAACAAAGAAATAGAAGTAAAATTGTCCCAATTCTTAGTGGATTCACATGAAAACTTGTGATAAGGCTAGGTACAACTCAAAGAGAAGACCCTAGAGAAGGATCAAGCTGGGCTTAGAAAGATCAGACAATGCAAAGAAGTACTTATTCATTCTACACCAATCCAAACACCTTATCGTGGTACCATCCCTTATAAGAAGTAAATACCACCAGTTTCCCATTTGGGAAGCTGTCTGCTAAAGTCAGAAAGTCAGTCAGCAAGAATTTATTAAGTACTTACTATCACTTCACTTCAACAAACATTTATTAAGTACCTACCAGGTTGCTATGTGCCAAGTGCTGGGGATACAAAGAAGGGCAAAAGACAGTCTCTGTTTTCAAGGAGCTCACAGTCTAATGGAAGACATGACATGCAAACAAGCTAAGCATGGGATAAACTGGAGATAGTCAACAAAGGGTAGGCTACTAGTAACATTAAGAGGAATTGGGAAAGGTTTCTTTTGGATGGTGAAATTTTAGCTAGGACTTAAAGGGAGTCAGAGAAGCCAGGAGGTGGAGATGAGGAGGGAGAGAATTCCAGGCATGGGAAATGGTGAAAATTCCCAGGGTTGGGAGATGGAGTGTCTTGTGTGAGTATGCAAGGAGGTTCGTGACACCGGATCACAGAATACATAGAGGGCAGTAAGGTGTAAGAAAATTAGAAAGGTATGAAGGTACCAGGAAGGACTTTAGATGCTAAATAGGATTTTTTAAATTTAATTTTTGAAGTAATAAGAAACTGCTAGAATTTATTGAAGGGGTGGGGAGGAATGACATGGTCAGACCTGTGCTTTAGGAAGATCAATATACACAGCTGAGTGGAAGGTAGATTGGAGTGGGCAAAGACTCAAGGGAGAGAGATGAACCAACAGTCTGTTGTAATAGTCCAAGTGTGAGGAGATGAGGGCCTGTGTCAGAGGAAAGGGCAATATACCAGAGATATCAGGAAGTAGAAGTGAGGGGACTTGGCAAATTAACTGGATATGGAGGGAATGAAATAGAGGGAAGAGTTGAAGCTGCTAGCTTGGTAACTGGGAAGATGGTAGTACCCCCAAGCCAAGGGGAACTTAATGATTTCAGTTTTGGATATGTTGAGTTCAAGATGTCTATGGGACATATGCTCTGAGATGTCCAATAGATAGTTGGAGATATGACTGGAGGCCAGGGGAAGGTTAAGGCTAGATAAATAAATCTAAAAATCATTCAGTATAGAGATGATAAATGAATCCATGGGTGCTGATGAGATCATTCAGCAAAATATTATGTACCAGCCATTATGTGAAGCTCCAGGGATACAAAGAAAGGCAAAAATAGTTCCTACTTTCAGGTATTATGCAGTGTAATATGGGGGGAGAGGGTAACATGTAAATAACTAGCTTTATCAAAGAGTGCATGGAAGACAGTAAAATATAAGAACACTGGAAAAATAGGAAGGGGTTGGGTTATGAAGAGCTTTAAATGCCAGTCAAGGGAGTTTATAGAAAAGGTCATAGGGAGCCACAGATGCTCATTGAGTAGGGGGAGATGTGACACTGTCAAACCTACAGTTTTGAAAAATCACCTTGGCAGCTGAGTGGAGGATGGATTGAGCGAGCAGAAAGTTGAGGAAGTGCCACTGGTTAGAGGGTTATTGCAGGAGAGAGAGGGAGAGAAAGAGAGAGAGAAAATTTTAGAGCCTGAATTAAGGTCATAGCTGTGTTGAGTGAAAAGAAGAGGGTATATCCAGGTCATGTTGTGAAGGTAGAAATGACAAGATTTGGCTAAAGATTGGCTATGTGGGATGAGTCAGGGTGATGAGTTGAAGAAGACACTGAAGTCATGAGCCTGGGTGATGGGGAGGACCGTGATGCTCTGAACATTAAAAGGAAAGTCAAGGAAAGGAGATGATGGGAGTGGGGTATAAGAGACTGACTACTCATGCACTTTTGTTTTCATGCATTGCATCAAATGATTTAGTAATAAATATGTCTATGATGTGTGTGTGTGTGTGTGTGTGTGAGAGAGAGAGAGAGAGAGAGAGAGAGAGGGAAAGACAGAGAGAGAGAGAGAGAGAGAGAGAATCCAGTTTTCAAAAAGAAAAATCTCCTTCAAGTGACTCAACTTTGTCCTTTCCTTGGTAGGAATCTCTAGAAGGAGTTTGCACCTCCTGACCAATTCAGTAAGGATATTGGCCATTCACACCCTTTTTCCTTCCTCAATCTGCTGTTTTCTTGTGGCTATGCAGCTCCTAGCTTGAAAGGCCACCCTGAGGATAGCTGATACTGCTGAAGTGTCCATTAAAGCTCCTTCCCCAGCTGACCGCTAAATGACATTTGGTGTTGTTAGTTAATGTACATGGATCAGCTCTCTGTGTCCTCCCAAAGGGAAA
>CM053580.1:66961509-67002030 GCA_028627135.1 Pseudochirops cupreus | reverse complement strand
AGGGCCAGTCCCCATTGACTTCTTATCCTTGCATCCTTTGGAGCCTCTCCTCCTCCCCCTTTCAATGCCTGCAATCCCTCTATCATGAGACACTGACCTCCTTTTTTTAAAAGTTCCCCCAAAGGGGTCATGCTGCATCTTATTCACTTACAGTTTGGTGTAAATGACAACAGCCTAGTAGTAGAAAGAATGTTGGGTCTAAAAGCTGAAGACAGGTTTGGATCCTGGCTCTAATGCTTTCTACTTGTACAATGCTGAGCAAATGACTTAATGTCCTTGGGCCTTAGTTTTCTTATCTGTAAAATGGGAGATTCAGAATTAATCTCTGAGCTCCTTTCCAACTCTATGATCCTGAGGGTGGAGACAGAGGAAGCAGGTCTTGGCAAGGGAGTATGTGTGGTGGTGGGGGAGGCTCAGGGAGAGAGGATAGCATTGGTAACCTGATGTGGGGAAAATGTACTGAAGGTTAATGTCTAATTTCACAGTTTTTCTGGGGCTGGCCCTAATCTTTTGGTATAGTAGATTCTGAGTTCTTTCTTTGCCTTGGTAGAATCCATTTCTATTCCCTTGTGTAAATTTTATATATATGTATGTGTATGTATATACATACCACATCATACATTATATATATATATGTACACACACACATATATACATACAGACATATATACATACATACATATATATACATACATATATATATGTGTGTGTATATATATATACATACATACATACACACAGAGACAGAGAAGGACAGAGAGGCATGTCTGGTGAAAGATACAGGGGTGATAACAGTAAAAACTGGAAAAGGGGAATTATGGTAGTAAGAAAGGAATAGTAAAGATGGTTATTTGGAGATCAATATTCACTGTTTGCAAAAGCCTTTAAAATGTCAATATCATCTTGAAAACCTTTATGTTATAGAGTGGTAGAGGGAGGGGATTATCCCCAATTTAAAGATCTAAATAATGTAAGAAAATCTGAATATTTATTCCTTTTTAAAGGTAACCAGAAGTGCATCATTTAGTTCTAGGGACCCAAGACTGGGAAATATCATAGAAGGGGTTTGAAACTTGTTCAGTATGAAAGAAGAGAAGCCTGGGCAAGGTTAGGATTAAGAGACAGAAATAGCCTGGCTCAGAAAGGCAGAAGTCAGGAACACAAACTATTGATATACTCTGTTCCTTGACTGCCAAGACAATTTCTTCATCTGTGAAATGGAGGCATGGAGATTTGCTTTCATCACATGACTATCAGGATAATATAATAGCTCTGTTTGATTGTTTTAAAAGGATAGCAGTTCATGGGTCCTGAAGGTTCATTTAGGATCTTTCCTGTCTCCATTTTTGAGGCATAGAGTAATAAATATTAGGAATAGAAAAATCCTTAGAAATAACCTTTCATTTTACATATAAGAAATGAAGGCACAGAGCAGTTGTGACTTACCCAAGGTCATAGATACTCAGTGGCAAAAATGAACTAGAAAAGGGTCTAATGTTCTTTCCTATATGCTTGAAAATCCTAAAATGATTCTGGGAATTTCCAGGTATGTTTTAGTTGTGGGGTATATGAATGTTGATAAAGGGACATAATAATCACTTGGTAAATTTTTTAAAATTGTAGACAGTCACTCTGTCTTCAGCAATGTAGGTATATTATGAAAAAAGGAAAGATGAAATTCATTCATCCATCCAATAAACATTTATTAAGCTTATACTGTATATAGAACCACAAACTGAGGATAATACAAGGTTAGGTAAAGCATAGTACCTGACCTCATAGAGCTTATAGTCTGGTAGGGCTTATGAACAATTTTACCTTTACATTATTTGTATATGTATTTTGAAGTCCAACATTCTCTAAGTGCTCAATCTAGATTCCTGTTGTAGTTCTTTCATTTTATTTTTGCTTATGAGAAAGCTAAATAGAAAGGGATTAAGTGGTTCCTTAGTTAAGTCTTAACCTGCCTTCAAGATCCCCTTTAAGGCTTACTTCATGAAGTACCATCTAATTTCTTCAACCCATTCAGTCTTTTGAACCGTGAATACAGTTCTCTTGGCATTTAGCAGTATGAAGTGCTGTGTACTATTTATCTTTTTGTATATATTGTCTTATTTTCCCACTTCGTGTCTTGAGGGATAGAACCCCTTCGTATTTTCCCTTCCTGGCACAGTGGCTGGCATAGGTGATGATGATGAGGATGATGATGATGATGAATTGAGGTTAGAGAGCTCAAGGGTTGGGGGAAGAGACAGAATTCCAATGGGTAGTCTCAGAATTCCAACTGAAAGGTTAGTGTTCCCTCAACTCCAGATCCTTGCAGTAGATATAGGTAGTTACCTTCCTTAATACACAAGACTTTTGAGTGTCTCCCATTCTGATTTGACATTGTCCTCACTTTTCTTCTATTCAAGATGAAGTTGCTTTTCCCTCATTGCTATTCTTTTCCATTTTGTCTTGGATAGCAAACAAGTTGGTCTTGAGGCAGCATTAGAAGAGAGCTAAACCTGGAATAATGGGACCTGAGTTCAAATCCTGAATCTGTCACTCCCTTTGTGGTTTTGGGGAAAGTCCCTTTTCCTCTATGAGCCTTGGTTTTTCTGTCTGTGAAACAAGGGAATTAGACTAGATGACCTCAGTGATCCCTTTCATGTTTCTTTTTTCCCCATATATTTATTTGCTTTCTATCCCATCCTCACCATGAACAATTACAAAAAGAAAAAGAAAATCCTTATAATAGAAATATGTGGTCTCCAACACTGACCATGTCAAAAGAAGTGTTTTTTTCCTTTTGGGGGGTTTGGGGGTGGGAAGATTATATACATGTAGTGCTAGGGGGCAGCAGAGAATTGTATGACTGTAGAGCTCTAATGAACATCTGTTTCTCATGTCTTCAATTCAACATTTATTAAGGGCCTGCTGTGAACAATGTACTGCACTAGGCATAAGGGATACAGAGGCAAAAAAAAGGAAAACTGCTCCTCATCTTCAAAGAACTTACATTGTACCAGGGGACACAACCTACAAATCCAAGATAAATTAAGGAAAAAGTGAGCACTAAAAATTGCAGTGCCCAGAAAGAGCTTCTAATGAGCATGGGGCCAACTCCAGTCTTATTGACATGTCTTGCCAACAAACTCCAATGACTTTGGAGGAGAGAGGGAGGCTGGTGATTTTATGCATCTCTGCTTCACTTAAATCCAATTCACACGCAAGGCAAGACATCACCCTGGTGATAACATTGGTCCTCTTCAAGAATAAGGACAAACAGCCACAACAACAACAACAATAGGTTATAGCACCTGAGCTGATCCTTAAAGGAGGAAGACATTTTAGACATGGCTGATAGACAGCCTTTGCAAAGGCATGGAGGTGAGAGATGTAGTCAGGGAACTGTAAGTCGGCCAGTCTGGCTAGAATGTGTGAAGGGAAGCAATATGAAATAAATTTGGAAAAACAGCTTTTCCAGCTGTAGCTGGAAGAACTTTGCCCTGAAGAGCTTGAATAGGTAGTCCTGAAGATTGTGCTTTTGGATGATTGATTAATTAGACAGCTTTGTGGAAGATATACCAGAGGTGGCAGAGCCCAGTAGCTATGAAAGGAATTAGAAGGCTATTTCGATAGTTAGGGCAATATGTGATGAAGGCCTGACCTACTATGGTAACCATATGAATAGAGAGAAGGGAATAGATGGAAGAAATGTTGAGAAGGTCAAATTCATGCAATGGGACATCTGGTCGATATAGGCAGCTGATGGAGAATGAGGAGTCAAGGATGTTTCTGAGATTACGGACCTGTGTGATTGGAAGGATGGTGTGTCTTCAACAGAAAGAAGGACGTGCAGAAGATGGGTGGGTTTGGTGGGGAAAGATAATGAGCTTTTGTTTGGAAGTATTGAATTTGAAATGCTTATGTGATGTACAAGTAGAAACACTCAACATCTAGTTAATGATGTGAGGCTGGAGTTCAGAAGAAAGGTTCTGGCTGTATATTGAGATATTGGAGCAATCTTCAAAGAGATAGTCATTGGCCCCATGAAATGTGAAGAGGTCATTAAGAGAGAGGGCGTAACTAAATTCATTCTACTTGAGACAATATCTTTCTCACACATATCAAGTGACACCATTTAGTAAACTGAGGAAACTTGTGTTAATGTAACTGTACCTACAGCAAAATTGCTAGGTAATATATTTTCCTAGCACTTACTCCCCTAATCCTGTAATTATAAGGTAGAAGAGATAAGAAGAGGCAGTATACCATAGTGGGAAAAAAAACAAAAAACAAATTCTCAGTGCAGAGGCAGATCTGAATTAAAATCTTGCCTTATGCATTTAATACTGTGAGCAAGTCACAACCTCTGAGACTCAGTTTTCTCAACTGTAAAATAGGGATAATACTTGTACTGCCTGTCTCAGAGTTGTGAAAGTAGTGATTTGTGAAGCTTAAAACCCTATGCAGAGTGTGCTAGTAAACGTTTAACAACTGGCTCTATAAAAAAAATATATACGGGGGTGGCCAGGTGGTGCAGTGAATAGAGCACCAGCCCTGGAGTCAGGAGGACCTGAGTTCAAATCTGGCCTCAGACACTTAGCACTTACTACCCAATGTGACCTTGGGCAAGTCACTTAACCCCAATTGCCCTGCCTTCCCCCCTCCAAAAAAGATATATATATATATGTATATGTACAACACTTTTAAATTTAGTCTGCAATATTAACATTATCTCCATCATCTTCTCTTTTTTTGGAGGGGGCAAGGTAAGGCAATTGGGGTTAAGTGATTTGCCTAAGGTCACACAGGTAGTTAAATGTCAAGCATCTCAGGCCGGATTTGAACTCAAGTCCTCCTGACTCAAGGGCCATTGCTCTATTCACTGTGTCACCTAGCTGCCCCCATCACATTCTTAAGTCTACAATCTCAACAAAATAATCAAGCATTGATTTGTATTGCTTGCAGATTTTCAAGGTGTGAATGTTCATACTGAAAATTTTAAAACCAGTTCAGCTTGCTCCAGCATACTCTTGCAATGTGACTCATTGTTATTATTGTGAGTTCCTAGGATTTTTTTTGGCGCAAATTAATTTTTAGAATCAAATTACATTTAAAATTAACTGAAGAAGATTAAAATGAAAAGAAACTCCTAATTTTCCTATTACAAAGCTACCTGTCTACTCTTGTGAAAAATATGATGCTGTTTTTTAAATGCTAGTTCACACTTGCCAAGAAAGATCAGTGTTTTCTTGCAAAAATTCTTGGAAATGGGTGGCAATATAACAGATTTAGGAAGGGGTAGGTCTGGAATTATATAAAGCTGCAGTGGTGGAAGGCTAGCTGTAGTAATAGTGAATGCAGTAGATATAGGGCTAGATTTGAATCAAGAAGACCTGAGCTCACATCCTATCTCAAATTCTTACTAGTTTTGCGACTATGAGCAAATTACTTAACCTCTGGTTACCTTAGTCTCCTCATTTATCAACTGAGGATGTGAGGATCAAATGAGATAATATATATCAAATGCTTTGCAAACCTTAAAGCATTATATAAATTATTTTTGGGCCTCAGTTTACTCATCTGTAAAAATAAGGCAGTTGGAAACCTCTAAGATCTCTTTCTGCTCTAAATCTAGGATCATATGATCTTCTTATAATCTAGAATTCATTGCCACTCATTCAAAATTGAAACTCATTTGATTGTTCTACCCTTTGAACCACCTATGCCTGTGCCAATATCCCATCTTAATGAAATAGCAGGAGGAGCAAAACCCATGGTGTCAATAGTATTTAGAGCTTTCAAATATACCCTGTGGTGTTGATGAGACAGTTTTATACAGTTGCCATATCAAAGCTGAAGATTAGACTGCCACAGATTTGCATCTTTCAGACCCCTCTGTCCCACTCCGCATAGTGGGGAAGTGGAAGCTCACATAGCCACAGCACTTCATATGCCAGGGAAAAGGGAAACACACGCACACACACACACACACACACACACACACACACACACACACATACATAAACACACAGACACATGCACATACACGACTTCTCTGAATATCTTATCAAGAGTTGGAATACTAGGGGTGGCTAGGTGGCGCAGTGAATAGAGCACTGACACTGGAGTCAAGAGGACCTGAGTTCAAAAATGACCTCAGACACTTAACACAAAACTAGCTGTGTGACCTTGGGCAAGTCATTTAACCCCAGTTGCCCTGTCTTCCCCCCTCCAAAAAGCAAAAAGATTTTTTTTTGAAAAAAAGAGTTGGAATACTGGAAGGAGACATGCAGAGAAGAGATAAACCAGATATGGTTATATATGGCCTTAATCTCTGCTACTGGAGACACTGAGGCTGGAAGATCTCTTTCACTGCAATGAGTTGAGTTGATTGAGTATCCAAACTGTTTGTCATTAATATGGGGCAGGCCAGATTGTCTAAGGCTGTGTGTGCGTGAATTGGCCTATGTTGGAAACATAGTTTAACTATATTAAACTAGTCAAAGCTCCTTAGTACATCAGTAGTGAAATCTGGTCATGAGTAGCCCCTTTACTTCTAGCCTGGGCAAGATGAGGAGAACCAATCTCTCTGTGACATCATTCAACTCGTGGTATCAGAAAGTTCCTCTTTTTCTTCTCCTTACTTTCTCTCATCCAATGTCACCACCCTACTCCCCCACCACAACCATAAAAATGGTGCTATTTCCATTAGCTGCCTGAAGCTAGGTGTGTTCCTTTCCAGAGAGTTACCATAGCTCACAACTTTACCGTCCTTGCTCCCTGGCCATGGTGCTGAAAACGTCAGTAGTCTCATAGATTTAAAATATGAAATCTGAATGAATACCTGAGACCAATGTTAAATTCTTTTAAAGTTCCATGATTTCAAAGTCAGTTCTAAACAACTGAAAAAATATCAATTGCTCATTGGTAGGCTGAGCCAATATAATAAAAATGACAATTGTACCTAAATTAATTTATTTATTCAGCTAGTACTACTTATATCAAACTAACAAAAATTATTTTATAGAGCTAGAAAAAATAATAACAAAATCCATCTGGAAGAAGAAAAAGTCAAGGATATCATGAGAATTAATGAAAAATGCAAAGAAAGGTAGCCTAGCTGTACCATATCTCAAACTATATTATAGAACTGCAATAATCAAAACTAGCTGGTACTGGCTAAGAAATAGTGTGGTAAATCAGTGGAATAGATTAGGTACACAAAACACAGTAATCAATGACTATAGTAATACACACCCAAGAACTCAGTATTTGACAAAAACTACAGAGAAAACTGGAAAACAGTATGACAGAAACTGGGTACAGACCAACATCTTGCACCACAAAGCAAAATAAGGTCCAAATGGGTACATGATTTAGACAAAAAGGTGATATCATAAGCAAATTAGGATATCAAGGAATAGTTTTCCTATTAGATCTATGGAGAAGGGAAGAATTTATGACCAAACAAGAGATAGAAAGCATTATAAAATATAAAATGGATAATTCTGATTATATTAAATTAAAAAGCTTTTGCACAAACAAAACCAATGCAACCAAGATTAGAATGAAAGAAGAAATCTGGGAAACAATTTTTACAGCCAGTGTCTCTGATAAAGACCTTATTTCTCAAATATATAGAAAATGGAGTCAAATTTATAAACATACAAGTTATTCCCCAATTGATACATGGTCAAAGGCTATGAACAGATAGTTTTCAGATGAAGAAATCAAAGCTGTATAATCATGTGAAAAATGCTCTAAATCATCAATGATGAGAGAAATGCAAATTAAAACAACTCTGAGGTACTACCTCAAACCTATCAGATTGGTTAATATGATAAAAAGGGAAAATGATAAATGTTGGAGGGGATGTGGGAAACTTGGGACACTAATGCACTGTTGGTAGAGCTATGAACTGAACCAGTCATTCTGAAGAGCAATTTGGAACTATGTCCAAAGGACTATAAAACCGTGCATACCCTTTCATCCAACAATACCATTACTAGATGGGTCCCAAAGAGATTTTTAAAAAGGGAGAAAGGTCCTATTTGTACAAAAATATTTATAGCAGCATTTTTTTTGTGATGACAAAGAAATGGAAATCAAGGGGATGCCCAACAATTGGGGAATGGCTGAATGAGTAGTAATATATGAATGTAATAGAATACTATTGTGTTATAAGAAATGTCTAGCAGGCAGATTTCAGAAAAATCTGGAAAGATTACATGAACTGATGCAAAATGAAGTGAGCAGAACAAGGAGAATATTGTACACAGTACCAGCAGTATTATATGATGATCAACTATGAACGATTTAGCTTTTCTCAGCAATATAATGATTCGAGATAATTCCAAAGTATGCATGATGGAAAATGTTATCCACCTCCAGAGAAAGAATTGATGAAATCTGAATGTAGAGCAAAGCATACTACTTTTCACTTGTTTTGTATATATTTTCTTTTGGTCTGTTTCTTCTTTCACAACATGACTAATACAGAAATATATTTAACATGATTGCATATACATAACCTATATTAAATTGCTTACTATCTTAGATTGGGGAGGGGAGAAAGGGAAGGAGAAAATTTGGAGCTCAAAATTAAAAAAAATGAACATTAAAAATTGTTTTTACATGTAATTTGGAAAAATACTATATTAAAAAAGTTCCATGATTTCACTGAGGAAATTGTTCCTCCACACCTTAATGGATGGTTTTGTGTGTTGTTGCCAACTAAAAAAAGCATCATCAACTCTAGATAAATCCTTTAGTGATGAACCTCTCTCTGTATTTAGCTAGGTTGCCCCTTGGACAACAGTTTATTGCTGTTTCTGAGTATTATATAAAGCCTTTTTGGGATGGTCAAACTTGCAAGCACTTGCACTGCCCATGGAATAGACTTTGAGAACAGAGGCTGACTTCCACAACATAATGTGGCCTTTTTTTTTTTGGACTTTAGCAAAAGAGAGACAGTACAACTCATAGGATCATAGATTGAGAACTAGAATGGAGTTCAGATGCTAGTCAATCCTATCATTTTATCAATGATTAATCTGAAGCACAGATACTAAGGGGACTGACCAGGGTCACAGTGTCTGAATTAGGATTGGAACCAAGCCTTCTTGTTTCTGAGTCCAGTACTTGACCACTAAAAGTATGGTATTTCTCATTGAGATATATGATAATAGTTATCCTTGCATCATTAATAAAGCCCCCTTTCAAATGTGTTGTAATATCAAAGGGTTTGAATGGCTGGCCCTTAATATTTCTCTACATTTGGACAGGGCTGATTTGCCCATTTGCAAATAGAAGACTATCTGCAAATGGGCAAGTTTCTGTATAGATTGTAGCATGTTATTCCAATATATACTATTCTTAAGCAATAATGCTTACATTTGTCTAATGATTCTGATATATTGCTCTTTGATTGGATTAATAGCCTCTTGGTATGGGAAAGTACTAAGTCAATGCTAACCCTGAAACAAACCTGTAATGACACAGTTATGATGCAGAACTGAGCTGGAGGGGTTCATTGAGCTCTAACAAGCAAAGAGATTGCTTGGATTCTTTGCTACAGTGTACCAACCATGCATGCACTTATATGTGTGTTCTACCTCCATTAATAAATCTTTTCCTTTGTTTCTTCTTAAAAATGGATACCATCTGGGTGTGTTATTCTGAAATGATACTCTCTTTAAATGCTTATTTATCTAGTTATAGTCCTCTGTCACTGTCTTATTGAATCAATAATCTCTTGGCATAGGAAGAGCTAATGCCAAGGTAAGCAGGACTTCTCTTTGCACCTGGTTAGGTCTCCTAGGAGTTTGCAACACCTGCACAATTACCTTTTTGTTCCTTTTCTTTTTATTTCCGTTCTTCTTCCAAGAAGTGTGGCAGACCTGCTCTCTTGTTCAAAGAATTACATCCTAATTTTTAGTCCTTGTGTGAAGCCTCGTTTTTAAATCAAGAAATCATTTAACCTATTTTCTTTAGCCCCTTTTCCTTTTCCCCTCCCCCTTTCAGTTCCCTTCTCATTTCCCTTTCCCTCTGGGTCTCATTCTTATACCTCAAGGATAGCTTCTCTTCTCTTACGATCTTCAGCAGTAGCTCTTTATGTGGGAGAGATGGTGAATATATGGAAGATCAGTATCAAATTAATTTATTTATTCTTTTACACCTCCATCACCCTTGACAATAATTTATTTCTCTGTCCAGCCATTTGTTATTGGATTCCTAGATCCCTAGGAAATCTGCAAAGTTTGTTGGATAGCAATGACTCTGCAGACATGGATATTTTAAAGCTTTTCCTGTAAAACATTTGATTTTATTTTCTTCCATTATTTAAGTAGAACAGAATACATGTACTAAAAGGAGAAAAATTACATAGTCCAAGCAATTTATAAATCGTAGGGGCAGAGGGGTGAAATGAAATATAGACATTTTTTGGAGGGCGGAAGGCAAGGCAATTGGGGTTAAGTGACTTGCCCAAGGTCACACAGCCAGTACATGTGTCAAGTGTCTGAGGTCAGATTTGAACTCAGGTCCTCCTGACTCTAGGGCCAGTACTCTATTCACTGTGCCATCACAGGGTGAAGTGAAATAGAATGAGTCTGTCCCACTCACAGCTATGATGATTCTGAACTATCTTTCTAGCTGGCAAACAGAAGAGGAATTCCTCCATTATGAAACCTCCTTTTGGAATTAATATCTTCCCCCACACAGCAATACCTGGTTGCATGTTTTGGACATCTATCTTATTCTCCCTATTGGTTGATCTTAGAGCAAACAAAAATAGAGAATATCACTGATGAAGGCCTAGGGTAAGGCTTTTCAGCCAGCAGTCAGTCAGTTAACAGTATTTATTAAGCACCATACATATATGTATACATGTATTCACACATGTATATATGTATATATTCATATATATACATATATGCTAGATTCTGTGCCATAGTGCTAAGCACTGGGGTATATAGAAAAACAAAAATGTAGCCCCTGTCTTTATATTCTAATGGAGTCAAGCAAAGACCTATTGTAGAAAGTGGTATTTAAGCTGAGTTTTATCATCCCATGTGTGGAGGCTAAGTGGACAGAGGAGGAAACAAAAATCAGACATTGATGTGATTTGCCCAAGGTTGCAAAGTATTAATGACATATCAAGTTGAAGACACTAACACATTTTAAATATCTGTTATCCTTGTGCAGTACTGAGGATACAGGTGTAAGAGAGATTGGACTGAGTTCATGTGTACTTGGTGATGTATCCTGGAAGTTAATTTTAAAAATAAATTCTTAAAATTAGCTTGTTTGTCATTGTATTCTTTTTCTTAAAAGTAGAGTACTAAATATGCTTTCCTCATTCCCACCAAAGACAAACAAACAAACAAAAACCAAACCCAGCAAGGCTCATCTATGGTTCTCTTTGACTTAGAGATTCCACAATAAGGTTAATACATTATTGATAAGAAGACAGTGCCATGTGCACAGAAATACTTATAGCAACACTTTTTTTTGTGACAGCAAAGAATGGGAAACAAAGTATCCATTGAAAAAGGAATGACTAGAAAAATTGTAGTACAAGAATGTATTGGAATATTACTGTACTGTAAGAAATGATGAATACAAAGAAGCATGGGAAAACTTATATGAACTGATGCAGAGTAAAGTAAACAGAGCCAACAAAACAATGTATACAATGACTAAAAAGCATTATGAATGGTAAGGACAACCACAAAACAATACACAGTGAATGTTTCAAAATTACAAAAAGCTGGCATGACTCTAAAGAAGAGATATGACATGATTCTGCCACCCCAACCCATTGCAGAAATGGGAGGTCCTCAGGTCTGGTACATTGCATGTATTTTCAGACATTTTTTGAACATGCCGATCAGTTTTGTTGATTATTTTCTCCAAAAATATTTCTTATATGAGATGGTTCTATTGAAGTGGAGAGGATACCAGTGATGTTAAAAAGACCAAAAGATAGCATAAAAATTGTATATTAAAAAAGAACTCTATTGTATAGATTCTAGATAGATACATTATTTGCTACATTCTCGATTCAACAGGTATCACAGAGATGTGTCTTTGATACACTCTCAGCTTCATATACCAACACCTTACTTACGTCCTGCTGCCAAAGAATGAGGCCATGGACACAGACAATTTATTGAAATAAACCTTGCATTTATTCTTTGTATGGTCATGATAAATACCTTTCTAGCTGCTATTGGACTTTCGTCTCCCTATGCCTCTTTGTACTGTACAGATAGTGTATGGATGTGGGGTGTAGGGAGGAACACACAAAACAAGCCTTTAGTAGAGAGGCTTTTACCCCCCCCCCCCAAAAAAAAAATTAAATAAAAGGAAAATAATTTCTCCCAGTCTTTGTTTCAAACCTGCCATCTCTGAGGATTTCTTTTACTTTTTTCCTGTTAAATTACATCTCCTAATTGGGTCATGTCACTGGAGGTGACCCACATTTCAGAAGCCAAAAAGGTACAGCAGAAGAGAGACGGGGAAATGGGTTGGAGGGTAAAAAAGAATGGCTTTAAATGCTGCCTTACAATCACACGGTCCTTTTGTTTGTGGCAGAAGCTGTAATAAACTTCATCTCATATGAGAGCTCTGCTTAGTGGTTCAGTGCCATGGACTGAATGCTCATCCATTGGGACAGTCATGTATATCCATTCATGACTTTTGTACAAAAAAATGCAACAAATATTTGTGTCCCTACTAAGTGTGTGTGAGGGGAAAGAAAAGAAAATGTAAGAACTGGTCCCTGTTTGGGGACACCTTACAGTTTTATAGGTGAAAAGAACCAAAGGTACATGAAAATGATAATAGCTCATATGTGGGGTTTAAAATGCTCATTTCTGAACATCAGGCTGCCATCTTGTTGAACTTGGTGATAGTGAAGAAAATAGAATTATAGTTCTGGAAAAGTCTTTCAGTGTATTTCTCTAATAATTCTAATTAAATTGTAATTAAGGCATTCCAGACGCATAACTATAGACTGAATACCTCTTGTAACAAATGAGGAAACTGAACTTCAGAGAGATAGGGTAATTTGCTTAGGATCACACAGCTAGTAAGAGAGACTGGCGCCAAGACTTTGCCTCTTTGATTATATTGACTTTTTTCATATCAGTCCCTGTATCCTGGGTATCCAATATATGATCCTCAAATCCAACTCAACTCTTCTGGATTCATATGAGATTTCTAGCAAAATGCTTTTTATTGGGGTAGCTAGGTGGTGCAGTGAATAGAGCATTGGTCTTGGAGTCAGGAGGACCTGAGTTCAAATGCGACCTCAGACGTTTAACACATGCAAGCTCTGCCAATTGCTCTGCCTTCCCTCCTCAAATAAAAAAAGAAAAAATTTTTAAATTTAATTAGCTAGCATATATGAACTAGTTAAGCAGGAGGGTCTAATTCCCTAAAATTTCTGACTATGGAGTCAAACTCTGGACAATTTGGCAGTCCATCTGACTCTATGAACAAATATTCTCTTTCATAAAACTGCTGAAATCTAAACTGAGAGTCACCATCAGTGATAAAAATATGGAATTAGAATTGCATTGTGCCCTGATTATTTTCCCAGTTTTAAAAAATGGTTCCATCTGTTTGGTACCAGTGTTCTCATTGACTTGATCCAAATTGCTGAATGATTAACACTAGGCCTACAACTGTGCACTTTTACATGAATAAAGTTGATGAAGCTGTTTTTGACTGTTTTTATTACTGCAAAGATATTTATATTTCTGAATAGCCAACAAGCTTTACCACTATTGTTAATGAAAAGGTCCCTACGTATGTGGCCCACACCCATGTGGATTTCTAATCACGTATCCCACTATCAAAAAACCATGGATAACTTTTAGACTTGCACTATAGAATAAAATAACAAATGAATAGATCAAATCCATAAGCATTAAAGGAACAGAATGAGAGAGAGACAGAAAGACAGAGACAGAGAGAGAAGAGAAAAAGAAGGAAAGAGGAAAGAAGTGGTGAGGGAAGGAGTGAGAATATTATGGGCATGGAAGGCTTCATGGAGAAAATACAACTTGGACTAGGACTTAAAAGAAGAGGATTATTTGGATAGATAGGAAAGAGAGGAACTGAATTTTTATCTGCAATGAAAAGTATGGGAAGTTTAGTAACAGATTTTACAAGGAAACTAGAATATTTATTGAAAGGTAGTTTGGAATTAAACAGTGAGGGACCTTGCATGCTGGACAAAACAGTCTGGACATGGCACATAAAAATTTGGTTGAAGAAACTGGGAAATTTTAGTTTTGCAAAGACTTAGTGGTTTGAGGCCTGATAATTATCTTTAAATATTTACACTATTGTCCTGTGGAAAAAAGATTCGACTTGTTCTTTTTTATCTAAGAAGATGGAACTAGAAAAAAAAATGGGTCACCAATTTGGGTTTGATATGAGGAAAAAATTTCTTAACATTTAGAGCCATCAAAAGTGGAATGAGATGCCTTAGAATGTACAGTAGTGGGTTCCCTTTGATTTTCAGGTATGGGTTATACTAAATGACCAAAGAGATCCCTTCCAATTCTGATATTATGGGATTCTGTGATTCACTGACTTTAGTCTATAAGCATTGGGGAGTCAGTATACTTTTTTTTGAATAGGGGAAGTAGCATGATACCAACATACCAACTATGTGGGTTTTATTTATTTATTTTTTTTGCTTTGCTTTTTAGAGAGGGGAATGCGGGACAATTGAGGTTAAGCGACTTGCCTAAGGTCACACGGCTAGTAAGTATTAAGTGACTGAGGCTGGATTTGACCTCAGGTCCTCCTGACTCCAGGGCTGGTGCTCTATTCACTTCACCACCTAGCTGCTCCTTACCAACTATAAATGTGACAGCACATGACAGGTTGGGGGCTGGAGGCTGGAGACAGAGAAACCAGTTAGAAAACTATTGCAGTACTCCCAACAAAAAGAGAAGGCATAAGGAATTAGAAATAGGAATGAGAAGTAAGAGATGAATGCAATCCCCCTCCCCTTTTATAAAGATGAATTTATTTTCTCTAGTTCCCACTCCTCCCACTCCACAGTTGAATAGCAGTAACAACAACAACTAAGAAAAGTACAAGATAATGCTTGTAACAAACATTCACAATCAAGCAAGGCAAATTCATCAATTGGCCAGGTCTCAAAATGTCAGTCTCATTCTGCATTTGAATCTATTACTTCTCCATCAGGAAATGGGTAGCTTGCTTCATCTTTGATCCTCTGGAATCTTGATTTGTCATTGCATCAATCCCAGTCTGAATGTTTTTCAAAGTTGTTTTTCTTTATAATGTTATTATAAGTTTTCACCCTGATTCTACTCACTCGTATCAGTTCATACAGGTCTTCACAGTTTTCTCTGAAACCATCCATTTGTTATTTCTTATGGTGTAATAGTCTTTCATTACATGCATGTACCACAAGCAATGTTCACCTGTTGGGGAAATCTAAACAAAAAAAACCTATTTTGGAGGAAAAATTGACAAGAATTTGGTAACTGGGTAGATATGAGGGATGAGGGAGAAGGAATTTAAAAAATGACTTGGAAGTTTTAAGTTTGGATGAATGGAAGAAAGGTGATACTATGGACAAGTAAAGTCAGGATGGGAAAATGGTTGGTGAGTGGTGTAGATGGTGGGCAGGTAGGAAGATAATGGGTTTGGTTTTAGCCATGTGGCGTTAGAAGTGATGAACTATATAAAAGGAAATGTCCAGTTAACTGTTGAATTATGTGTTGAAAATGTCTTTTCTTTAGTATTATGTATATATATATATATATATATATATATATATATATATGTGGCTGCTATTCCATTGAGTTTGGTGAATGAAATAGAATGATCAAGTTAGAAAGGCCTCCTACTTCAAGTCAGAACAGTAATCAAACCACTCCAGAAATGTAGCTGCCTACCCATTTTCTCAAAAGTATCCAAAAGGAAAGCCATAACCTTACTTAAAAATGCAACCTAACATCTTAGAAGCCTCATAATTAGGAAGTTCTGAGGTCCTTTCTGCTCTAAAATTAAATGATTCTGTGTTTTTTTCTGAGGTTGAATTTATATCTCTCCAGTTGGAATTGAAGTCAATTTCCTCTTGTTTTGTCTTCAGTGTATACACAGAACAGCTGTTCACTATCATTCACATTATAATATCCCTTCTTGTACCTGCAGATTGAGGCTCTCCTCACCACTCCCTCTCAGCCTTCTCTTCTTCTCCAGGATCTATAAAACCAGTTCCTTTAGTATTTCCATATAGATCCAATTTCCCAAACATTTAATCCTTTTTTGTGCCTCTCGTCTGGAAATATGTGATTACGTTCTTGACTAAGAGAGCCATTAGTTTCCTTTATGCCATGGAGCATTGATGGAAATGCTGAAATAGCAAGACCTATAGGTGTGCTTCACTTTTGCAGGAGATAAGATCCCAAAAGGCTGTTCATAAATCGACTTCTTGGGTAATTGAATTATATTTTCCTGTTTACTTACATTAAAATTTTAGAGAGGCTTTCACTTCATTTCTGAAGCGGCAGTAACATCCAACATTTGAGCTTTTCTGCTCTTCCTACTCTCCTCTCAAGCGTTAATGATCCTACCTGTACCACTGCCCCTCCCCCCAAGATCAAAGGAATATGGCAATCATTGGAAATGGTGGTTATTCTCAAGAAATAGATTTTTTTCAGTTGTTTTTTACTTTTTTAGGTTCCTTCTTGGAACCAAAGCACAGCCCTGGAGCTCAGAAATCCAGACAAGGAGATAGAGCAAGAAGCAATAATCATAATGATTCATGTTCCTATGTAGCAGAGGTTCTTATTTTTGTGTGTGACATGGACTTCTGATAGTGATAGTTTTAAATGCATAAAATAAAATACATAAGATTACAAAGGAAAACAATTATATTGAAATTAAGATGAAATTTTCCATCTAAGTTCACTGAAATATGAAATCTATCCACAACAGGTCTGGGAACCCCAACTGACAACCTCCCCTTGTAGAGCATTTTAGGGAACTGTAGTCCTTGCAGGAAGCTTACTTTCTAGCTTTCTCTCCCTTACCTAGTTTACCTGGGGGCATGTTTTTTGGAAGGAAAAACAGCTAGGACCTAGGACTGGTCACTGGAGAGAGGACAGTTGCTGGTTTGGATGAGACAATGAGAACCTCTAAACAGCAGTTCTCAACCTGTGTCATGATTCCTTTGGAGGTCGAACAGGGTCACCTAAGACCACCGGAAAACACATACTTCTGATGGTCTTAGGAACCGAGACACTGCTCCTCTATCCATCTCCAGGCGGGTCCGCCCACATGCAGATATGTCCACATACGAGTATTAAAGGGTCACAGCATTAGGAAGGTTGAGAACCACTGGTTCTTTGTCTCACACGAGAAAAATGGCCTCTGAAGAAAGGGAGCCCTAGAAATTTGCTTTACCTTGCCTGGGAAATCACATAGAAGAGGTGGCCACACTAAAGATCTGGAGACAGCAATATCAGGAAGGGAGATATTCTCCTTCAGTGGTCAGCAGAGACCAGCAGGAAAACATGTCAGATTCCTCAGTCAGAGAAGCTTTCATCTTTGGATTGCAAATTCGAGGAATCAACATAGATTTTGTGACTATGGTTATTCATTCAAAGGGTTCCATTTTGTTTTCAACCTTCTTACAGTCAAACTTTCCTTGATATTTTAGTGAACCATAAGTTGGAAAGTGGGGAGTTGTTCTTAGTGTATCAGATAGAGGTATATTAGTTGAAAATGTGAGAAAATTTTCCCCAATTATATATACCTAGGTCATTTAAAATGTAAAAGCTACACAAAAATTATTTTACTTATTTAATAGGTAGAGTAAGACAACCTCATAGAAGTAACAAAAAGCAGCAAAGTTGGAATTTAAACTCCTGAATGTAAGCCTTAATTATGGAATAATGGAAATAATCCTGAATTTAGAGTTCAAGAACATAGATTCAAGTCTCAGCTTTAGCTCCTGCTACCCATGCGACCTTCACCAAGTTACAGAGTTGGCTCTGGAATCAGAGTTTATTGTTTATCAGTCATTTCAATTGTGTCTGACTCTTCATGACCCCATTGTTGGTAAAGGATCCAAAGGACCTAGGTTCAAATCCCATACCTGATACAATCGAGGAGAGCCTGAATCACCTTGCTTTTCTGAGCTTCGGTTTCCTCCTCTGTAAAAGGAATGGGTTGGATGAGATAGCCTTGGAGGTTCCTTGCAGTTCTAAATCTCTGATCTCTTTTGTCCTTCTAGAATCATAGATTCAGAGCTGAAAGAGGCCTCAGAGATCATCTGACTTGACTCCAGCATTTTATGTGGTCATACACATAGTGAATGACAGAGTGAGATTTTGAACCTATGCCCTCTGACTTCACTGTCTTCCACTCATATTTTCTAGTGGTCAGTTTCCTTATCTATAAAACAAGGGGGTTGGCTGAGATGATTCCTAAGGTCACTTCCAGCGTTAAGCCCAATTTTTCCCCTGCTCTCTCAACAGAGCACTAGAAGCAAGAAAATATTGGACCCTAAAGGATGGGGAACCTGTGGCCTCGAGGCCACATATGGCCCTCTAGTCCCTTTGATGGAATTCAAACTTTTTCCCTGCAAACAGAAACCCTTTTTCAGGCTGAGAAGACAGAAACTCATCCTCAAACTTAACTAGAACTTTCAGGTAGGCATAAATGAGATCATCTGGTTAGATAGGAGATAACAGATTTAGTGGTGGAAGTAAATTTAGAGGAATCTTAGGTCAAACTGCCCATCTTATAAATGCCATAATCTGAGATTCAAACCCAGATCCTTTTACTTTAAGTCTAGACCAAGAGTGAGAAAAGCAGAGAGTTGCCAGTTTCAGATAATGAGGTCATGCAGAACAATTTATAAACTCTGTCTTTTCCTCCATTCTTCAGAGTCTCATGAGGTGAGGTGGTAATGTAATGAAAGTGAGAGATAAGAAAGAGACCACCTGTTGTACTGGTACCCATACACTATTAAAAGACCAAGAATACTTTGGGGGATTTGGTATACCCTATGAGTAAGATTTATGGAAGAATGTGGATATGACTTAGAGGTAACATGGAACAGTGGATAGAATGCTGGGTTTGATATAAGAGAGAAGATATTCAAATCCTGCCTCCAACTCTTGCCAGTCATGACACTTTGGGCAAGTCACTTAACCTCTGTGTGTCTCAGCAAAACCTCCCTTAGTATATGATCCTTCACACAGTCACTCACAGATGAGAATCCCACAAGATGAAAAAGTATGAATGAGTAATGATGTGTGCCAGTGGAGGGAGCCCCCACATCTTTGAGATTCATTGATATAAGTAGTCTCAGGCAAGAGGATAGCCATTTTTGTTGACCAAAATCCGTCCATAACCAGGGAGTTTAAGTGATTAGCTGTAGATCCCATAGCAAGTAAGTGATGAAGCTAAGAGTTCAGTGAAGGTCTCCCAACCTCATTGTTCTTTCCAGGAGACTGACTTTTTTACTGACTATTCACCAACATGCCACATTGTCATGATTGTTGTGAATGATGTCTAGCACTTCAGAGAAAGTGAAACCCTAAATTCATGCTTCAGAGAAGTGGAGCTAATCTGATCTTCAGGGCACACAGAAGAGAAGCAGAGGACACTGTCTTCCTTCACAAACATCTTCATTTGGAGCAGGTGTTATACACATCCGTTTCACACTTGGACTGACCAGGACAAAAAAATGTTGAACTAAATTGCCTAAGGTGACCCAGAGAGTGAATGTCAAACCTAGGTTGAATCCTGGATCTCCTTAACTCCCAGTACTCTCTCCAGAGAGTACACTCTTTCCTAGTATAGCTTATACTGAATATTTATATGATCACTTCTGTTCATTATTAATGGGGGCAATTTCTATTTATGACTAAGTAGCTCTCTTGGTCTTTTTTGTTGGTTTCCACATTTTTGAGATTTTTCTGCCTTGCTTAGGGTGTTTATTCTGTACTCCACAGCTGTCAGATTTGATGGACCAATGATCTGATCTAGTGTGGCAAATCCCCATGTTCCCATATTGAAATTATGCCAGGACCTATTAGAAATGAGCCCTGGTGCATTTCCTGATGGAATGTCAGAGTAAATGAAAATTCCCCCTCTTAATTCTGGCAGCAGAATAGTAATACTGCTTTAACATCTCTCCTCAAAACCGAATGACACGCTGAAACTGATAGCATAACAATATCCTTTACTTTTTTCGTCCATGTTATTTTTTCCCAAGTGTTTGCATATGACTTTTTGGCAAAAGGAGTAAGGCTGTCAATTTATTTGACAAATACCTCTAACTTGAACCACTTATATTGTCCTGCAAATGTTTTCTCTCCATGATGTGGTTTTAGCTAGGAGGAGTAAACATATACACAAAGGGATTATGATTTACAAATTGACCTTTTTTTACTTTTAAGAATTGGAATGTGTTTATACTCAGAATAGGTGAAAGCTTCATCATCATCATCATCATCATCATCTTCATCATCATCATCGTTGTTGTCAGCATCATTACAATGAGCTAACATTGTCTTATAAGCAATTGCTATTACTAGAAATTTCACACCCGGGACAAGTGGCTGTGGGTGGTCCTGGTGAAGTAGTTGGTTCACTTAGCATGTGCATTGGGACAGAGGAGGAAGTGACTCCTTGGAAAAGACTACTACTAGTTTATTAGGAGTTCTCTGAGCAGGTGAAGAATCCTACTCTGGGACAATGTTATTGGCAACTTCAAAATTTCCAGAGTAAGAGCCCTGTTCACCCCAACCTAGTTAGAGCTTTGAGTACAAAGTATATAATATAATCTTCTGGAAGCTGAACTCATGTTATCACCAATAAAAGGAAACAAAAGAGTCTAGAAACTACCTTTACCAACAAACCTTAACGGGCTTATTTTCCTTGCCATAAGGTAGCCAAGGGCAAAACTGATTTAGAATTTCAGCTAATTTTCAGAATCTTCTGGAGGAATTTTATGAATAGTATCACCTAATAACAATAATGAAATCTTATAAAGAGAAAAAGTAGCTTTCAAAAAGACTCAACTTAGTCAGATCACTCCAAGAGAATTTAAGGATAAAACTGGAAGAAGACAGACAAACGATGGGGAAAAATGGAAATAACCTTTCCGTGTTTCCATATAATACTGTTTTTTCCATCTATAAAAGTAGAGCTACTGGATTACATTTTCATATCATATTCCTATTATACAATGTAAGGAAGTAGAAATGGAATTAAAGAAAAAAAAAGATGTCAAAAGTAACTACAGTCAACCAGGTATAGGTAGAGGAAGACTATGCTGGAGGTGACACAATTCTGAGATCATTGAGGGATTGATTCTCGAGATACTTTAAAAGAGAGAAGGTACCAACTTATTGGAAAAATTCACAGACAGAATCACTATTAAAAATAAGATAATCAAAAGAATATCAGTTATTATCAAGCCACATGCCTACTTCTTATCTCTACAAAATCTCTAACCACAATCTAGGGTAGTCAGCATCTTTATAATCACTCAATTGACTAAAATGTGCAGAAATACACAACTCTTCTATGCTTATTGCCTGATGACTATTAAAAAATTATTTGATAGAGTAAAGCACAACTTTAAGTGCCTTCCTCCAACAAGAAGTTCCATGCACAAGATCATAAAAGAGTCCTTGATAAATATAATAGTAGAGACAACTTTGTTTGGCAATCCTCTACTTTTTAATATCAATCAAAGCATAAAAAAAGGAGAGATGTATTTGTTATTCTCATGGAGGATGTCCAGCACAGAATCCAAATAAAAGGGAGATTTCATGTAGATGATGAGATCTTCCAGATGTTCCTTTTTACCAGTGACATTGTGCTAATTGCACCAAGCTCAGGAATATTCCAGAACTTCTAAACAACATTCACAATTACTCAAAAGTATTTGACCTAACAACACACACATACAAACACACACATATAATATACATATGATATAATTTAATATATAATATATACATATAATATAATAATGTACAGATGAAGTATGTCCATTTTCAAGACATCAGTACACCGTTGAATGGACAGCCCATTGAGACTGCCCATCATTGTGTATACCTCAGAAGAAGATGTGTATGGACAATGAAAAAGAATTTGACAGAAGGAAGAGTGGCTATAATGCATTCTGAATATTATTAGGTACTTTCAATGAAACCAAGCTTTTTTCTAGAAATAAATGGCCATATTTTAAATATCAATGAACTAATGGTGATGCTATATTGCTGGGATATTATATTATGTCACAATCTTTGAAAAGTCATTTTATATTGCCCAAAAAACAATGTAGAGATGTATGTTGGGCATAAATAGTTTCCAGTACACTATGAAAATTGAATTGCACACAGGAAGCTATGTAAAAATATATCAAAGGGATGTATGATTAGATGAGGAAGCAGGCTGGTCACAGGTCAGGAGTGAACAGAATCAGATGGCAGTTTACACATTGCACTGGTGTCCATGTGATGTTGAGAGGCTAAGAGTAACATCACTGGACGTTGGTTGGATCTTCTGTGGAAGATTATGGGAGGACTTGGATGAGAATTAGACAGTATATAAGCAGAGCTAATGGGATGCCAGCTTTACTGCTGGAGAGAGTACTCATATTGATGAGATCACAGAATCATGAAAGAAGAGAAGTTTTGGTCTGAACCCGTAATGTCAGAATAAAGGGAGCTCCGAGTAAAGAAACCCCTCTTCCAAAGCAGATCAATAGCTATTCTGCCACTTCTAGTATTAAAGAGTTGCCTGGTAAAGTGGGTAAAGTGACCTACTCAGACTCAACTAGACAATATGTTTCAAAGGCAGAATTTGAACCCAGGTTTTCTGACCCCAGGAAGTTAGGTGGGGCAAGGGATAGAGTAGCAGCCCTGGAGTACCAAGAGGGCCTGGGTTAAAATGGGATCTCAGACCTTACTAGTTGTGTGACCCTGGGCAAATCATTAACCCTGTTTGCCTCAGTTTCCTCATATACAAAATGAGCTGGAGAAGGTAATGGCAAATCACTCTAGGTTCCTTGCCAAGAAAAGCCCCAATGGGGTCACAAAAAGTTGGACACAAGTGAAATGTGTGAAGACACAAGTGAAGAAACTTTCCTGATTCCAGTCTAACTCTCTATCCATCAAACCAGGGCTTTATAATGTTTTTTGGATGTGTTGTGGGCCCTTTCTGGTGAAGCCCTTCTCAGAATGTTGGGGTTTTTCTCAATTCACAATTCAAGGAAATGAGAAATTTTATTCAGAGGCTATTTGAGAGGAATCTATAATTCCTCTCTCCAAGGCCTGGCTCCTCCTATACAATGCTGGTCTTGTAAGACTTAACCACCTCCACTGTCTGCTGAAACTCTCCTTCAAGCTTGCTGATGTGTCATAATTTGAATTTTACCTTCCTCATTCTGAGTAACCTATGTAGTTCATCTTTTTTCAAATGGTTCATGCTCTCTAACCCCATCACTTCACCAGCAAAGTGACAGATTCCATGGGGATCCTTTGTCTGAAAATTTTCTGTAAACCTGTGTGTCCAGGGGCTCTGTGCCTTCAACTAGAGCCCATATTCCACTGCTCAACCAGGCCAGTGCCTTGTATGCTGTGCCATGGGATGATGGGGATGAGGGAAGCCACATGTGACTCCTTCCCTCTGTCTGAATTGATATTCAGCTCTCCATCCCCTCTTATTATGCTGTTTGGTTGTTAGTATCAATAAACCACTTTGACCCATCCTAAGGTTGCTGCAGGCCATTCACTGAATTTCTGCCCTAAACTTGCATGACATCAGTGGAAATAAAGATGTACTTTTTCCCATCAAAGTTCACATTCCCTTAAAATCTGTTCACAGATCCCCACCTATGGACTCCAGGTTAAGAACTTCTGTACTGTAGTATCATGCTTCATTATTAAAATACTTACGAATGCAGTATGCAATGGACCATAAATTCATTGCCTGTGAAATACTCAGTATCATTCGCTTTTCTTGATCTTAACATATAGCAGAATATGAACTTCAGCATAAGTGTTATTTTTGGTTTTTGTACTTCTTTTACCATTTGGCCAGTGCTGGTTTTTAAGGAGTAATTTTCTTCAACATTTTTTGTACCTTTTATACGAAACTATTAATTTTTTTCATAATTTTCTTGCATAGTTTGCATTTTATTTTACCCAATTTTTCCTTGACTGCTTTTATTTTATGTAAAAAATATTTTTCTTACATTTAAAAAAATCTTTTTTAGTCTAGGTGGCACAGTGAATAGAGCCCTGGCCCTGGAGTCAGGAGGACCTCAGTTCAAATCCAACCTCAGACACTTAACACTTAGTAGCCATGTGACCTTGGGCAAGTCACTTAACCCCAATTGACCTGCCTTCCCCCCTCCAAAAAGCAAAATAAATAAATTAAATTAAAAAAAAATCTTTCTTCATGTTGTCTGGGAATTCTTGTTGAGTTTGTATCCAATTTACGTTTTTTTCTTTTGAGACTTTGATTGTAGATGTTTTCAAGCAATTGTTTTCTTCCGGGTTTGTATCTTGAGCTTCCCTGTCAGCATAGTAGCTTTTGAACTTTTTTTTTCCCAGTCATTTCCCCAGACCAATCCTTGACTTTGGACTTTATATTAGAGTTGGATTCGGTTCACCTCTAGGTTTAGAGGGAGGGATTGGGGGAATGTGTCTGGACTTTCATGCTTTCATGTCCTTTAGCTGCTTTTGTAGCTCTGCCTGGGGCCTGTAAGTTTTCAGTCCTTCTAACTTGGTGTGATTTGGGGAAGAGTCTGTTCAGTGGCTTTCTGGTCTTTGTTCTGGTCCTTATCCAGGTAGTGGCCTTGCTCCCTCATGACTGCTGCTGTTCATGTCTGCCCTGCAACTGTGATCTGGAACTGGGTAATAGGCCACATGGCACCAATCCTGTACCTACTGCTAGTACAGGGGTACCCTGGGATTTCTTTCTGCCCATGTGTTCAGTTCCCTTACTATTCCTGGGTGCTAGCCTGCTCCACACCACTGCTGACCCCCATTGTGCTCCTGTCAGGCCTTCACCCCAGTGTCTGAAGACCTTTCTTCTTATCTTCCTCAGCCACCTTGGGCTGGAAAAGTGACTCACTGTAACTTTTTGTTGCCTTTCCTGCTCAGAATTTGGTTTGGCATTTTTTGTGGTTGTTGTAGAAGAGATTTGGGGGGAGATTTGTCAGTTTTGGCCTTTCACTCCACCATCCTGATTTTTCCCTCTGGACTGTCTCAACCTGTGGGTTGCTACGCCTTTGGGGGTTGAACGACCCTTTCACAGGAGTCATAGGGGTTGCCTAAGACCATCAGAAAACACATATTTCCGATGGTCTTAGGAACCAAGACATTGCTCCTCTATCTGTCTCCAGGCAGATCCATCCACATGCAGATACGCTCACATACAAGTATTAAAGGGTCACAGCATTAGGAAGGTTGAGAACCACTGCTAGAGGATCAGTGTAAGCTGTTTGAGAACGGGGATAATTTTTCATTTTTGTCTTGGTGCTTCCCAACACCTAACAGTGCCTGATGCATAGTAGGATAATAGGTCCTTAATAACTCTTGATTAGTCAGTCGAATGAGCTTTGTAACATTCCCTCCAGTTGGTTTTTATTTTCAAGAAGTCACTTCTGAAATGACTCAGACCATTCCCTTTCTCTGGGTGTTACAGTTCAAATACTTAGAGGTTGTAACTAGACCTTAGAGCAGCAAATAACTGTTTTGCTCTCTGTAGATGGTGAGTAAATGGATTTAAGGGGGAATACATCTTTGCATATGCTTTTTCTACAGATAAAAACTTCATGGCTTCTTGTCTGTGTGTGTGTGTGTGTGTGTGTGTGTGTGTGTGTGTGTGTGTGTGTGTGACAGACAGAGACAGAGAGACAAGAAGAGACAGAGACAGAGACAGAGAGACAAAGAGAAGACGGGGAGAGAGAGAGAGAGAGACAGAGTAAGGGAGAGAGGAAGGGAGGGAGGAAGGGAGGGAGAGGGAGAAGGAGAAGGAGAAGGAGAGAGAGAGACGAAGAGTTTGCTCTGCACAGGCATATAGTATACCTCCCTTTTTAAAGAAAAGGCTATAATTACATTTGAAGTCAACTTGAATGGTACATATCAAATGTGACAATGAAAAGCTTTTATAGCTGATGAGGATGCATTTGTTAACTAAAACTCCAAATTACCTTTTATGTTTCTTTTCCCACTTTAGGCGGTAACCAACTCGTCATTAAAATGAGTTATTTTTGTAGCACAACTACCACATTACAAAAAAGAGGCATTATCTTATAGAGGTGACCTGAGATCTTTTAGAAAGACTGCCACTGGATGTAGTTAGTTACATTCTGGTTTTTGTTAGTTTTCGTTATTTGTTTTTATGCAATTTTTGCCTTTTATGTTTTTTAGCCATCAGCAGTGAGAAAAAAAATGGGCCCAAATTCTATATTAGCGTAAGACCAAACAATATTAAAATGACCCTTTATTAGATTACAGCAAAGCAAACAAACGTGCAATTCTTTTTCCTTGAGCCACATTGGAATCAGTGATAAGCCCTGCCCTGCACCAGCTGGAGGCTAAACGTTGCTGTTTTGGGGTGGGGGTGGGGGTAAAGATGAAGTGAAGAATGAAGGTATTGGGGATAAATAGTCTTTTTGAAAAACCGGAAGTTCTTTGTAATGGCCCCCAAATAGAGAAAGAAACCTTTAGAAAGTCATCTTCTGTGTCAGACTCAAATAAAAAATTATATTGTTTACAAGTGTGGCCAATGACCAACTAACGTAGTAATTACCACCGATTGCAGCAAGGGAAAATGGTGTAAAATTGTAAAAATGTCTAACATTAAGGAACTATATCTGGGCACAGGGGCCTGGGCACTGTGCCTACTCTGTCCACTATTAGCTGTCAATCCCTCTAAGCTCTGGATCCCAGCATGTGATCTGGACTGTTTGGGTTCACTCCTGGGAAACCTGGTCTATAATGAGAGGGGGAGAGGTCTAGCCTACCTTTTCTCATACTCTTTGGCTCATTAACCCTCCCTACCCCCACCCCCATCTCCACCTCAGGGACAAATTATTTAAAGCTTAGAGTCTTTGCCTCATTTCTGATCTCAAAATGGAGACTTAAAAACTTAGTTTGTATGAACCAGATATAAAACAGATATTTTATCTCTGAACACAAAAGAAATTTTAAACATAAAAAGACTCACAGTGCTACGCATTGATAGAATGACTTAAAACAGGATTCAGTAACTTGTAATTACTTCAACAATCTGTGAAGAGACTGAGATTTAAACCTCATCAGCACATAAAGCATTGTGCGGGACCACTGACTGATTAGGCACTTTACACTTCACCTTGGCCTGGCACTGTCTCCCTTAAAATCCATGTTTTCTGGCAGATTAGCTCAGGCGTTTGGTCTCTTCCTTTTGTTAGTGTTCATTTTCTCTGATGAAGAAATTTTCCTTGTGGCCAGCCAGCCTCAGTCAATGGACCCAGGACTTCTGAGCATCAGAAAGGTTACCTCCAGGGCTACTGTATATTTCCAGTATACTTCCACCTTAGGAAAAGAAAAACAAAGAAGCCTAATCAGAGGCCCAGGCATAAGTTTATCTAGTGCCATATGTGGGTAGTAACCATAATGTCTTGGAAGCCTGACCATGTTTCACCCCTCACTGTAAGTCATAGATTTACAGGATGCCATTTAGACTAGAGGGTTGAGTGGAGGAAGAGGCAGCTGGAAGCTGTTAAAAGCTCCTTTTAACAGTTGCAATATCACACCTCTCTACTGCTGACAAGGAGGAAGGGACCATTGAGGGTTTTTTTTATGTCATGCCAAAGTGACATGGCCTTTCATGGATTGACCACCATATGACCAGAATCAGGAATTTGCCATCTCTAAAAGGCCCAAGTGCTGAGTTACCATGTCTCTTGTATCTCTGGGAGTTTCTGGGACAGCTCTATGTTTATGCTCTTTGAGATGGCCCTTTACAGGCCAATTCAGCCTCTGCTTCAAATGTCTTGTAAAGAGTGATTTAGTATCTATCAAGAACTTTAACTCAAATTTATGGGAAAACTCTTCTGTGCTGTCACTATATACCGAATACTCCACTTAGTAGCTGGGTAATTGAGTGAGAGCAGGAGGGCGGCCAGGAGATATACACAGAAAGGAAGGAGAGTCCAATCCAGATTGCTTTGCCCTTGTCTTCCTGGCTTTTCTTACAGTGACCTATGTCACATCTTATGTTCCTTCCCCTGCCTGAGCCCAAAGAAAGAGAAAGGCAGGTGTGGCACAAGCCTTCCTTCCACCTGGGCCCACACAGAGATGGAATGAAGGTGAAATGGCCACTTCTAAGGATGTCTTTTCATTTACATCAGTGGTCTGGTGGCAATGATGCTAAAAAGTCAGGCAGAGAAGTTCTTTCATTACTATTTTATCCCCCTCAAATTACTCAGACAATTGAAGAAAGAGAAAAATCAACCTCAATGGTCTCTGAACCCACCTATGCAGTTAATCATTTTGTAGCCTGTAGATTACTTTAGCATTTCCTCTGTTAATAGTATAGGGGTACCAGTGTGACCAATAATAGGCGGTGCTTCATATCTTGGTTCTACCTTTTGCTACATCATCATATCACTCAATAACACTAAGAGAAATATAGGAAAAGTAGATGTTTACTGATTGCTTTAGATTACCTAATTATCTGGAACAAAGCTGCTGACACTCATGCTAGACTTAGATTCAAAGGATCTGGGTTCAAATTCCAATTTCTAGCTCAATGACATTGGGCATAATAATTACTTAACTTCTCTGAACCTGTTTCCTCATCTATAAAATAAGGAGTGTTGACTAACACTCAATCTATGATCTTGTGATCTCCAGTCCAGCCAGAGGCCCCACTTATGTCCATCATTAAGTTCTAGGCTTATCAAGTTTGAGGATAAGTTTCTATTTTCACAACATGAAAAGAGCCAAAACAGAGTTTCAGTTCAGTGTCAAGCGTCTTTCTTGTTTCTAGTGTCTGTTGAGGGCTTTGGTGGTAGTTGAAATAAAGGTCTGTGATGCTATGGGAGATGTGACTTCTGATCCATGGAGGAACTTTGTAGAGGAAAAGCAGAAAAAAAGCTGGAAGATGGGGCAAGAGAAGAGGCAAGTCCTGGAATTTGAACGTCTAAGAGGGGCCCATTGAGCCAAAGGTATGTCCTTTGATTTTCAGCTCTTATAAATCCCCACCCAGAGACTGCTCAGAACAGACTTCATGGGTAAGGTCATTCTCTTCTTGCTTGAACTAAAATTCCATTTCACTCTTGAGTTTAAGAGTCTCTCAAATTTTGCACATCTCACCACCTAGCCTAATCTGTATAACTTAAAAAAATGTTTCCTTGTAGTTCATGACAATCTTTTATGTAAGCAATTGGTGACAGGGGAGCTAAGATGGGTCAGAATAACTAGTGGTTACTCTGTCGGCCTGGGATAGGATTCCTTTCCACATGTAGCAACTAGGGAAGGTGGATTTTATCCTGAACCCCTAAAAGGCATTGTACCCCTAGACTGCAAATATCTGATATGCAATAGATAGATCAAAGTCTAGCCTGATGCCCTTTTTAAAGATAGGAGAGTAAAATGATCATCTGGTCATGTTCATTTCCTGCTCTTTACAAAGATGGAAATCTAGTATATTTAATTTAATAATTTGTAATTAAATATATAAATATAATAATAATTTTAAAAGGAAGGTATACTAAGGTTGTGGAATAGGGTGGAGGCTTCCTACATCATGTTTTTCTATAAACCCCTACCCAATGGGCCACAGTTTAAACTCTTACATTATTATTTGTGGACCAACCTCATCCTACAGTTGGATGTAGTGTAAGCTCCTGGACGGCATATGCTGTGCTTGCTTTTAGCTTCATATCCTAGTGCCTAGCGTATTGGTTTACACATGTTGTTACTGTTCAGTCATTTCAGGTGTCCCCTCTGTGACCCCATTTGAAATTTTCTTGGCAAAGATACTGGAGTGGTTTGTCATTTCCTTCTCCAGCTCATTTTACAAATGAAGACACTGAGGCAAACAGGGCTAAGAGTCACACAGCTAGTAACAGTTTGAGATCAAATTGGAACTAGGTCTTCCTGGCTCCAGGACCAGGACTCTATCCACTGAGTTACCTAGCTGCCTCATTTACAATGTAGTGAGGTTAAATGAATCTTTAGACACTATCCTGGGGAGCATTCACCCAGAGATCCCCAAAGAATTGTTCCAGAGACTCCAAAGTCATGTTGACTTATCACTTAGGCTTTTAGTGAAAATGAATTTTTTTGCCTGTTTCTAGCCATGTGGTGGCTCAATGCTGAAAGGACCTACTGTTTTAATAGGACATTAGTGATCTTGCGTGGTCCCACAGACATTTATGTTCCCTGTGATAGCAGCAGAAGGGAAGGATACTGCTACACCACTATAGCTTTCTAGGTGACAACATATGATTCCAGAAAGTGGTGAAGGATAGTCTTTCTCTACTCCACTATCATGGTGACTCTGTCTCTGTTACCCATGTGGAGAGTAGACTCAACAAGGCTGGCAAGTGCTAGGGACCTTTGCCCTCTATGTTTGTTCCTTACTGATCTTAGGTGAATGAGTATCCCAGAGTGCAGACATCTAGTTACAGTGGTGACCTTGCCTGTTCTGAACGGTCTGAATATATCAGGAGCACTGCAAGGCAGTGTCCCAAGAGGCTGATGACAGTGGCAGTGGCTTCTGCACTACTGGAGAGGTCGGCTTCTGGAAAGAACATTGACACACATTTAGCTATTTGATCAGATAGTGCCCAGACAAAATAAAAATGTAAAATGGCTAATTAACAGTCCTGCAAAACGTTTTCTGTACTAATGAGGTCTAAATATTAGCCTCCCAGCAGATTATAACCATGGTTACTGAATCTTATTAATCCTGTTAATTCTGTTAATGAGCACTGTGATTCTTCTACATTTCACATTTCTTTCTATGTAGGAATAAATTGCCTTTTCCATACCTGATTTGTATTTGTCCATTGATTACCCTTTTTACTTCATTCTACCTTTCTTTGGTGGTGGTGGGAACCTTAGACCTGAGAGCCATAACTTTTACTATAATTATCATCATTTCCAGGGACTGGAGGGAAGGGTATGAGGTGAGTCCTTGTTAATAAGTTGAAGAATGCGAGAATGGGGAGTCTTATTTCCATAAAAGGAGGTCAGGCTACCAGATAGTGAGTGTCAAGTGCTCCAATCTCAGTGGACTCAGCCAAGTGGTAATCTCAATAGCTTCACACTAGACACTTAAGGTTGTTGAATTGAATTGCATTAGTGGTCTACTTTGTCAGAATTCATTAACTTCTGATTCTCCACTTAACTTTGGCTTGTGTAAACTAGTCAATGTGACAACTGGAATCTTCCTTGTTTGATTCAACACCCTCTTCCCATGTACCAATCTTTGGTTTCTGGACCTCAGACTCTAACTCACCACATCTACTGCCCATATGACCTTGGGCAAGTTCATTTACTCCCCTGGTCCTCACCTTCCTCATTTAGAAAAATGAAGAAGTTATTTAATTTAAATCTATGCTCATAACTTTATTGTGATCTTGGTTTTGACCCAGACCTCTCTTACAAAGGCTGTTATATGTGTTTTAGATCCTTTCATATGCATGTTCAGCTACCCTACCTCCCAACCTTGGCTTCTATTGCAAACGCCACAGAAAATCTGGGTCCTCCATCCAGTGCCTTCTTGGTCTTCTAGACTGTGAGAGACCTCTGCCTTCCATATTGGGATTCTGCTTTGACTCTCACCCCATACCCTGACCCAGAACATTCTGACTAAAGCACCCAAGCCGTAGACAAGTGCACCAGTACCATGAAACTCCTTTCCAGATTCTAGAAATAGGATTGGCCAAAATAGAGCACCCATGTATGATCTTGTCTACTTTTGAATAGAACTTTCAAGTTAAGGATTGCCTTTTTCTCTCCATTTTAGGTACAATATTTGGTTGATTTAGGATGTTTCATATACATTTTGATAATAAGAACAAGAATTTTTTTCAGTTATTTTTTAGTCATGTCCAACTCTTTGTGACTCCATTTAGGGTTTTCTTGGCAAAAATACTGGAGTGGTTTGCCATTTCCTTCTCCAGCTCATTTTACAGATGAGGAAACTGAGGCAAACAGGGTTAAGTGGTTTGCCCTGGTCATATAGCTAGTAAGTGTCTGAGGCTAGATTTGAACACAGGAAGATGAGTCTTCCTGACTTTAGACCCACCACACTATCCATTGAGTCACCTAGCTGCCCAGAAATTATTTATCCAAGGGCAAAGGAGAGTTATATGGGAGGAATCTGAAGTCCTCAAGTTGATTCCCAAAGCACTGGGCTATGACTAACTATTGTAGGGTAACAGCATAGGACCTGGGGCAGCTAAGTGGCCCAGTGAATAGAGTGCTAGCCCTGGAGTCATGAGGACCTGAATTCAAATCTGGACTCAGGTACTTACTAGCTATGTGACCCTGGGCAAATTGCTTAACCCTGTTTGTCTCAGTTTCATCATCTATAAAATGAGCTGGAGAAGGAAATGGTAAACTATCTTTGCTAAGAAAACCCCAAACAGGGTCACAGAAGCAGACATAGCTAATTGACAAAGAAACCCCAAAACCAAACACAACAAAACAGCAGAAGATGAAATATTATTTTTGTAGGATGTATGATTTCATTGGTATAGGTAACTGCTGACAAAGGAATTTCTTTCACTAAGTAATGCACCATATTCTTTCAGGTAGTTGCCTGAGGTATTGAGAGGTTAAATGGCTTGTCTAGTTCCCTCAACCAGTGTGGTGGCAGGCATGGCATGTGAGTACCTGGATCTGTATCCACTCTCTGTCATTTCCACTGGCATTGTCTATTGCTGTCCCCATGTCTGGAATGGTCTCACTCCTCATCTCTGCCCCCTAGCTCAAATTGAGTCCCAGCTCAAATTCCACCTTCTACAGGAAGCCCTCCCTGATCCCTCTTCATCCTAGTGTCTTCCCTCTGTTAAATATCTCGTTTATCCTGTATATATCTTGTTTGTACATAATTGTTTGTGTGTTGTCTCCATCATTAGAATGTGAGCTCCTTGAGAGCAGGGACAATCTTTTACATTTCTTTGTTTCTGCAGTGCTTAGCACAGTGCCTAGCACATAGTAGGCTTATTAAATGTTTATTGATTGACTATGCTGTTTGCCTTAACAGAGTTTACATGGGGCAACATTAACAGGAATATCCAGACCAAGGAGATCACAGACCTATTGAAATATATTGAAGTAAAAATAAAAATGATCTTAACAATAATTATGGGAAATGATCAATTATTTTGATCAAGCAACAATTATTTAAGTAATTTTTTTACATGTTTTACACTGACAGAAAGTTTGTTTTCTTTAAAAACCAAAGCAACATTCAAAAGAGCAACAACCCAATGATATATATTTAAGTCCTTTACTTAGGTAATAACAAACCAGCATTTGTTTGGTTTTTTTTTAACCCATAGAAATCAATGATCTGCTAACAACAGCAACTACATTCTCTGACCTGGAGCCCGGGCACATATTTAGCCTACCTTAAACTTGACTCACACACATGTGACAGTAGATCAAGATATGAGAAAAAAGGCAAACGTTCCTTTTAAACCTCTCTAGATTTAGACTGCATGATTAAAGGGAAGTCCCTTCTACCTCGAAAGCAGTAATGTTACTTAGTCCTGGGTGCCGTACTTGGTGACAGTGACATGTCCCCAAATTCATAAATGTTCGAAGCAGTTGACAGCTGGCGTTTTAAGAGGAAATGACTTAGTGGAAAATTGTATTTATCTTGTACTTCTTACCAAGGTCTGCTCATTCTTTTCCATGTGCCTTCAAGTCTCCTGGGACCCATAGGAGGCAATTTTAAAATCTATTTCTTTCCTTTGCTGTGGTCCTTTCTACCTCAACGAGTTTTTCATAGAGGAAACGCACAAGAAAATCAGCCTTCTGGTACCCAGAGACTACATAACCCGACTCATCTTTAATGTTATATCAGAAGCTGTATATGTGTGTGTTTATTTACACTTATCCCTGAATGAAACCCTCCCAAGGGTATGCTGCTGGAGCAGATTCTGAGCAGTATCTGCAAAGTAAATTAAATCAGCTTACCGAAAGAGAAATCTTTCTAGATGAGGGAGAGAAAAAGGAGTACAAATTGGCATAACCTTGAAACAAAGACAAGCTGAAAGCCAGTCATTCAACCATCAACAAAAGAGATATGAATGTGAATGTGTATATATGAGGATGGGGAGGAAAGGTAAATGTCTCTGTAACCTGTGCAACTAGCATTCATTCCAAAGATGTGTGTTTATAAGGGGATATTTTCAATTAATAATTTAATATTTGCTTTCCATCTGGTTCCTATATACTGCTTTTTTTTTCAACCAAACCTTTGATTTCATTGGTATAGGGAGCTCCCAATGAGAAACTTTCCTTCTGCTTCTTTCCTTCTTATCCCTTCACTGAATTACCAAGAACCCATTCAGGCTCCTTGACTGCTCAAAAGGCCTGAATAAGACAAAAAGGACCAATTATATTCCTTCCCGTGAGAAGGAGGACCATTCAGTCTTACCATTTCTCATGCTCCTGCCATCCAGGGTCCTCCAGGCTTTACCATCTGTCCAGTCTCTATACCTTCCATACTCCTAGGACTGATATCTGACCTCCTAATATAATCTGAGTGTTTGTGGATCTTGCCATCGACAGTTACACCCTTAGGACTTAGGGGCCTTTCCATCTGCCCTACTGCGGAACTTTCTTTGGTATTTTTTTTTGCCTCCGTTAGAGTGTGAGCTCCTTGGGAGCAAGGATAGTCTTTTTTCCCTTTTTCCCTACCTACGGCTTAGCGAGATGTTTGGCAGTAGTAAGTACCTAATAAATGCTTTTTCATTTGTTTAATTCACTAATGTAGACCGATACCTTCTCTGCAACTTATAGTTTTAGAAAATTGCCTGAAACACTGAAAGGTTAAATTACTGATCTAGGATTGCAGTCAATATGTGTCAAGGATGGGACTTCAGCCTAGATCTTCCTGATTATGAGACCGTCTCTCTATCCATTATGACATGCTGTTTTACTATAACAATGACATATTTAGTAAATGTTAAGTAATGATCAAAACTATGCTTATTGGAATTGAACAATATTATATATATGCATATGTAAATATAAGTATATAAATACTATAAAATTTATACATATATAAATATATATGTATATGTATGTGTATGTGTGTGTGTATGTAGGTAGCAGACAGTATATACAATAATGTATTATCTGATATTTAATACTTAAATCAATGTAGCTTTTCAGAACATTTAGCATATCTAATGTAGGGAATAATATCAGTACCTAAATATTTTTGATACCCAGGGAACATTTGCTGAAATCAATTAGCTAGGCAATTAAAATTTAGATGCTCACTAGGAAGTCTCTATTTCTGATGGCACTGATCACAAAGGCAGAACTCTCATGCCAGCAATTAAAAATGGCATCTTCATTCATGCCCATGCTTCCTCCCCCCCCCCGCAAATAAATCACTGTGTCTTTTCCAGATGTTTCAACATATAGAAGTATAGTTTGCTATATTTCTCAGGTTTTCTGCTATTTTCTCTGCATTGCAGGTCAGAAAATGACTAGTGTCTCTTCATAGAGGGTTGTAAGGGAAAAGAACAGCAGGGTAAGTAAAACAGAATTGGCTGAACAGATTAGCAGTGTGGGTTTGGGTAGGATGCTAGCTTGCCCATGAAAAGAAGAGCCAATGGCCTCTCATAAGCAGAGCAGAAATAGTAGTAGGGAGATTCTGTAAAAGGCAGATGTCTGGACTCCCCTCCCCCTTTGGTAAAGATGATTAGAGTTTCTTTAATCTCAACATGAAAGGAGGGATACATAGTAGCTTTGGTTCAGATTAACAATGATACCAGGAAAAAAATCTTACCCACAACCTTCTCTCTGTCCTAGCAGTAAAATTCCAGACCTAAAATTTCAAATGATAGATAAGAGTCAACTGGTATTAAAGAGAAAGCAAAACAAAACAAAAAACAAAACTCAGTGAGATGAGCCAGTGGTTCAACTGGAAGAGAAAATGCATACTGGAATGAATGAATACATGTATGAACAAAAGAATGAAGAAATTTGTAGCTATATAGTTTTCCTCTCCTTCCTCTTCTCTTGCCTTCAATTCCCTTTTCTCTCCTTGCTCCAAATTCTTTTATTCCTAGTTTCAGAATCATTATTTTGGTGGAAAATGCACCATAGATAAATCCACCTAAAGTCAAACTGCTTAGAAATATTTTGTCTCTTCTTTTCTGTTCTCCTTCCCTCCCCCTCTCCCTCTACTTCCTTTCCTTTCCCTCTAGCCTGTCTCCTCCCTTCTCTTTCATTCCCTCCCCTCCCTTCTCCTTTCCTTGTACCCTCCCCTCTCTTCCCCTTCCCTTACTCTCTCTTCTCTTCCCCATTCCCCACCTGTTCCTTTCCCTCCTTCCTTTTCTGTCTACTGATCCTTTTTCATAAAAGTGGAGTGCTGAAAAAATTTAAGTTCTTCGAGATTTCTGATTAATTAAATTCCTATTAATTCAGGTTTTACTGTAATGAGACTGCCATGAATTCCTATATTATGATTCTAACCTATCTATTTATTATCTATCTGTGTATCTACCTATAGTTCTTTTTGTCATACCACAGGGCTTCTGGCTAGCTCCAAATCTAGTGTGCTGTCCACTCCACCCCACCACCCCTGTTTGAATCTTAGACCTTCCGATTAAAAGTCTGTGTGTTGAGCTAAGCAAGCTCCCTATGACAGGTACCTTTCTCAGGGGAAGAGTGACTCACAGTCACCCAACCATACCAAACAGTAGCCCCCAAAAGGGGGGAGGGAGAATTGTCCATCAGACATTGTCATAAAAGATTTGAGCTTTCCAGACTGCAGTTCAATTTACTTTCCGTAGTAACCCCCTACCCCCATGCACAGCAGTCAGACCCTCACACAGCTCTTTGTTCAAAGTGGTAGCTGGTTTCACTTAGGTTAGAGGTTTGTGTCTGAGAAATGTGTTTTGCATCGATTAGAATTTCTTAAGAACAGATATCAATTGAATGACAGGCTATTTTAAAATTATTTACAACCTCGACATTTTACTCCAGGCAAATTGTCAACTCAATCTAGCTTGTTATCTTTTGTCTCCATTGGACTCATTCCTCCTGAGCACACCAACCATGAAAAAGATTATCTCCTCCATTTATTGCTTTCTCAATTCAATAAAGATCTCCTTGGCACACTCCCCCTCACTACATGGTGACAGAAAGGCATTGATGAGCCTCTGAGGATATTTGTCTCCGTCAGTCCCCCAAACACAATTTTTCATTCACATCATGGGGACAGGCAGAGAAGTAAGGATTTTTGCTTGATTTAATCTACCCAACACGCACTCTGTATTGGGTATGCCCAGAGATCCCCTCCCCCCTTTTGTCTTTCCCTCTTCTTCATCTTATCAATAAGGAAAGTGAAACCCAACTGGTTCAAGGAATTTATATCAGAGCTCACTGGATTTTTGTGGGAGGTACACTTGTTACAGCAATGCATTCCCAATGATTCAGCAGGCAGGGCAAAATGGACGGAGAGTAAACCTGGGAAACCTAAATGTTATTTGTGCCCTGCCAATGATTTCCTGTTTGATCCTAGACCAGTCACTTCCCCTCTAGACAAATATCCGTGCCTCTCTGGATCTCAATTTCCTTATTGCATTAAAGGAGACAATGAGAACTGCAATCCCCCCTTACCTGTAACGTATCTGAAAAGTACTGTGTTCCAAAGGGAATCATGATATGGAAATACAAAACTATTATTCTAGTAAATAATGCAAATATACTAAATTAATGTAAGCTAGGCTTTGGGGGAGACAGTAGTTTGTCAGAAAAAGATCTAGGGGCTTTCGTGGACCCAAGCTCAACTTTGTCAATCAGTATAATATGATAGTCCAGAGAAGCTAATGCAATCTTAGATTGCTTTGAAAGCATGGTGTCCAGAGCTAGGGAGGTGATAGTTATGCTATATATTCTGTCCTTGCTAAGTCACATGTGGAGTGCTGGGCCTTTCATGTTGCCACTGGACCCCAATGACTCTGGGAGAGTGAGGCTGATAATTGAGCAGCTCTGTTTCATTTAAATCCAATTCACACCTAAGTCAAGACGCCACCTTTGTGATGTCATTGGTCCTCTTCAAGGATGAAGGATCAGCAACAACAACATCAATATTTGGAGTATTCTTTTCAGTTGTGGGCACTGAATTTCAGGAAAGATCTTGATAAACTTGAGGTTGCCCAGAGGAGGGCAACCAATATGGTGAAATTCATACCACAGGAGGATCATAGGAAGGAACTCAGGATGTTTAACTTGGAGAAAAAGAAGATTTTGGTACTGATTTTAAAAAACAAACAAACAAGCCCAAAACCAAATATTTAAAGCATGGAAAAGGAGTTATACTTATTCTGTGTGTTCCTTGAGGTCCAAACTAGGAAAAATGAATGGAAGCTACAAAGAGGAAAATCTTAATCTTATGAAAGAGATGATAAGTCTTTCAAAGTTGTGTGTCGCTTCAGTCCTACTCTCCTCGTTTAAGTCTGTGTCTCAGGATTCTCTGAAACCATCCTTTGAATCATTTCTTATAGCACTATCATATTCATTACCTTCATATACCAAGCTTTGTTCAGCCAGAATGGGCACCCCCTTGGTTTTCCATTCTCTGCCAAAAGAAAAAAAGAACTACTATAAATAGTTTTGCACATCTGGTTCCTTTTCTCTCTACCTTTAACTGCTTTAGAGTACGTGCCTAGTTGTGGTACTGCTGAGCGTAAGAGGATGTACGCTGGAGTGACTTGTTGGCTAGCTTTCTAAATCGCCTTCTCGAAATCAGGCTTCGCCGGCAGCGAGCCAGTGGGCCTGCCTTTCCAATGGCTGTCATTTGCCTTTTTTGTCCTGCTTGCCAATCTGATGGGTATGAAGTAGAACCTCAGAGTTCTTCTAATTTGTATTTTTTCTGCTTTTTTTTTCATAGGGCTGATGATTACTTGGATTTCTCCCTTTGAGAACTGCCTTTGTTCATATTTTGAAACATAGATCAACAGGTCAGGATTTTGAAAAAAGAAAACAAAAAAGACTGGGTCTTGCTATGTCGCCCAGGCTGGATGTATAGGGCCTACCCATTCTGATCCACAAGGGAGCTTTGACCTGCCTTGTTACTGATCTTTTTGCCACTTCTTAGACAATCTAGTGGCCCCTGGCTCTTGGGGTCCTTACCATTTTAATGCTACCCTAATCCAGATACTTGCTAGGCTTTGCCCATTGCAGTTTGGAGCTCCCAAGTTTAAGCAATCTGCCAGCCTCAGCCTCCCCTGGGTTAGGGGTCTCCTTACCTGGCTTCCTAGAATCTCATTCTTGAACGTTTCCCATCTCTCTTGGACTAACTTCCTCGCTAGAATATTAGGTTATATAATTCTACTTATTGCTACTATGAATTCTTTGAAATAAACTCTCCAAACAGTCACCCAATTAATCAATTGGCCAATAGCAATCATTTTAAAGTGCCTACTATGTTCCAGGCAATGTAATAGGTACTGACGATACAAATGCAAAAATTAAGTAGTCTTTCAAGGAGTTTATACTCTGTGGAGGGGTACAGCATGGACACATACAAATAGATTAAAAATGTGTACACAAAGAAAATGTAAGATAATTTTGGAGGTAGAAGACAAAAGAAGCTACCTGGGGCATCAGGAAAGGCCTCCTGTAGGAGGCGACACTTGAGCTGACCTTTGGAAGAGGATAGAGATTTCTAATAGGCAGAAGTGAGGACTGAGTGCATTCCAGGTAGGGGAGACAGCCAATGCAAAGGCTTGGAGATGGGAGATGGAGTTCTATGTGTGAGGAGAGGCAGAAGGCCAGTTTGGTTGGATAATTGAGTTTGTGAAGGGCAATAATGCATAATGGGTCTGGAAAGTTATGAGTCAGATTGTTAGGGCCTTTAAATGCCAATCAGAGGGGTTTCTATTTAAACTTAGGGCTGATAGGGATCCACAGGAGTTTCTGAAGCAGGGAATGATATGGTCAGACCTATGTCTTAAGAGTAACCTTTCAGGACAGGCAATCAGACTCTCACAGTGTGCTCACTGTGGGGAGGTTCTGCATAGTTTCACATGTTCAGCCTGTATTTGATTGCTTGTCCTTCCAGTGGGGATGGGTGGTGGGGGAGGAGGAGAAAGAATCTGGAGTTCCATAATCAAATGTTATGAATGTGTATCTATCTATCTATCTTTGTATGTATATATATGTGTATATATATATGTGTGTGTGTGGGTATGTGTGTATATATATATATGCAATTATTATTATTATTATTATT
>CM053580.1:66904006-66955714 GCA_028627135.1 Pseudochirops cupreus | reverse complement strand
GTGGGTATGGGTGAGGAGGGAAGAAGGGAAAGAACCTGGAAAAAATAAATGTTAAAAAAAATATATTTTTATGTGCAACTGGGAAATAAGGTATACAGGCATTGGGGTATAGAAATGTCTTACTCTACTAGAAAATTAGAGGGGGTATGGAGGAGGATATAAGAGAGAGCAGATTGGGGGAAGGGGTGTTCAGTAGGCTTGTTATCTTGAGGTGGGGGGTAGGGGAAAGATGGGAGAAAATTTGTAACTCAAAATCTTGTGGAAATGAATGTTGAAAACTAAAAATAAATAAAAAATAAAAAAATAAAATGAAAAAAATTATTGTTGCTTCTCGTTGCTGTTCAGTCACGTTTGACTCTTCATGGCCCCTTTGGTGTTGTCTTAGTAAAGATACTGGTGTGGTTTGTCATTTCCTTCTCCGGTCCATTTTACAGATGAGGAAACAGAGGCAAACAGGGCGAAGTGACTTCCCCAGGTCACATAGCTAGTAAATACCTGAGGTCAGATTTGAACTTGAGAAGATGAGTCTTTGTGATTCCAGGTCTGGCACTCTGTGCACTGTGGTGCCACCTAGCTGCCCCAGCTTGCTGCTGGCTGGCTTGTGTTTCATTCAGTCAATCATTCAATAGGTAGTTATTTAGTACCTATGAGGAGCCAAGGCACTGTGCTAAGTGGGTCAGCAGCCAGGGAAACAGAACATCATATTGGGAAGGAGGAATCAGCACCAGACTACCACTGGTGAGCTCCCACAAGCTTTTCAGAGGCTTACCTGGCCTTCATCTCCATATTGTCCCCCACTGCATTGTGAACCTCAAAAAAAGGGTCTGGCTTGACAGGCTTTAACCATTCTTCATTTGCCGCCAAGCTTACCCCAAAGTGTTTGGTGAATTAGTAACAACAATGGGTAGCATATGGTGCTTTAAAGGTCACAAAGCTCCAACAAACATCTATTTTTCAACAAGTAAATTATAGTACTGTCTGAAAGTCCCCAAAGGTCTCAAAGTATTCCTAGTGTCACGTCTGTCCTTTGGAGCTTCTTCATGTGTCAGGAAGTTTTCTGAATTTCCCTCTGCTGGCAAAGTTGTAGCTAGTGTCTTTTCTCAGCCATCTACGTAGCCAGGGAAGGCACCCACACATCTCTCTCTGGACATAGTCTATGTTACTGGGGGAAGTCTAAAAAAGCACTCTCATCTATGCAAAGGTTTTGGTTCTTTCATTCAAAGCTTACAGCTCTAGGCAGAAGGCCCCAGACAAGGGATTTCTCCTGATGGGGAGCTGTTTGCAGTTCAGAGATGCTGGTAGTGGTAAGATTTTGTGTCTCCTCAGAGATCTTCTCTTCTGGAGATGTCTTTTTCTACGTTGAACTAAAAAGGAGCCAGTGGCACAGACCCAAGGCCACGTGGATGACTTTGCAGATGAGGGTGTAGCCTTATTCCCAAAGAGGTGCCATTCCATTAGGCTTAGGCAGCTCCCTCCCTCAGGACACTTCTTCCTCTTGGTCTCTGGACCAGGTCTCTGGCTGGCAAGGTGGGTTGACCATTCTTTGATCTGCTCTGATCAGATATTCAGGCAGAATTAGTCTAGTCTCCAAGAGCTCTCAGTGACATGTATACTAATCACTAAGTTGTGTTCTCAGTAGTTCCAAAAGTACAGATAAAGGTGGGGTTGGGGGGTGGGAATATTCAACTCAAAAGTCAGAAAACTTGAATCTGAATTCCATTTCTGTTGTTAAATGTATTAGGGGCTGGTCACTTAGCCTTGATAAACCCCATTTTCTATCTGTAGAATGATTTCTAAGTTCCTCATTACTATCTCTAAACCTCTTAACTTTTTTTAAACTTAGTTTCATTATTTATAAAGTGTGTTACTAATAAACCCAGAAGTATTTGTGTAGGCCTGGAATAATGCCTTCTGGGGATTCCCTTAATCTTTTTACAAGTTTGGCTTTTTCCTATTTTTCATATATGTTTGCCTTGCTCTGAGTTACTTCTCTGGTCCCCTTAGCTTCAGAGTAAGGAGAATTGGTTGTTTGAGTTCACACATCCGGGCTAAGCCTTTGGACTTGAAAAAGGCCAGCAGAGTCAGATGAGGGGGCTGGGAGGAGCCACAGCTGAGAAATTATCCTGTAAGAGATGGGCTATACATAGAGAATCTGATTTGACACTACTCCACCCCAACCTCTAAGAAACATGTGGGCCCAGAAAATAAAGCAATAAAACAGCAGCTCTGTATTGGCAGGGAGTTCATGGACAAATGAGGGGCAGCAGAAATGAGAGAGGGAGGCTTATACAGCAATGGACGTAGAATTCCTGGACAAACTGAGGAATTCCTGGATCATCTCTTGAACCCAGAAGAAGGGCTGGAGCTGAGGAACATAGTAAGATTCAACAAGAGTGATGTGAAGGATCCATTCTGTACTTGGTGTTTTAATGGTACTGTGAGTTATTGGGCAGGTGACCCTCAACGCTTTTTCCCATGGAGACTTCAACTCTGGGATAGTACTGACTTATAGTCAGAAGGATTCCAGGGGTTCCTGGAACATGTAAGTTTCACTGGTACAAAGCATTTGCTTGACTTTCTAGCCTCCCAGTGTGCTTTTCCTTTGAAGGGGGGATAGAAGTGTAAAGAACTGGAATAGGTCCCTGGAAAGTAGGCCGCAGGAGAAGGGGAAAGAGAAATTGTCTTGGCTCTTTGTGGGCTCAAATGTGAGTTGTGTGTGTGTGTGTGTGTGTGTGTGTGTGTGTGTGTGTGTGTGTGTGTGTGTGTGTGAATGTACATGTTTTGGTTGGGTTAAAAATAGACTTCCTCTATTCTATAGCTTGTTATCCTGAGTAGTTTCATGGAACTTGGAGGATTCCCCACCACCAACATCCCCTTTCTCCTTTTTAAAAACATGAGCTAGGCTTGAGCCAAATTCTGAAGTTACTAGGGAAAACTGATGCTCCTTGTGAACCCAAAAGAGAGATATGTAGGAGATCTTCCATCCTTCAATTCCCAAACCCATAATTGAACCCAGTCTAGAACTCTGGGTCTGGGACTGTGGGTTCCTATAATACTGCTCCTTCCCTCCAAGGTCTGTTGTGAGTAAAGTGCTTTGTGAACCTTAAAGTGCTAGAAAGAAATGACTTTTTAGTGGCACTCAGTCCAGTTACCTCATTTTACAAGTAAAAAAATTTTGTAGAGGATCTGGGTTCAAATCCCAGTTCTACCACTGACTCCCTGTATCAAGTAAATCACTCAATCTCTTTTGACCTCTGTCCCTTATCTGTAAAATTAGAGGGTTGGACTAAATGATCACTAAGGTCACTTTCAGCTCTAAGTCTATGACCTATGACTGTGGCAAATTCAGTCCAATAAATTTCAATTTGACCAGGAGAGAGAGGGAGTGGAAGAGGGAAGGAGGGAGGGAGAAAGAGAAAGAGAGAGAGGGGGAGAGAGAGAGAGAAAGAGAGGGTGTGTGTATGTGTGTGTGTGTGTGTGTGTGTGTGTGTGTGTGTGTGTGTATGTGTAGTGGCTTGCATTATATTTGGGGGAGTAATAGAAGCACAACAAATACGTAGAACTATAACTTCTAAATAAGACCACATTATAGTAGGTTATAATTTATTCCACCAGGATGTTAGAAGTATGCCTCACAATTATTCTATTATAATCTTTGAGGATTCAGTGGTTTGTTCATCCAACCATAACTGAGATCCTGAACGTTTTCCACATGTGAGAATTATAGTGTCTGGTCCTCTTGAAAATAACATACACGTGCACACACACACACACACACACACACTCACACACACACACACACACACAGAATTCCAAGCATTTTGGAATGTCTAGAAATCTTGATCCCAGATGGGAAAAGAAGGCAGTCAACATTACATGTGTCCATTGTGACCAAGAGCACTTGTACAATGTGTGTTTTTAATAGCTGAAGACTGCTTTGGGCAGAAACATAGTATATATGCTTTCATTGTGGAACACTCTTCAGGAGCAATAGGAAAAAATTCTTGATTTAAATTGGGAAATGATATAAAGGAATTTAATAGTTTGGATGTTTTTTTTTTAATATTAGGCAACCATGTTTTCTAGATTTGGCTAAACTTCCTTTGAAGGTTTTCACAAAAGATCTAGCTATTACCACCTTCAGAGAGTTTTGGATCATCAATTTAGAGCTAGGAGAGACCTCTGAGGCCATCAAATCCAACTCCCTCATTTTACAGATAAAGAACTTGAATCACTTAAAGGTTAAGTGAGTCGCCTGGGTCACAACAGCTAATAAGTGTCAGAAGTGGGATTTGAACTCAGCTTTTTCTTTTTCTTTTCTTTTTTTTTGTTCCTTTTGATAGCTAGGTCAATAAAACCTTTATTAAGGACTTACAAGGATAATATACATTGGAAATATAAATACCAGCAAGCATGACTGTCTCTCCCTACTCCATCTTTTATATAAGAATTTATTTATTTTTAATTTTCAACACTCACTTTTATAAGATTTTGAGTTCTAAAATTTCTTCTCCTCCCTCCTCTCCCACCTCCCCAAGATGGTATCTTATATCTAATTATATCTAATCTGATATAGGTTCTACACATATATTCATATTAAACATATTTTCACATTAGTCATGTAGTAAAGAAGAATTAGAACCAATGGGAGAAATTATGGGAAAGAAGAAACAAACAAACAAACAAACAAAAGAGAGTGAATATATGCTGCTATCTGGATTCAGACTCCACAGTTCTTTTTCTTGATGTGGATAGCCTTTTCCATCATGAGTCTTTTGGAGTCATCTTAGATCCTTGCATTGCTAAGAAGAGCTAAGTCTATCAAAGTTAGTTATTGCACAAGTTATTGTTCGTACAATGTGGCTGTTACTCAGTACAATGTTCTCCTGGTTCTACTCGCTTCACTCAGCATTAGTTCATGTAAGTCTTTCCAGTTTTTGCTGAAGTCTGCCTTCTCATTATTTCTTATATAACAATAGTATTCCATTACATTTGTATACCATAGCTTGTTCAGCCATTCCCCAATTGATGGGCATTCCCTCAATTTCCAATTCTTGACCACCACAAAAAATCTGCTATAAATATTTTTGTACATGTTGGTCCTTTTCCCATTTTTATAATCTCTTTGGGATACAGACCTAGAAGTCACATTGCTTGGTCAAAGGGTATGCACAGTTTTATAGCCCTTTGGGCATAGTTCCAAATTGTTCTCCAGAATGGTTGGATCAGTTTACAACTCCACTAACAATGCATTAGTGTTCCAGTTTTCTCATATTCTCTCCAATATTTATCATTTTCCTTTTTTTTGTGATATTAACCAATCTGATGGATGTGATATGGTACCTCAGAGTTACAATTCTCTATTCGATAGTGATTTAGAGCATTTTTTCTTATGATTATAGACAGCTTTAATTTCTTCCTCTGAAAACTGCCCATTCATATCCTTTGGTAATTTATCAATTGGGGAATGACTTGTATTCTTATAAATTTGAAAATAAGGCCTTTATCAGAGATATGGGTTGTAAAAATTGTTTCCCAGCTTTCTGCTTTCCTTCTAATCTTAGTTGCATTGACTTCATTCATTCAAAAACTTTTCAATTTAATGTAATCAAAATTATCCATTTTATGTTTCATAGTATTCTCTATCTCTTGTTTGGTCATAAAAATCTTCCTGAACTCAGCTTTTTCTGACTCCCAGTTCAGCACTGTAACCTCTACTTTCCACTGCCCCTAGAGGTAGAGGTGTTGCCATAGCATTCCAACCTGGATTTGTTTTCTTGAGTTAGTATGGTACAATAAAAAAAAAATGTTCATCTGTAAAGCCAAGCATGAAAAGGTTTCCAGAGGACTGCTGCTGTGAATAGCTTTCAAGGTTTTGATTACATAGTATAGTGAACTCTCTATTCAATAACAAATCAGAGCAAAACCTTTACAGAAAATCAAGGTACAGCATTTATAATGATACAACTTGTCACAGAAAATCAAAATACAGCATTTACCATGTAACAACTCAACAACTTATCACTAAAATGGCCACATACTTTGACCATTTTGGTGGTCACATAGTTTTCAACAAAGTACAATCATTTAGTAACTCAATCATTTAATCATTCTTAAGGAGGCTTGCCTCCTTAAGGGACACGAAGTACAAAAAGTCAAAGTCCTCCACCTATGGGGCACAGTAAGTTACAAATCAGTCACTATTCAGTTATCAGTCATTATTCAATCATCAGTCACTACTCAGTCATTAGTCGGTACTCAGTATTCTATTTTATCAGTTACTATTCAGACAATTCCATAAGTTACTACTCAGTATTCATGGAGAGGTCTTTTCATCTTGACTCATGGCAGGCTTTCAGCTTTCATGGTTTTCCTTCCATGGTCCCAGCTCCCACTTGAATCTAACCAACTGCAACCTGACTTCAAAGACAGACAACTCCCAGTTCCTTGTCCAGTTCTCTATGCAGTTCCTGCTCCATATTGAAGCTCACAGTGTGCAGTCCACCTCAAACCTCTTACAGTCTCTGTTCCTGTTTCTGTTATTGTGGAATAACATTCATACACATTAACAAAGTCACAACAATATTTGTGCAAAATACCAGCACCATAGTCATGCTTCCTCAGTCTTCTGGGGCTCCAGCTGGCGCTCAGAAATCCTCAGCAGTCCTAGCTGGCCCTCAGGAGTCTTCAGCACCAAAAGCTCCATTCTCAAAATCAAAATCACTTTATCTAGCCTCCACACGGCTTACTCCAAGGAATTCTGTCTCAGTACTCAATTCTCATTCCTCTTCTCAGTTCTTCTCAATTCTCAGTTCAGTCTTCAGTCCAGCAGCAGCTGCCCTGCCTCCACTATGCTTACCCCAGGAAATTCCAACTGTTCAGCTTGTGCTCTTCCTTAAATATGGTATAGCTCCTTCCTGTTCAGCCCCTTCCTGTTACGTCAGCAACAGGGGATCATATCTTCTGTTTCTTTAACAAAGACTTAATTTGAAACTAGGTGCAAAGTACCTCTCAGATTGGCAACACAAAAAGATCTTCAAATTTCCTTACTATTACATCATCTTAGAGTCAGGGAGTCGGGGTTCACCTCTGCTATACTTTTCCTTTGTGGAAAAAAAGTCTGAAGAAATCATAAAAACTACCAAAGCTCAGTAAACTGTTTTGATCCTCAGTTTCCTTATCTGTAAAGTAGGGATATTTATACTACCTATCTCCCAGAGTAGTTGTGGGAAAAATACTTTGTAAACCCTAAAGTACTGTTTAAATGCAAATAGCAGTGTTCCAAATTCTGCTAAATTCCTATAGCATCTACTGTGCCCACCACTTCCTGGTACTTATTGATACAGAAGACTTATAATATCTCCCTTTTAGGACTGTAAACTCCTGGAGGGGTGTAATGGTAATGGTAATTTGAAGATCTTCCCTGCCAATTAATAAACCTAAAGGAATTTGAAGACCTTCCCTGATTTGAAGATCTTTCCTACCCCCTAATAGGCTGAATGTGATCATATGGAGGAGTTTGCTGAAGGGTAGAGCCAAGCCCATAGGAAGCTTGGAGTCAGAGCAGCCAGACAGTGACAGAGAGAAGACCCTTAGAGCAAGGATACAGTTAGGCTTTGTGAGTGTTGGTTTGTGGGAAGGCTAAAGGATGGTGTGGCTCTCTCTGGCATTACAGTGTATTAACTTCTTTGCTACTATGATGGATTTGGCTTTCTTGGTTTGGGGATTTGGTTTTCTGGTGTCTGAATAAATGTTTTGCTTTTGTCTTCTACATGGAGAGTCTGTTATATTTTGTGATTAAGCACTATGTCAGCATATTTACAGCCGCTGTTGGTGCTGTGAATATTGTGATGGTCCTACAAGGGGAAAGGATTATGTTTTGTGTGTGTGTTTGTCCTTCCTTCTCAAAGAGGACCATGACATCAGGGAGATGATGATATGACTTGTAATTTACTTTGATTTGAGGGCTGTGGAAGGTCACCAGCCTCACTTTCTCCTCCTGAACCATCTGGGTCCAGTGGCCAGATATTCATCAGTACAACTGGAGATGACGCAGGTTGCAGTGGGAGATCCTGGCTCTTTTAAGCCAAGGTCTTTTCAGGTTCCTACTTTGAGAGAATGAATAGTGAGTCAAGGGATGTCCCCTTTAATAAAAAAAAAATCAAACTGGGAGTGGAAGACCCTCAGAGTTACTGACCAAAAGAGAAACAGTTCCTACTTACAATCACTCTGAGCCAGAGGGTCCGAAAAATACCCTTTAAGTGGAGCTTGGTCAGGGACCTGTTGTCCGATCTATGAGCTGAAGAGTGAAGTGGGTTTAAGGCTTGGTCTTTGAGAAAGAAATCTAGCCAATACACCTCAAGTTAACTAGGAAGCTTTCAGCCAACAAAATGTATCTTCCTTTGGGCAGAGCACCTTTTGAAGACCCAACCTGGAAGAGAGATTTTTTTCAATGGCAGCTAGGTGACCATAATGAATTAATTTGGAGTCAAAAAGACATTAGTTTGAAACCTACCTCAGACGCTAAGTGTTGTGACACTGGGCAAATCAGTTTCCTCATCTGAAGATGAAGGTAATACTAGTACCTCCTTTGCTGGGTTGTTAGGAGGACCAGATGACATAACATATAAAGTGCTTTGCAAACTTTAATGCTCTATACTAATGCAGACTATTGTTATTATTACAAGTGAGGTCTCAGTAAGTGTTTGCTGAACGAACAAACTTTTGCTGTGTTTTGGTCGATTGTTTGAGCCTTATCTTTGAACTTCTGAATCTAGAAGCAGAACGAGAAGGAATAAATGAATGGACTTAGTCCATTAGATTAAAGAGCTTTGCTTTCTTCCTAAGTGTAATTCCAGGCTCTTTAACTAGTGCAGCATGCAGTTAATACCATGAGACAGAGTTTTGTTTAATTCAAAGCATGCCCTCCAGGTGAGGTGTCTGACCTTCTGGAATCTGTTCCAGGGGGAGCCTCAATTGCCAATACTTAGGGCCCAATCAGCCTAAGGCTGACTGACCCTGCTGTGGGCACAGATGCCTGGGAGGTGAATAGAATCAAAAGTCTGGGCCTTTGTCATTTGCTCTGTGACTTTCCATGATCTGCTTTTAGGCATTAGTCTCCATGACTCTATTTTTTTTTTACAGTGCTTTCTTTTTTTTTTCTTGACCTCATACAATGGTAACTGTTTTGCAGAAATAGGCTCTTAAACTGATTGGGTATGTGCTGCCCCAAATCACCATCTGGGTGATTCCAAAGCATCTTCCTTGCTGATCTCTATGACTTATTTGTTTACTGGAAATTGAGTCCCAAATGCATACAAAATTATCTGAGTATTTAAGAGGGATTGCAAATAGTCTAAGAAAAAAATCATTTAGTAACAGACAGGAATATGTTCAAATAAAAATGACCAGAGCCCAAGGCAGCACCTTTAAGTGACAGAACCAGGTGTGTTGTTTTGTACAAAATACAATAACTTTGCTGATTTTTTTTAATAGTTGCCATGACAATAGCTGCAACCCTCTACCTATGTCCCATGCTGATGCCAGTGTCCCCATTGCCAGCATCAATGGGAATGGGGTAGGGAGGGTGAGAAGACAGAAGAGCCATTAGATCTGGGTTTCAACTATAACAACTTGCATTAATATACCCTATTGTAACAGTGATGGGATTTGAAGTTCCTTTTGTATTGCTAAACTAAGAGATACTTAGCACCTAGTTCAGGTTAAACCTCTGTTAAGGAAACAGAAGGTATGAATCCCTGTTGCTGACGTAACAGGAAAGAGGTTGGCTGAAACAAGAAGCTAATGCTGTGTGTATATAAGGAAAAGCCCCAGAGAGGGAGAGTCAGACCTTCTTGGAGCAGGCTCCCTGGAGGCAGAAGCTACTGCCCTGGCAAAGCTGAAGAGGAAAGGGGGGGCATTCCCCCCCCCCCCCCCAGGCTGGAGAGAATAATTTTGATTTTCAAAACCTAGATGGAGTGATTTTGATTCTGGGAACCATGTGAAACTTCTGCTGAGTCCAAGGGCCAGCCAGAGTTGCTGAGGCTGCTAAGGATTTTTGAGGGCCAGCTAGAGCTGCTGAAGACTCAGGAAGCATAACTGTGAAGCTGGTATGTTTTATGAACCTGTTTGTGGCTTTGTTAAGCCTTGTCTTCCCAGGAACAGAGATTGTAAAGGATTTAAGGTGGACTGGACAATGTGAACTTCGGTGTGGAGCAGGACCTGCATGGAGAGCTGGACATGGACCTGAGAGCTGTCTGCCTTTGAGCCAAGTGACAGTTTGGTGAATCCAGGTAGGATCTGTGACCATGGAAGGGGATCCAGGGAATCTGAGAGACCATCCTGAATCAAGCTGAAAGAAGACTTTACTTGGATACTGTGTAGTCATTGAGAAATTATAAATTACTAGTGACTTAGGGGTGGAGGGTTTGTGTATTTTCTGATGATTTGAATAGTGAATGATGAAGGATGATTGAATGATTGAGTTGATTGAATGATTGATTGACTAAATGATTGTACTTAGTGATTGATGACTGAATAAGTGACTGATTTGTAACTTAGTGTGCCCCATAAGTGGAGAAATTTGACTATTGTGCTTGGTGATTGAATTAAGAATTTTGTGATTAACTAAATGCATGTTCTTCGTTCAAAACTTTATGACCACCGTGGTGGAAACTATGTGGCCATTTTCTGTGATAAGTTGTTGTGAATGCTATATTTTTATTTTCTGTGATAAGTTGTAACATTATGAATGCTGTACCTTGATTTACTGTGAATGTTTTGCTCTGATTTGTTATGGAATAAATAGTGTTCTCTATACTGTGTAATCAGAACCTTAAAAGCTGTTCACGGTAACATTCCTCTGGAAAGCTGCTCATGCTTGGCTTTACATCTATTAAGATTTATAAAGAACTTTCATAAACCTAAAAGATGAGTAGGGCAAAGATTATCATTCTCATCCTTTTTCCTCATCCGACACTAGTTGCTATACTGCACAACCCCTAAAAGAGGGTCTCACATTTAGCAGGTTAACAAATATTGCCATTCAGCTACAGTATCCACCTCCCATTGTTCTTTTTTCCTCTTGTCTAGTCCCAAATTCTAGAACCACAAACTATGGTGAAATCAATTTTGCCATTGTTCCTGGATTTGGATCATCAAGCTACTACTTAGCTATGGTTCCATTCATTGTTCCAATAGCATTCCAGACCAAAGTGTCCTTCATTTGTCTTTGTGTGCTGCCGCCCCAATTAGAGTGTAAATTCCTGGAGGGTAGGGAGTGTTTTTACTTTTTTATTTGATTGTCTTGTTGGGGATTGTAATGTGGAGATCCAGATGCAGTGGGTATGGAAATAACAGGATAATCTGCACACTCCCCTCTAAGACTGCCTTCCCAAGATCAGATAAGGGGGAATTCAAGATTTGCATAAGAATTTGCTGGGATAGTACTTGACTTATTCTAACTCTTTTCTCTGTCAAAGGAGAGATTTGGAGGATCATAGATTCTCTTTGTCTTTTCCTTCCTCTGAATGAAGAGATATAAGTAGGGGTGATTTCTATTGAAATCCTTTCTAGGTTCGTCATCTGAAAGAATTACTGGACTCAGCTGTCCTTGGCAGAGTTATAAAAGTTTATTGTTACACTGGGGGAAAGGGGGGTCTAGGAGACCTGCAAGCTGACAGGGATTTAAGGTAGAGTTACCAAGTTAGTGTGCTGCTCTTCAGCGGGCAAGGGGGTAGAAAGAAAACCTGCTAGAAAAAGCCTGCAAAGTGTGATGCTCTGCAGTGGGCAGGGGGGATAGTAAGATCCTGCAAAAGTTCTAGGAGATTTAGTGTGACACTCTACAGCAGGCAGATAGCCTGCAAAGTGTGACGCTCTTCAGCAGGCAAGGGAGAGTTAAGAAAAAAGCCTGCAAAGAGCAGGGGATAGAGATGTAGTTTTTAAAGACATAAAACTGTCAGTCATAGGTTCATTAGACTAACCAGGTGTACAAAGGTGGAGTTAGGGAGGGACCTGGGAGAAGCCAAGGAGTGGTTAATACTTAAAGAAACATGCACCTTGTAAATCAACTGCCCATGTGTTTTGCCCATAATTCACTGGGAGAAATCCAAGGGGAGGGGGAGTGGGAGGTGTGGTTTTTGCCTTGAAATGTCATAAAGTCAACCAGTGGTCAGATTTGAGGTCAAATTTAAATGAGAAGTACCCATCCAGTTTGCAAATGGATGAGTCTTGTTTACTAGAACAAAAGGAGGTAATGCTTTTAAAGGATTCATCATTAAGACTTGTTATCATAGCTATAGAGTTAATGGTTTCAGAGGAAATGCCTTTAGGCTGGGGTCAGGGAAGGGACAGAGTTAATGCTTTATGGCTGGGGAGAAATGTGGCTTTTACAACTTAACACAAGACTGAAATTACAACAATGTTTCAAAATTATAAAATCACCCAAAAAATATTACAAAGGCTGCTCAGCACCCCCTCATGAAGACCTTCCATCTGAGGAATACTCGATTTGATTGTATTCAACTAAACTGAGTTCCAGTCATTTACATGGCTACTTGGCTGGTTGGTTGTTGTCCTTTGTTCTCAAAGAGGACCAAAAATGACATCACTAAAGTCAAGTTTCAATGTCTGACTGTGGCTGGTCAGAGCAATATGAGCTCGGAATGCTCTACCACAGGTTGGGCACAAATAGTCCATGTGAACATTTGGGGTGGATAATCTAAATTTGTGCATCCTGCATTTCCTTTGAGCTGTTTCAATTCTGCTTTGCTCATAGAGCACAGCACCTTCTCTGATGTGGGCATGCCATTCTGATCGGTCCTGCGCCAATATCTCCCATGTCACACAATCAATTCCAAAGTTCTTGAGAGATACCTTCACAGTGTCCTTTTATTGTTTATTCTGACCACCACGTGAGTGCTAGCCCTCTGTGAGTTGGCCAAAAAATAGGGTTCAGTGTACGTTTGCATTTTAACATTGCCAGCCCATCAGAGTTGTGTTCTCTTAAGTAGAGTTTGAATGCTTGGTAGTTTTGTTACAGTAAGAACCTCAGTGTCTGGTACCTTATCCTGCCAGATGATCTTCAGAATCTTCCTAAGACAATTCAAATGGAAGCAATTCAGTTTCCTGGCCTGGCTCTGATAGACTGTCCAGGTTTCACAGGCATACAATGAAATCAGCGCAATGACTCTGTAGACCTTCAGTTTGGTAGTCAGTCTAATACTTCTTCTCTCCCATACTTTTCTTTAGAACCTCCCAAACACTGAGCTAGCTCTGACAATGAATGTGTCAACTTCATTATCAATGTGTACATCCCTGGAAAGTATGCTACCAAGGTAAATGAAATATCCACAGCATTCAAAACTTCTCCATTTGTTGTAATCAATGGTTTGATGTATAGACAGTGTGGTGGTGACTGATGGAACACCTGTTCAAAGATCATTAATTAAATTAATTAATTAAAATTAAATAAATTAAAGATATTAAGTTCAAAGAGATTTCATAGAGTATCTGGTACAACTTTGAATAAACAGGAATCCCTTCTAGACTTTCTCTGGCTAAGTGTCATCCAGCTTTTGCTTACTTCTGGAGGTAGCCCATTTTGCCTTTGGGTGATTTTAATTGTTAGGAAATTTTTCTTTCCTTTGAGTCTAAATTCTCCTTTTTGTAACTTTCCAGTTCTCCCCTCTGGCCAATCGGAAGTCTAATGCCTGGTTCAGAGTGCCCTTTAAGTACTTGAAGATAGCTCTCAAGTCTCTCAGTGAATGAATCAATCAACAAACATACATTTATTAAGTGCCATCTATATGCCTGGCACTGTTCTAGGCACTGGGGACACAAAATTTAAAATGAAACAGTCTCTGCCTTGGAGGACCTTAAATTCTATCAGGGGACATATGTATGTATTTAAGTATATATAAAATGAATACAAGGTAATTGCAGAGTGGGAGGGAGAGTATAAACTAGCAGCTAGGGGATCAGTCTAAATACCCCAAGTCCTTGCAAAATTGCTCCTTGTATGAGTGCTTTAAAAATGTTTTGATACTTTTTGTTTTTGTACTCCTTAAAACCTTTCCTCTAATTATAGTGAAGAGAAAACATTTAAGCAAAACCAGTGGACACAGAGATAGCATCTGACATATGCCACATTCCTTACCTGTATTCCTAAATCTCTCTGCTGAGAAGTGAGAGTTGTTTTTCATCAATATATTTCCAGGATGAGTTGGGTCATTTTGAGTTCATCTGTCTTCAGTGTTTTCACTTTCATTATTGTAGGAAATATGCAAATTTTCCTGGGTTTGCTTACTTTGTTCTGCATCTGTTTATACAAGTCTTTCCATTTTTCTTTTGAATTTTTCATAATTTCCTACTGCACAATAATATTTCATTACATCCATATATATGGTATGGTTTTGCCTCCCTTTCCTGTCTTGGTCCTTCCTTCCTGAATACACTCCAGCATGTATGATTGCTCATATAAGCAGTTGAACAGGAATTTTGAGAGTGAATCCTCCCAAGGGCATTTGAAAAGAAAACTAAATTTTCTTTCCGACAGACTAGCACACTGGTCTGAATCTAATAAAGATAAATGAAATAGGGATTAATAGAAAACCTCACATGGATTCAAAAAATCAACTTCACAATTACAAGATGGAGAATGTATGGTTAGACAGCAGCTTGAAAAAGGAATGGGAGTTTAGTGGACTACAAAGTCAATATAGAATCAGCGGTGTGATGTGGTAGGTAAAAGAAGTTAATGTGATCTTGGGCTATGGTAAGAAAGGTAGACTCCTAGGAATGGGAGGAGACTATCCCACTGTACTTCATCCTGGTCAGACTGTATCTGAAGTATTATATTCAGTTCTGGGCACTAAGATTTTAGATGGATGTTGGTAAGCTGGAAAGCATTCCAAGGAAGGCAGTTAATTTGGTGAAAAGCCTTGAGCACATATCATATTTGGGTAAGGAAATGACAAACCACTCCAGTATCTTTGCCAAGAAAACCCCAAACGGGCTGACGAAGAGTTGGACACGATTGAATGACTGAGCAACAATAGCGACAACAAACATGTTATATGAGGATTGATTGAAAGAAATGGGATTGTTTAACCAGGAGAAGAGAAGATTCCATGGGATCTTGATGCCTGTTGTGTGGAAAAGGGATCAGCGTTACTGTTTATCTCCAGAGGACAGAACCAGGAACAATAGGTATGAAAAGCCAAAGTGGCAAATTTCAGCTCAATGTCAGGAAAAACTTCCTAACAAATTGTAAGTGTCCCAAAGTGGAATGGGCTGCCTTGTGAGGGTCCCCCCGTCTGTTGCAGATCTTCAAGCAGAGGCTAGATGACCTCTTATTAGATACATTAGAGAGAGGGATTCCTTTTGAGAATGAGTGATATCATGGCAGTTGAGGTCCCTTCCAAATCTGAAGTTTTGTGAAACAAAACGCTATATGAGATCTTGGGGGGAAAAGTTGATGAAGGTCATTACCAACAAAGGGGGAATCCAGGAAGGTTTTATAGAGGAGCTAGCATTTATGTTGGGCTTCAAACTATGTGGAGAAGTGCAGCAAACAAAGCTAGTGGGGGGACATTAGCTTTGTAAAAGTAAAAACAACTGCTGATTAGGTATGCTAATGAAATAATAATAGAGATAATCCAACTTGCTCTTAGTGCACAGTAAGTCCTAAATAAATGCTTCTCAATCGGTTTCTCGATTGGAAAATCCAAAGATAACACCTACTTGGCAGTGGGGATTTTATACTTTCATCTGTCTGAATGGGAATACCTCTGAGGTTGGGGAATGAGGTTGTTTAGCTTTTTAAAGCTAAACAAAACCAAACTATGAATGTCTGGCTTGGGATGAGCTGGAAAGCTCTTCAATACAGGCCCATTAATTTACAACTGGAAGGGATATTGGAGACCATCTGGTTTATTGTACAGGCATCTCCATTTTGACCTCATTGCTCAGAGCTTTTCCTCTCTCTCTCTCTCTCTCTCTCTCTCTCTATCCCTCCCTCTTCCTCTTCCTTTCTCCATTTTGGAAAATGAATACCATCATCATTCTGCTGCAAAGCACCCACTTAAAATGTCATAGACTATGAATCTGTCAATTTTGACTTTCTGATAATTGAGAGGTTAAACACTTAGAACTCATATTGGATTAGAGAAATATCCTATTGGTGTAAAAAAAAAGTATTTAATTAACCAGCACATTTATTAAGCACCTATTATATGCCAGGCTCTAGAGATACACATACATAAAAAAGTTGCTGCCCTTAAGGATCTTATAAATCTTATGGAAGAAGACAAACACCAAAGGAAGCTGAAAATCTTAGAATTAATCTGGTAAGAAGTAAGATGTCTGAGTTGAGCTCTCTCATTAAATGAAGGTTTGGCGTTCATGGCCCCACTCTCTAATCCAGCAATTCTCAACATGTGGGTCACAACCCCTTTGGGGGTCGAAAGACCCTTTCACAGGAGTCGCCTAAGACCATCAGAAAATACATATTTCCGATGGTCTTAGGGACCGTTCCTCTATCCATCTCCAAGCAGGTCCGCCCACATTTAGATATGCCCACATACAAATAATTAAAGGGTCTCGGCATTAGGAAGGTTGAGAATCACTGCCAGAGAAGCAGAGGCTAGTGATGAGGTGGAGGTTCAAGGCTGATGAGATCCTACATCATGATGAGGTTATCCTAATAATGAGCTTCCTGGGGCATGGTGGAGAAGTCCCAAAGTAGGGCAGCCAGGTAAGAAATGAGAAACATAGTGACATAGACAGATAATGGAAATTCCATTGTAATGTGGCACAGGTATAGGCTGTGTGTAGACTCAGTGAGTGATACTTGAGGTGCTGCATTAGATGCAGCAGCCTACATCAGCTCATGTACTGCTTTCTTCAAACACAAAAATGAAGCATCTCATTAACACAGAGGTAGTATAATAAATAATTTACCCGGTAGGTGGCACTATGATGAGATCACCAGCCTGGTGGTCTCATCAAGGTCTCTTTGACTCATGCATTAGAATTTCCCTCTAGTATCCATGAATGAGCTTCCTACCTTGACTGAGCTGCACAGTTTCAATGGGAAAGTGAGAAAGAAACTGTCATTAAATGTGTTCTGAATTCTAGTGTAGGGGTGTATAAAAAAATGTCATTCCACAGTATTTACCCTCCCTCCTCAAATCTGGGGAATTTCCTAGCTTAGTTTTGCCCCACTGTATTATACTGTCAATTTTTTTTTTTGGTAGCCACATGGTTTATTTAAGAACTAGACTTTGATTTCATTGGTACACGAACTACCAAATGAGGAAACTTCAACCCTTCTCTGCAACTTCTAATCTTATAGAGTTATCTAAAGCATCAAAAGATTAAGTAACTACCCCATGGCCACACAGCTAATATATATTAGAGTTGGGACTTGAATTTAGGTCTTTTTGGCATCTAGGATGGCTCTTTATCCATTATGTCAGGCTATCTCTCAGTTTATTTAATATATAAAAAAAGCACAGGAAAATTTTCAGCCTGCCAACTTGGATGATCTGCTTGACCATATTGCAGCCTCCTCATAGACCGACAGGTTTTAGAAAGATAATGGGGGTGAATTAGATGCTATAGGTGCTATTGTCTGGGACCCAGCTCTGAGCCCTGGACTAGGACAGAGAAGACAAGGGAGAAGCTGAATACAACAGCAAGGTGGCTTGTTCTCTTGGATTCCTTGCTGGTCATTAAGGGTTTCAAACACTTAATGATCACTCCCTGATCTGGACTTACTTCACAGGATGCTGCTCCCCCCTGACCTGGGACAGCCCACAGGCTGGTCTGTGCTCTGACTCCTCATCTTCTTTCTGCCCAGTGCTGATCCTGACTCCCCTTGGTTTTTCTTTTCTTTAGGGTCTTGGTCTCCACCACCCAGATCTCCAGGGTTTCTCCTAGCTCTTCTATTATTGTTTAAGGTTAAGGCTGCAATAGTAGTAAGCATTAAACAGGGACCATTGTAATCTGAGAACTGGAGTTCTCAGTTTCAAGGAAACTGGCTCTCTCTCTCTCTCTGTCTCTGTCTCTCTGTTTCTCTGTCTCTGTCTCTCCCTCTCCCTCTCTCCCCCCCCTTTCTCTCCCCCTCCCCCCATTTGAAAAGAATAGCATAAAGTCTTACACAAGGTCAAAATATTCATTCAGCAAGCAGATATTAAGTGCCTACTATGTTCCTTGTACTGTACTAGGTTCTGGAGATAACAGACAAAAATTATCCATTTCCTGCCCTCAAGGAGCTTACACTCTATTCTATTGGATTGTAGAGTGGAGAGAGAAGGGGACAAAAATTACTTCTGGATGCAGGCTCTCTGTCATTTCCTTCTGTTTATTCTCAAATTATCAACATCCCAAGGGCACTGTGAAGAAAAATCACAATTCAGAACAGATAAGGGAGAGGGGGGGGAAGGGACATAGAATTGTGGGTATTAGTTACAGTAACTAAGAGAAAATCTCTCTTATTTAGATAGTTTTGCAATTGGTTAAACTTTCAATTTTCTGCTTAAATAGAAGGGACTTTTTTCTTGGTTCCCTGTATATATCATTCTTTCACCTGAAGTCAGAGCTCTCCTTGCGTAGCTATATGCCTTCTGAATTGCTCAGGCATCCAGAGATGCTATGCTTCTGTGGATGACTTTTTCCATCAATGTCAGTGGCAGAGTCATTAGACAAATCCAATGGGACAAGTTCAGAGAGTTTGTCAGTTCAAGTCACTTCCAAGACCAGCTGTTCAGTGAACCACACACCAGAGCCCACTTGCCAAGAAGAGCAGGTTCTTAGTGTAGCTGATTTTCTCATTGTCAAGACAGGGAGAGAAATACATGAGCTTAAAAATACTAGTATCTGAACACTGGCTTGGGAATAACCCATTGATCTAAAAAGTAAGAAGTGATATCTATCTCACTTTGAGATTTGAGATTTGCTCATGCTCCCTTTCAAACTTCACAGCAACCTGGTGAGGTGGGGAGGGTGGAGCTGCAATAAATAATTTTAAACCTCACCTCTTCCTGTATGATCTTGGACAGGTCAATTGACTTCTCTGGATCTCACACTCTCTTCACCTGTAAAATGTGGAGGCTGCACTAGATGATTTCTCAGATCCCTGCTACTGCTAGGTCCTTGATAATATAAAGACAAATGGAAAATCTTTTTCATACGTTAAAATAGCCCTGTAATGGGAACTATTATTACGTGCCCCAAAAGTCTAAGTGCAGGTTTAAGCTAATAAAGAGGCAAGTACCTGGCATAGTGGATAGAGCACTGGGCCTGAAGTCAAGAGGATCTCAGTTTAGATCTGACCTCAGGTACTTGCAAGCTGTATGATCCTGTGCAAGTCACTTAACCTCTGGCTGCCTCAGTTTCCTCCACTGTGAAATGGGGGTAATAAGGGCACCTACTTCCCAGAGTTGTTGTGAGAATGAAGTGAAATTATATTTATGAGACGCTTACTATATGCCTCTCCCATAATTGGTGCTTAATAAATGCTGCTTTTCTCACTCTTCCTTTAAAGCTTCACAGAGACTTTTTGGGCATTCTGTGACTTTAGTTGTCTTTTCCTGGGGAGGGATCTTTTATCTCTTATTTGATTGTAAACTCCCTGAGGGTAAAGACACATATTCTGTATCTTTATGTTTGTCATAACCCTGCTAACCCAGTGCCTTGATTGTGGATTTTAAAATCTTGATAAGCATCAATGAATCTGAACCAAGCTCATTTTTGTCAGCTAAATCCCCCTTGCAAAGAGAGCTTATTATTTCTGAGAAGGGTTGTTTGGGATTATAGAATGGAAAGAAAATAAAGAGAAAAGGTATTTCCCCCACCCCCCACCTTGTCCAAGGCAAATCATTGCCCTTGTTTGAGAAATGAATAGCATTTATAGCTCCCCTTGACTCCACACATCACTAGAGAATATTTTAGCAGAATAAGCTGTGAAAAAACCCAACCACGACAAATTCCTAGAATTCAAAAGGACTTGTGAATTGGAATACAGAAGCGGTGGGGTTTCACTTGTCATGCAGCTCACATGCCAGGTTCAGAGCACATTTAAAAGAAACCCTGGGTTTAGTGCCAGGAATTAAAAAAAAAAAAACAACTAGATCTTAAAAGCATTTAAAAATATCACATAAGTGCTCTATGTTGACTGCTACACAGATTTAATCAGTTTAACTCTTTCATAGTTAAAATGCTAAAAAAAAAAACTATAGATGGAGAGAAAGGAGAATGGAATATGAGGGAGAATATTTCTGTTGCGGGTCTCAAAGTGTGATCCAGGGACCCCTGGGGGTCTTTGAGACCTATTCAGGAGGTCTGCAAGGTCACAACTATTTTCATAATAATGCAATTTATTTTTTATCAAAATAAATTTTAATTTCTAATATAGGGTTGGTACTGCCAGAGCCATTATATTGGCCCTTGATACTGGCTTAGGAGAGCTGATCATGGAATTTTCAATGCCAGCATTTATACCTTAGATATTGGCAAATGCCTCAAATCAGGGCTTGATGTCTTGCTTTTTGCTTGTCTAGACTTAAGAAAGTGATGGAGAAATGTCAATAACGCAGATTAAACTTCAGTGTGCTATGTATACAATCTCTTCGTGCCCCTCTCCCCCCCCCCCCCCCGCACCTCCCTGCCCCATGCCAGAGCTTGTGGTTAAATATTTACTAACACATTCCTGGATGTGACCCACAGAAACAGAAACTTTTGGGGGTCTTCAATAATTTTTTTAAAGAATGTATAGTGGTCCTGAGACCAAAAATTTGAGAACCACTATTGTAATAAAAAGAGAAGCAGATTTGGAAATCAGGTGGAATTGGTTCTATGATTCTACATCTTAATAGTTGAGTGACCTTGAACAAGTCACTGGTAATAAGATCAATAGCTGAAAGGAACCCTAGAGATCACCTAATTATAAGGTTGTAGCTGTTAGAAGGGACCTTAAGGCAATCTAGTTCAACCCTCTCATTTTACAGTTAAGGAAATTGAAGCAGATGGAAATTAAATGACTTGCTCTTAGTCACATGGCAAGCACAGGATTCATAGGTCTTCCTGATTCCAAGTCCAGTACTCTATCCTCAGCACCGTGCTATATCACTATATCATTTTGCAGATAAAGTAACTGAGGCCAAGAGAGTTCAAATTACTTACCTAGAGGTTAATAAGTAGCAAAATTTCATCTCTCAGCACCTCATTTTCCTCATCTGCAAAATGGGAGGTCTGGATCCAATAATTTCTAAGGTCCTTTCCAGCAGTTCAGTTCTACATTCCTATGGAATGATAACTTTTAAGCATTTAAGGACACATTTATCAGAATTAAGAAATGTAACGGAAACTGGTTGTGAATCTCAGACCACCATTATCTCCAAAGAATCAAAACTGAAGGGAACCAAAAAGACAAGGGAGATATTTCTGCTGGAAGGTAAGTAAGCTGCAGTAGGTTCCAATAGTGACCTGTGTGTAAGGGATTATGTAGATGTTATCATTCAGGTAATGTGGGAAATATAGGATTGGAAAAGGAAGTGGGCCAGTCATGTAGTGAGAGAAAACCCATGAATCATTGGAATACTGCATGATTACCCACAAGGTGTATAGAAGGGCTAGAGAAAGCCTTCCCTCTCATGGACTGGATCTTTTATGAAGGTTTGTGGGAGAACATAGATAAGAGTAACTCAAAATGAGAATGTGTGGATGGGTTGCTCATAGGAAGGGAGTAATCACATTATTGAGATCATGTATCATTGGAAGAACTCAAGTGTGAATGGAAAAAGTATTGGATTTAGAGCCAGAGGCCTTTGGGGTGAATTTTAGTTCTGCCATTTTTTTGACCTTGACCAACTCATGTCTCTTGTTCAGCTCCTAGTTTCTATATCTGTAAAATAAAGGAGCTGGGCTAGAGGAGGTACTCTTGGCTGTAATATTCCTGGGAGATTTCATTTTGACATTTCTTTCAGGAGGTAATCTGTGGAGTCTTTCAAGGTATACTTTGGCCTCTGGTTTTAAGATATCTGGGGAGTTTTCTTTTATAATTTCTTGAAATATAATGTCTAGGCTCTTCTTTTTTATCATGACTTTCAGGTATTCAATAATTATTAAATTATCTATCCCCAATCTCTTTTCCAAGTCATTTGTTTTCCTTATAAGACATTTCATATCTTTTCATTTTTTAGTCTTTTGACTTGTTTTATTGTTTCTTGATGTCTGATGAAGTCATTAGGTTCCACTTGACCAATTATAATTTTTAAGAAGTTATTTTCTTCAGTGAGATTTTGTTTCTTTTTCCATTTGGCCAATTCTAATTTTTAAGGAGTTGTTTTCTTCAATATTTTGTGTATCTGTTAATTCTCTTTTCATAATTTTTCATATTGCTCTCATTTCTTTTCCCAATTGTTCCTCTACCATTTCTATTTGGTTTTTAAAGCAAATTTATTTTGCTCTTTTAAAAATCCCTTTCTTTAGCTCTTCTAAGAATTATTGTTGGCTTTATATACAAATCACATTTTTTTCTTTGAGGCTTTGCTTGTAGTTCTTTTCAAGTCATTGTCTTCTTCGGAGTTTGTGTCTTGAACTTGCCTGTCACCACAGTAGCTTTTAATGGTCAGGTTCTTTTTCAGTTGTTTGCTCATTTTTCCCAGCCTATTTCTTGACTTTGGACTTTATGTTGGAGTTAGACCTCTGGGGTAGGAGAGGCAATGTCTGGCCTAAACTTCTGTCTTTTATGGTTTTCTGTTGCTTTCATAGATCAGTCTGTAAATTTTTGGCATTTCCAACATGATGTGATTTATGGATAGGTCTCTTTGCTTCATTCCTTGTCTTTGCTTTGCTCCTTACCCAGGTAGGACCCCTTTTCTCTCATGACTTCAATTTCTCCTCTCTGCCCTGGAAATGTGACCTGGAATTTTGTAATGGTCAATAAAGCTGCTAGATGACACCTATTCCTATACATAGTAGACCCTTTACAAATATTTATTTCTTTCCTTGTGTTCTCTTCCTCAAATCTGAGATATCCACAGCAGTCAGGATATTGTTTTATGTCAAATAATTCAATGGAGTAGGAATTATCCTTAGAGATCATCTTGTTCAGGGCTTCTTAACCTTTCTAGTGTCATAAAGCCCTTTGGCAGTGTCTGGTGAAGCCTATAGGCCCTTTCTCAGAATGTTTTGAAATGCACAAAATGAGATACTAGGATTACAAAGGAATTCTCCTAATGTCTGAAGACTTCTCTTTCTGTCTTTCTAAGCTACCCTGGCAAAAATATGGGTTTTTATTCCATACTCATGATTCTCCCTTACCCCACCCTCCCAAACATGTGGTCTTAGCATGGTCTACATGACCTAGTTTTATTAACAATTGTTCCTTTGGGGAGAGGGACCTACAGGTTCAGAGAATTGTGCTGTTCTTCCTCCCTCTGAGTTGTGAGTGGCTTCCATCAGTTAAACTTTTAAAAGAACAACAATATTAATTTACATTGATAGCTTTTGTTTTATATTGCTGTTATTTCTGGTTATAACTATCCACCCTCCTCTGTAACCAAGAAATCAGTCAACAAACATTTGAGTGCTTACTACATTCCAGGCACTGTGCTAAAGTGCTGGGAATATTATGAAAAGCAAAAACAGCCCCAGTCCTCAAGGAGCTCACAGTCTTATGGGGGAAACAACATGTAAATGAATAGGTATATACAAGAACCACACAGAGTAGAAGGAAGGTGATCTCAGAATGGAAGATTCTTGTGGCTAGGGGGATCTGGAGGTGTAGCAGATGTAAAGACAGAAGAGAAGTAGTCCCTGCCCTCAAGGAGTTTACAGTCTAGAAGAGGAGACAATGCATATGTAATTGCAGTCAGAAAAATCCCTGCTTGAAACTCGCCTCAGACACTTACTGGCTGTTTGATCCTGGTGACTTTTCTGGGTCTGAGGACCTTTTCATGGTTTCTAAAATCTCTTTCAACGCAAATCCATGAGCCCAATTTGTGAGAGTGAGTAGGCACTGGAATCAAGAATGGCTCCATGAACTGAGTTTTAGAGAAAACAAGGGATCTGAAGAGGCAGAGGTGAGGAGGGGGTGCATGTCAGAGGAGGACAACCAATGCAAAGGCATGGATGGGAAATGAGTACCACATATGAAGAACCATAGTTTGGTCCATTGGACCAAAATAGAAGAGTACATGAAGTTAGAAAACCAGCTTGGAGCATGTTGCAATGGGATTTAAGTGCCAAATAGAGGAATTTCTATTTGATCCCAGAGGTAATAAGGGATCACTGGCATTTTTTAAATATTTATTTTATTTTCAATTCAAGAAAAAAAAGAAGCATTTCTATAACAGCACAATAAAAAAAGATGATTGCACATGAACCTGCAAATCTACCATGTACAACTTGTTATTCCCTCCAAATATACAACAAAGTTATCACTTAAATTTCTTTTTTCTTTTTTTTTTTTTCCCTTTCCCCTCCCCCATCCTGACCTAGAGGTGGCTAACATTAGATTGGGTCTTATTGAGCAGAGGAATGAAAACCTTAGAAATGCACTTTAGGAAAACCTAAAATCTGGCATCTATGTAGAGGGTGAAGAAAGGCAATTAAGCAAGATGAGTAGATGCAGTGACATTACGCCACCACCTTCATGATCTCTACCCCACCCCCAACTCTCTACCGAAAAAGAGCAGTTAGATGGGGTAACAGGTTAAGTGCCAGACATGGAATTAGGAAGACATGAGTTCAAATCCTGCATCATACACTTATTAGCTGGGTGATCCTGGATAAGTTACTTGATTTTTGTCTGCCTTAGTTGCCTCATCTGTACAATAGAAATAATAATAGTACCTAGGGTTGCATGAGGATAAAATAAGATCATCTTTTTAAAATATCTTTTTAAACCTCAAAGTATTATATAAATGCTAGTGATTTCAATTATTATTGAGAGGCTGGAGGGACATTCTATCACCTGTTTTCTGGGACTAAGATTGATCCTTCAAATTACTTCAAGTTTCACTTCCTTTGAGTGTTCTTTTTGCTGACATCATTTTAGTCACTGTGTATATTGTTCCCTCTGATTCTGCTTACTTCACTAAGAATCAAATCATAAGAGAATTTGGATGTTTCTCTGAAATCCTTATAGTTGTCACTTCTTATACTAATAACTCATTACATTAAAGTACCATAGCATCCTCTTTTTTTTTTTAAAGGACCCTCAAGGAAAAGTAGTGACTACTGGTTACCATTCACTGATCAGATACATATGGGAGTGATAGTGGGAGAATGATTATATTTTCTTAGTGGCAAATTTAACAATTCCCTAGTATCTGGGCAAATAAAGATCATCATTGGGAAATTAAACTCTGTGGTGAAGTATCCTTTGGAGGTACTGGATGTAGCTTTACTATGCTCTTTTCTCTGCTAGTTCATCTAAATTTCTGGATCTGTGAAGTAAAGGATTGCACTACAAGGATCAGTCAGCAAGCAGTTCTTGGATACCTATTATGTGCTTGTTGTACAAACAGGAAGACAGAAAATAATCCCCGCTCTCAAAGAGCTTACGTTCTATACATGTGCAGTGTGTGTATATGTGTATGTATACACACAAATATATACACACACGCACATATACACACATCTATACATGCATACATATGAGTGTATATATGTATGTGTGTGTGTGTGTATATATATGTGTGTGTGTGTATGTATATATGTATGTATTATAAGGGGATTTGGGGGGGGGGGAGGGGAAGCCCTAGCAGCTGTGGGGATTATGGAAGACTTCATGTTTGAATTGAGCTTTAAAGGAAGCTCTTGAGTCAAAGAGGTTTAAGTGAGAAGGGAGTTCATTCCAGACACTAGGCCAGTTTGTATAAAGGCACAAAGACCTGGAGGTAGAATGTTGTGTGATCTCTTCTACCTTTAAGAATCTGCTTACCTAAGATCATAAATTCACAGGATTATAGATTTAGAGCTGGAAGGGACTACAAAGGTTGTTCAACCCAATCTCCTCACTTTGCATATGAGGAAACTGAGATGTAGATATTTTAATTGATTTGTCAAAGGTCACATAGGGCAACCAGGCTGCACAGCGGATAGAGAGTTGTGCCTGGAGTCAGAAAGATTTGAGTTCAAATGTGGCCTTAGCTACTTATTAGCTAGCTGTGTGAGGCTGGGCAATTCATTTTACCTCTGTTTGCTTTAATCCACTGGAAAGGGAAACGACAGACCGCTCCAGTATTTTTGCCAAGAGAACTTCTTGGACAGTATGGTCTAGGCTGCAGATACTGCTCCCCTGGGGCAGCTGGAATGATCTAGGTGGGGCAGTAGTAGCCTCAGGTGCAATTGGGGGGTGTTAAATAAAAATAAGGGTGTGGTAGAAGCATAAGGAAAGAAGAAAATATAAGAAACTTTTGTAAAACTGTTCATACATGTTTCATCTGTTGTGTAACAGAGTTAAAGTCATAGTGATTACATTGTTTTCCAAATAAACACACAAAATGCAAGTTATAACCAATCAGTGGTCAAGTCTGCCAACAGTTCTTAACAAGCAAGTGTTGGCAGGAGAGAGTGTCTCCCATTGTCGGGAAGTCTAGCACGCATTGGCAGAAATATATATGTGCATGTAATGATTGTTTACAACATGATGCTATATACTTACATGATGCAATAATGCATATCAAAATATCAATGCAGGAAACCCCCCACAAATTTACAATAAATTATTAAATTTAAGATGTATCATTTAAAAAAGTTTTACATTTTAAAAAAATGATGCAAATAAAAAAACATTAAAGGGTTAAAGAAAGTAGATTTCTGGTGGGGAGGGGCCAGGGTTGAATAATTTTTTTTTAATGGGGCAGTAGGTCAAACAAGTTTGGGAACCTATGGTGTATGGTGTCATAAAGAGTCAGATGTGCCCAAACAACTGAACAGTAACAACGAAGACAAAAGTCACACAGATAGAAAGTCTTTCTCTCTAGTTTAAAAAACAGCTTGAAAAACAAACAAACAAAAAAACAACAGCCCTGCTGAAAAAAAGAAAAGAATCACCAAAAAACTAACAGTAATTCTCTAAGTCAAAATTCTGTCCAGGCCAAGAGAAGCTCTATTTATACCTTTTGTCCTCAAGGGCATCTGAAAAACTATTAGAAGGACTGAAAGACAAGGAGAGAACTTTAAGAGTCTTCCTCTTTTAGGGAGAACAATTTTAAGAGTATCTAGTTCAAGGGAGAAAAGAAAATAAGGGTAGGGCTGATTAAGTAGGGCTGAATTGAGGGTGGAATCAGATAATAGGGACTGAAGCTAAGAAAGAATAAGATCTAATTCCCCTATTCATTCCAGGGATAGGATTAACTGAGAGACCCCAGTAGCCCTATAATTTTTCCTTTCCCTTTTTCTTTTGTACTCCTATGTATTCTTAGTAGCAAAACCTTTCTAGACAAAAGTCCGACGAGATGTGTGCTATTTTGAGGCAATCAAGTGGCAAAGTGTTTCATAGGGGATGTGAGAAAAATGTATGGTTGGGAAAAAAAAAAGGATGGGCTGGTTCCATAGCAAGGACAAGGCACAACGGATAGACAGCTTGAATTCTGTCTACCTCGTGTTCCAAGGACTTTCCTTCAGACCTGTCCTTGATGTATCATGGGCCACCTGTGGTAAATGTAAGGAAGGACATGGGCAAGAGTCACACATGATTGGCAGGCATGGGCAGCTAGCTGTCATCATCATTGGAGGGAATACTTGCACTGATGGGATCATAGATTCATTGAAGTTCTGCAATATGAGTGAACAATGGGAAAATGATGATCAGGGTATTATCAAATGGAGATTTGATCTTGGAAGTGGGAAAAAAAATGGAGAAAAGGGAGGCAGGAGGGATAGACTCTGAGATATTACAAGAATTCATTATTTCTACTCATTTCCATGGGGTCTAATCTAGATTCTAGTAATCCTTTGGATACAAGTCTTAACTGTGGACGCTGGGAGACCACAAGAATTTATTATGTCCATGGATTTCCATGGGACCTAACATTAGAATCTAGTTATCCTTTAGATACAAGTCTTAGCTTGCATAGTTTCTGACTCAAACTATGGCTGTCCAGAAGAGAACCCCAAGTATCCACTGCCTTTTTATTTCTCCCTAAACAACAAGCAGGATGCTCTCTGTTGTAATACCCGGAGGCTGGAGAAGACGTTTCTCCATTTAGCTTGGGTTACAAGTTGCTATGCCAGTGGCCTCAGCTGGTGGCATAGTTTGAATGAGCTTGTAGTCTGACCCTAGAGAAGATCTGAATAGTTCTTTGCAAAGTCCCACCTCCCAGACCTGGGAAATGGGAATCTCTACCCACACCCTTTAACTGTGTTTTTCTTTTGTTTCCTGTGTTTTTCTTTTGTTTCCTGTGTATTGTCTCATTTGAGTTAATGCACAGAAGTTTAGGTAGGATCCCTAACAGGAGGGGATTAGTCACAACCTCCCTTGAAGTTTAGAAGTGATATACGGGCTTGATGTTCCATACTTAGTTTTCTGGTCAAATAAGGACAAAATGAACCATCCTTGTAGTCATGTGTGCTGCTAGAACTCAGCACAGAAGCAAAAGCATCCCCTTCAGGGGAGGCATCCATGTGTAGCCTCCCATTGACCTGCAGTTGCACAAACCATAAATTAGAGGCCTAGAAGTCCAGAACACTTGTGACATGTGGCTGCTTGGAACACACAACATTCATTTTTACTGCCTTTTCTGTCTTTCTTATAGGAAGTAGATTCTATTTTCTCATAGCTCTGTGGCAAGTACACTTTTGTCATTGTAAGAGCCATTGAGAAAAATAAAACTTAACAAGTGAATTTAAAAATGATTTTTGAGGTATCTTTACTTTTTGTTCTGCTTAAATGATCTCATCAATGAATTAATCAATGAAATATTTATTGATTACCTAGTGTGCAAGGAACTGTGGGAGAAGTTTTTGGAATTACCCAGAAGAGATGTACAAAGACTTGGAATAAAACACAGACCTTACCATTGAGGATCTTTCAGTCTAGCTAGGGATGAAATGCAGAGACACAGCAAAAGACAACAAAACAATGCACATTAATTCAATTCAAGCATAAATTTTAATTTATTAATTATAATTTATTTTATTGATATATTACTTATTAATCCAATAATTATTAAATGACTGTTGTGCACAAAGGAACTGTGCTGAGTCCTTGAGATAGAAAGGCAAAAATGACACAGGACCTGCCTGCAAGGGCATTCTATCGAGGAACACAGAGGACTGCATGAGGACCAAGGCCAAATAACAAACACCTTCCATGTGTAAAGTACAGCATGTACACAGAGAAGTAAATAGAAGGTAATTCTAGGAGAGTAGAAGAATTAACAATGAGGTGGATTAGAAAAGATCTCACCCAGGAGGTGGCATCTGAACTGGGCTTTGAAGGAAGCTAGGGAAGGATCCTCTGAAAGAGAGATGACACAGGAGAGCATTCTAGATATGGGAAGCCACCCATGCCAAGGCAGGGAAGCAAGAGATGTCATATGTGGGAGACAATCAGCCAGTTTGACTGAAATGTGGAGTGCATGAAGGAGAGAAATGTGAAATGACTGGAAAGATAAGGAGGAGCCACATTCTAACGTACTCAGTGCTGAATAAGTGACCCCAACCACAAATTCCATGCAAGTTTACAGGTCAGATGACATCAGATTCTCTCCTGAAGACCTGCAGCTTAGTCATTTCAGGTTCTGAATCTTGATAGAACAGATGACTAACAGTCTGAATATGTATAACCCTAGGGGAGTCTTAGGTCAGGGACCATTTGTAGTTCAGAATCTCTGAGGATATGTCCTCTATGGCTGGTAGCAGCACCATTCCCTGAACAGAGAAGGCACTCAAATCTACCTACATTCCTTGACGATTCCATGATGATGTATGAGAGTGTAGAATGGACTACTGGGGAGGCAGAGTTGTTGATTTGGTATGAATTTATAAATTTAAACTGTTGTATGACAAGCATAATAGGCACCAGACAAATTAAGGCACTGAAAGGGATCCTCTCATTTGGAGGTCAGGATTATTTGATAAATGTTTTCCAGTCCTTTGGTTATTTTGGGGGGAAAAAGAAAGGGGAAATGTCCTGGACTTGGGGTTTGATAGGACCTGGATTTTATTTTATTTCTTTTGCTTTTTGGAGTGGGAAGGGCAGGGCAATTGGGCTTAAGTGACTTGCCCAAGGTCACACCCAAGGTCACATGGCTAGTAAGTGTCAAGTAACTGAGGCCAGATTTGAATTCAGGACCTCCTGACTCCAGAGCCTGTGCTCTATTCACTGTGCCTCCTAGCCGCCCCTGCATTTGATTTCTTGCTTGTTAGTTATTAGCTATGTGACCTTGATCATATCCTTTAACATATTATTAACATATTATAGTGAAAAGGATGGACTGGTGAGTAGATGCATAGTGCTCAGTTGATGCAGTCCCTACGTGGAAAAGGCTGGAGAGACTGTATTCAGAAAGGCTTTGATGATGTATAATGGATGAGGTCTCCTTGGTTTGAATCATTCCTTAGCTGATTCTGGTCCATTGTCCACACAATAAAGACATATTGTTGCTGGCTATATAGTTGGCATAAAAAGGTGAAACCTGGCCATCACTCCTATGTTCAAGTACAGAGACAAAGACTCAGACTTTGGTGGGGAAACAGGCTTCAGGTCTTCATTTTCTGAGTGGGACAGTATGGTCCCTGCCATTGCTTTGGTCTCTGTTGTGTACACTCTTCCTGCAATTTGGTGAAGGGAAATTGGAGATAGTTACAACCTTGTGAACTTTGAAAAGGCAGAACGGTGAGGCATCCAAAGAGCAGGAGCAGGGGCTCATCTTGGTCTAGGCAGGGATTTGTCAGAAATCAGATGGTGAGGAATGAAGCACTGAGTGACCTGCCCAGTGGTGGCTGAGATTTGGACTCATCCAGCAGCTATGGCAAATTTGGAATTGAACTTGGTGGCGTGAATACAGTATAGAAACTGCTTTTAGTTTGAGCCTACTTTCTCTAGGTACTAGGGTGGTATAGAAGAGAGGGTGGCCCCAGTTATTGAGAGGAAATGTCCATCCTACACACATCCTATAAATGTTCTTGCTATATATTCACAGTAAATGTCCCTTTGAAAAATCTAACTGATGTTTCGTGATTAAATGGAAGTAGGGAAAAAAGCAATGGTAGTTAAGGAGGAGAACGCCAGGGTCGTCAGAATCAGGGCTTGAGCTGATGGTTTTAGAGAAAGCCAATCCCACTGTCTTTCAGTAGTACTCCTAAAATCCTGAAGGGGAGATAGAGGTGGTTTTGCATGGAAAAATGAGTCAGAATCTCATTGTGATAATAATGGAAATGCATATGCTTCATCAGTCAGTCAGTCACCTAACATTAATTAAGCACCTACTGTATTAATTAAGCACCAGGCACTGTACCTTTAAGAGCTGGTACTTTAAATATACCATCTCATCTTAGCCTTGAAACAATCTTGTGACAGTACAAGTATTATTATCATCTTTTTACAGATAAGGAAACAGGTTGAGATACATGTTCAAAATCATTCAGCTGAAATGTCAGGCAGGATTCATACCTAGGTCTTCCTGTTCTACCTCTATTCACTATGCCATGTGTCTCTGTTGTTTGAAAAACTTTGTGAATTAGAAATGAAAATGGTCATTTCCTCCCTCTATAGCAAAAAACATAAAAACAAACCCAACCAAAAATCATTCTTTCCATGACTTCAGCTTGTGGACGTGCCCAAACAAAGCTACTGAAAGGATGTCCACTTTCTACAGACACTGTGACAGGGGAGGGGAGAAAAGCTCAGTCTTTGTGAATCTTTTGTCATCAGCCTGGATCCTAGGGCTGTCTGCTTTTAAAATTTCCAAGCTGCTTCATGGACATATAAGCTTTTGGATAACAATAGATCTGTCTTTCTTTCCCTTCCTTTCCTTCCAATGCTCCCTCCCCCCCCCCCATCTCTTCCCTTCTCCTTCTTTCTGTGTGTGTGTGTGTGTGTGTGTGTGTGTGTGTGTGTGTGTGTGTATGTGTGTGTATGTGTGTGTGTGTGTGTGTGTGTGTGTGTGTGTGTGTGTGTGTGTGTGGTGGGGGTGGGGCTGTGGGCGCAGTCTTTACCTGTGCAGTGATTTCAGGGTTATTCCCGCTGTCTTGCCTTATTAGGGCCTGCAGCTGCTGGGAGCCCAGGTTCCCCCTGCACACCTCTGGCCCCCTTGCGGGATGCAGGGGAATCACTCTGCCTAAGCTGGCTGATGTTCCCAGTTTTGAACAATCCCTCTCCCCCTTCCCCGCAAATAAAAGAGAGGAAAAAGGACAAAAGAAGAAAGGTGAACAGCCCTGCAACTCACTCATGCATTGTTCATTTCTAAATGAGATGGCAAAGCTTCTGTTAGTCCGCAGGGGCTCAGTCTGGCATGAGTCAGCAACCAGCACGATTTACTGCCAGTTGATTAAATTAGCATTTGTTATAAGCCAGAAAAGGGGAGGGGAAGAGGAAAGAAAATAGGGGAGGGGGCAGGGAGGAAGAGGGGGAAGGGAGGAACTGAGAAGAGAGAAGAAAAATCTTCTTCAAGGTTCCTGAATTATTTATGGCTTGGAACTCTACATGCTAACCCAGCGACATACTTGATAGAGGGGAGCTCCAAAGGTCTCTTCCCTTAAAGAGGCAGACGGAGCACATCCTTCTATGCCCTTGTGGCTCCAGGAGGAGATTTTTAAAAATAAAGGCAATAGGAGAGGAATGTTGAACTCGATTAATTCTATGGTGACCTTGAAGGCAGAAGTGCTGCATAGAAATTTTGCTTCCATTGCTTGAACAGGAAGTCAGGTTTTTCAGAAGTCCTTTGAGCAATGGTGCCTTTTGCTTTCTTTGTGTTTACTTGTGAAATCAGGGGGCTGTTTCTTTAGTGGGTGAAGGACAAGCTTTGGGACTTTTTGAGGGGAGAATGAGAAAGGGAGAGACAGAGAAAAAGAGAAAGAGAGAGAGAGAATGAGAAATAGAAAGAGAGAAAGGGGAGAAAAGAGGAGGAAAAGACTAAACAGGAGTGGAGGAGAGAGATAGAGGGGGAAAGGAGGTAAGAAAGGAGATGGGGTAGAGAGAGACACACAGAGAGACAAAGAAAGAGAAGAGAGAGAAAAAGAAAGGAGAGAGGAGGGAGAAATAAGAGAGAAAGAGAGAAGCAGAGAGAAGATTTAGAGGGAGGGAAGGAAAGGGAGGGGGAGAGAGAGAGAGAGAGAGAGAGAGAGAGAGAGAGAGAGAGAGAGAGAAAGAGAGAGGTGAGTACCACCGACTTGATTCTATGCATCTCCCCCTCCTCCTCTCTCTTTCCCCCAACCCTTTAGAGCTGAAAATTAATTTGGATGGAGTCTACTGACTGCTCCTAAATTTTGGAAAATCATGTTTCAATGTTTGGTGTGTGAAAATGAATAAGTTTTAACTTAAAATGTGTCTTTCTGTGTGAGGGATGTGTGAATACAGAAGAAAGATCCACATCTGTGCTAGAGAATGCAATTGGGGAAAGAGCACGTGGCTGCCCTGGATGGTCTGGGAAACCAGAGGGTGTGTGTGTGTGTGTGTGTGTGTGTGTGTGTGTGTGTGTAGGGGGGGAATTATTGAAAGCATTCTGTGTCTATGTATAAGGGCAGGGTGGAGAGCGTCTTTTGTTCTGGACCCTTCCAATTGCTGCAGACAAGAAAGCCTTTCCCCAAGCCCAAAATAACCATTGGCATCCAGATCTTAAGCCTTTATCTGCCAAGCCTAAGTGAGGAAAGAGAGAGCTGTTGGTGTCCTCCTATAGACTGATACTCTGACTCAAAAATAGCTTCAGGATATGTTTCCTTCTTTTCAGTAGAGGAGCCGCATGTGGACCACATTGTAACACAGGGTTTTTATGTTGAACAGAACTGTCTCGGAGAGCACGGACATTTCCTGAGAGAGAAGAGAAGAAAGGAGGGGGAAAGAGAGTGGCCAATTAAAAAGGGGGAAAGCAGGTGGAAGATAGCAAGAATCAAAGAAAAAACTAGTGCATTAAAGCTGAACGTGACCTTTGTAATAATCTCTTCCAGTCCATTCATTTTACAGATGAGGAAACTGAGGCCTGGAAAAAGCAAGTAGTTTGCCTAAAGTTTTACACTTAGCTACTGAGAAAGGACTAGGACCCCACACTCCTGACTCCCAGATGAGGGTTATTCAATTATGCCATTGAAAAGCGTGATTTTGCAAGAACACATATAAAATCATTGGATTATGGTATTCTAGATTTGGAAGAGTCTTTACTCAGGTTTTCTAAACCCCTCATTGAGCATTGGATTAAAAGTGAATCCCAGAGTAATTCAGAAATTTTAGTTCTTTATTATTATAATGGGAGGGGGAGGTCAGAGTTAAACGGTACCTTTCCTCAAAAGTTTGCAATTTGTCATTAAATAGGTAAGCATAGCAACAGATACACCCAAAGCAGATGAATGTTGCCAAACTAAAATGAAAAACATTTTCTTAGCCAATATTTAAAGTTTACCTTTCATTTATGTACAAATAAAATAGAAATGAGCTTTGCTTATCAGAGGAGTCAGAATTAGAAGGGCCCTTTCAATTTTGGCTTAAATATAAATAAGTATGTAATATGGGACCTAATGTATTTATTTTGACCCATTAAAAGGTTATAAACAAGCTAAAAATATCATAATGAGATAATAGAATCAATTTCCATAAGACTGAAAGAGATATCATGTACCATAGGCCACTGGGAACATCATGGCATCACTTTCAGAATGTCTTTTTGACATCTACTTTGAGCATGTAACTTTGACTAGGTCATTTTACTGCTGTGGGTCTTAGTTTCTGTATCTGTAAAGTGAGAGAGTTGAATTAGATCATGTCTCTGCAGACCATACTTATATTTAAGAGCTGTGACTATAGAGGACACAACTCAAGAAAGGCTTTTAAACTCTTGCCCCTCCCCTGCTCCGTGCTCTGGTTTACCTGCCTCAACCTGAACTCACAGGGAGAGGTATAAGGGTTTTTTTCCAGGGTGGCATGGGGAAAAGAGTAGTCACAGACAGCCACAGTGCTATAGCTCATTCTATGGGTTGGGAAAACCCCCTGCATCTACACTTACAATTTTAGTTATTGAGCCCCTATCAGTGTGTTTCCTATTTATACAAATCGAGTCACAATATACCATTAACTCTTAATCATGAAAGGCAAAGATGGAATAATCATACTATAACATTTATTGAACAGAAGAAAAAATAGGAATGATTAAAATATAAAAATCAACCATAATCCTAGGTCATAATTTCCCAGCAATGTACACAATTTCTGGATGAGGGAAAGAGGGGAGAGTGGGAACAAATGTATAGAACCCTAGTACTGAGGCATATATATAAGGAAACCCATGTGCCTGGGGAAACTCAACTCTGGACTCCAGGAAGATATGTCTGTGATCTTTTTAGAGAATAGTCTATATACTATGCATCACCTGCTGGGTGAAACTACTCCTTTTATGAGATTTTTGTTCTTTCCATGGTAAATTGCTTTCTGCTACATTGTGGCTGCTGAAACAATAGTTTTTGTTAATAAGAACTTTAAACTTGGGGTCTTCAGAGGTCTATGTATCAGAATCAATGAATTGTAGCCATTTCTAACACCAACCAGTACTTTTGCCTCTAAGGTGCTTTCACTAGAGTCCTCTAAGCCCTTTATTTGAGGGGGTGGGATTTTCAGGTCCTCAGAACTGTTTGTTTTTCTTCAAACTATGTTTCTCTGTATTTCACAGAAAATATTCTTTTCCTCTCTGCAAATAATTTGTTTACTTTAGAATGGGGGAATGCATTTTGCACAAATAAAGAGGAAACTGAGAGAATTTATGGATAGTCCTTACAAATTACTCCTCCTTTCCCCCTTGAATTATTTAGACAATTATATGAGTATAATAGATTCTGTAATTTTTTTTTCCTGAAAAGATATATCAAGAATCAATGTGTCAACTTTTTCTCTGTACTTCAGTCTCAGGGAAGTCCCTGGGCACACACTTAAAAACGACTGCTTCAAATATTTTTCTCACCACTGTAAAGTGGGTAGAATATAGCGGACAGATAATCTCCTTCATTGCTTGCAAGACATGATGTCTTGGTCATAGGGTCAATATCACTCAGCAGAGCTGCAGTGCCTATAGAAGCCTCTGCCATGGACCCCATCATGGATCCCCAGTGACTTCTCTGACCTTTTGAAGCTTACAAGGTCACAGCCTAGTCTATTCTATCTCAATATTCATTCATTTAAGAGTAGAAAAGAACAAACACAAACAGGCAAAGGAACAGAGGCAGCATGTGTTCACAGCCACCTGTCTGCCCAGGTGGGGAGAGGAAGCTGCTGGCAATACATTTTTCCCCATCTGGAGGCTCACAGTAGTTCCTGCCTTGGTTGGTCACCACCAGAAAAGTAGAGAGAACAGTATAACTGGTTCTTTATGGGACTTGGGGGATACTTTCCCTATGCTATTGTTTCCAAATCTACTTGGGACTAGATTCAATATAGTCTTCATTGAATCAGCTTCATGCAACTGGTAAGTTACATCCAGCTGTCTTTAACAAATCGCTTAGACCTCATATCATAGTAAAGCAAATCAGTTTAACTGGATTAAGGAAACAATAATACCCAGAAGCAGCAGGTGTAGGTAGTATGAATTGTAGCAGACGCAGTCTCCTCCAAAGTCAAGTTTCTCTTCCACCCTGTGAAAGTAAAACTATTTACTCTTGTACTTTAGCTAAGTTTGTAAGAGATATTGGTTGCTAACTGTTCAGGCATTCTGCTTGGCGAGGTTCTGGCTGGCAGAGTTTCTCCTGCTAAATCAGAATAGCCTTCCCCTCTCCTAAGTGAATCTTCTAATTCACATTTTATAGCGGCAAAAGATGAAGACATTCTATGGCAATAATAAAATAGAAATACATAGTTTGTAAGGGCTTTTAGAATTATCCGATAAAGAGACCCAATGTATATGCTGACACCTAGCCTTTGAAAAGATGTCTCATCTGTTTAAAGACTCTGTATTTCCATCAGGGGCCATGGTTAACAAAAGAAGTCCCTCTCTCAATTTGGTAAACAATAAAACACTATCTCTTAGTTCATTCTGCATAAATAAGGCATTCTTATTCTTAGTTTGGTCCTCATAAACTCCCTCTATTGATCAAGCTACTGATTCTAACTCTGGAATTCAGATCACTCCCGGAATTGATTGTCTCCTATTCAAGGGAGACTGATTAGGTTTTTGATTCTAGGGACACTGAAGACTTTAGACCAGACACCATAAATCTAGCACTTCTTAATTTTTATAAACCATAAAGAGTAATTGCTGCTGCATGCTCCCACAAATCCCAGGCTGGTGTCGACTCTGTCCCTATTCCCTATGATATAGGAAGGAAACTAGGCAGTCACTTACAAAGTGGCTGAATCTTTAAAACTTCCAGACTGAGACAGTCACTCTCTAGTCCTGTGGGGGGGGGGGGAGGGGGCGAAGGTCTCATTGACCCATGGTAAGGGCGATAGACCCACACTGCATGAAAGGCCAGGGTTCTCTGGTACCTCTAAGGAGGTTGGGGTATCTCTGCCATTGGTTTAAGTCCCTATTGATTGTGTTTCCTTTGATTTTAGGGGTACAAGCACTCTAGTTCCATTGAAACATTTAACAGTGAGATTAGCTTTTTCAAAGGAATATTTACTACAAAGATAAAGCAAGAACAAGCACATCAATATTCTCCAACATTTGAGGGGCATAATACACCCTATATAACCTCAGTCTCTGGGAATGGGATGAGGATTAGGTTCACAGCCTAGCTTACTTCCTATAATAGCATAGTCTTACCGAATTATAAGTCTAAAACGCCCTGGTTGGTACCCTTGTTTCTCAGGGTTTCCCTGCTGGGTTGGTAGCAACATGTGGTTTGGAATCTTTTTTTTTTTTTTTTGCTTTTTGGAGGGCAGTTGGGGTTAAGTGACTTGCCCAAGGTCACATGGCTAGTTTTTGTGTTAAGTGTCTGAGGTCGGATTTGAACTCAGGTCCTCCTGACTCCAGGGCTGGTGCTCTATTCACTGCGCCACCCAGCCACCAATGTGGTTTGGAATCTTGACTCCAAGTTCAAGACACAAATTAATGGGTACAGAGCTCCCCACTCCCTGCATCTAGAAGTGAAGTGGAATGAATGAAACAACACCCAAAACCCAAGCTGATTTCTCAGGACGACAGGGTTTAAAGGGGAAGAGGAAAGTGGCCTTTCTTCAACCCGGCTTAGTACATTCTGCCTATGCTGTGAGTCATTGAGACCTTCACCCCTGGATGTCACTCAGAAAGAGTGAATCTCCCAGTCTGATAGTTTTAAAGGCACAGTCTATTCTGGCTATGCAGCCAATGGAAAGAGGCTATTCCTACCCAAATACGAGGGGAACACAGAGTGTCTTCTCCTAGAAGCAAAATCCTGGGACCTCCCACATGAATACCTCCATCTTAGGTGATTTGAACATGTGCCAAATCTAAGAGATACATACACACACACACAGACACACATGTACATGTATGTGTGTGTGTCTGTGTATGTGAATAGTGTGTGTATTTAAAAGATAGTCTCTTTAGGTGGGTAATTCAGATAAATGTGGGGATTGTTCTTCCCCCCCACCCCCCCATCTATTTGAACCTGAGTTTAAATCCTACTTCATGCACATGGTAATCATATGACCCTGGGCAAGCCACTTAACCTCTCTCAGTCTGCTTCCTTAGCTGAAAAAGACTATATTTCCTAAAGTTATTGTGAGAATCAGATGGGATAACATGGGATAATACATAAGTATTCTACAAACCTTAGGGCTCTCTATAAATGCTAACTCTTGTAATAGTACTAATAATCATTACATAAGTGCCTAAGATTCCATCAGTTATTTATGCAATAAATATTGAAAAGTCAATGAAATTCCCTGAATCACACCAGTTGCAAGCAATATAGGTAGTACTCATTTGTGTGTTTAGACCAAACCATAAGACTTTAGTTGATATACTGTAGAGAAAATTGGTTAAGTTCCTATAGAGATAACCTAACAGCCATCATTCTGTTTTCAGTGATTAATTAAAGAAGGTTTTTTTCTTTTCCTTTTAAACTGAGTCATCTGGAAAATTTTCTGGATCACTGCTTCTTTTGGAGATGAATCCCAGACATCTTAATTAAAAAAATCTTGCATTAGTACCTTTGTAAGGAAGAGCCTGGGCCAGGAAAACAAGAGGCCTGGGATTTCTTCTCCAGTGCTTTGCCACTGGCAAGTCAGGGCATATTCTGGATTAAGTTTTTTTTCAGGAAATGGAGCCAATCCTTCTGGCCACTTATTTACTTCATAGGAGTCCCCTGAACATTAGTATTCTCTGTGAAGTCAGGAAAACCTTAGGAGAAAGATGTTAATATATATTCTGAGCTACTATCACAATTTGCCACTTTGGATGAATTGATGTCAATATCTCATTCAGACACCCTCTTTCTTTGATCTTATGATTCATAGCTATGTTGAAGGCTAGATAGATCTTTGGAAGGAACTATTTCTTTATGCTCATAGGATTTCATATAACCACTGTCTTTTTTTCAGGAATAAGGTGATGTACCGTCCGAAGAACCCCAATCCATCTGTGTTTTCAAGACTTTACTCCAAGTCAACTGAGCTAATGAGAGAAAATGGGAGTCTCACAAGATCTGAGATCTAGTTTTTTAAAAAAGAAAGCCCTGATTTCTCTAACAATCATGCATTAACTGACGACAATTGTTAAGATATTTATGACATTGTTGTCTAATTATAGCTACCTCTCGTATCTTTCAGTTGAAATTATTCAGAGAAGTCAAAAGATGGCACAAAATCAAGTATTTAAAATAATCACCGGGTACTATAATAAATCAGATATTTACCCTTTGATAACTATTAATAAATCTATAAATATCTGTTAAGTACTTACTAGATATCAGATAAAATCCTAAACGTTGGAGATAAAAGGACAAAAACAAAACAGTCCCTGCCCTCAAAGAGCTTATGGTATATCAAGAGAGAAAACTTGTATGTATGTAAGTAAATACGAAATATTTAGAAGATAAATGCCTAACAGAAAGCATTAGCAGCTGTGTGTGTGTGTGTGCACACACGCACTTGTGCAGAAAAGCGTCAGTTGTATAAGCTACACTTTTAAGGGAAGCGAGGTAAGAATTTAACCAAGAACTCTGATAGATCTATGAGTTCACCAGTCTGGGCTCACCTTGCAACAGTACAGCTCACAACTAATACACACTTCCTCAGCATGTCCATAACTTCCCATGATCTCCTATCTATGATGGTATTATCTAAAATAATAAATCAGTCACCACTAAGCATAGGTAAATTTAATAATACTTGTTTATAATTATATGCCTTTAAATAGATTTCAATGTGTAAAATGTCTTAATTTTTCAGTTTTTCTCTACAAGTCTTCATCAGTATTCTTTGCCTTTCACTTATGCTCACTTTTTCTCATTTATGATCATAAGGTATATTTTCTTCAGGTCCTTTTTTTCCTCCTTTGCGTTACACTATAAAAGTTTTTCTAGATTTCATTATATTAATTTACTTGTTTATCTTAATCTCAATATAATAATTAATATACAACAATTTATTTAACTATTCCCCTATTATAGGATATTTAGGTGACTTACAATTTGTTTTTTTTTTTATTTTGTAATTACAGACAGAGTTGCTTTGAAAATCTCTGAACAGATAACTTGGTCTTTGTTTTGGATGACACTTCTAAGGTATATTCGCAACAATGGAATTCTGGTCTCAAAGATTAGATCACTTTTACTGCAGATTGTCAGACTGCACTCCAAAAATGCTCTGGAACTTTCTAATTCTACTGGTGAATGATATATCTGTTTCTCCCCGGCCCTACCAATACTGGGTTTTGCTTCATTTAATTATTTTGGCCAATTTGATTTGTGATGTGATATATTAAAATTTGTGATTTGCATCTCTTTAGTAGTTAGTGAAGTTAAACATTTTTTTCAAATGCTTAACTTTTTTGTGTATATTTTCTCTTTGGAAATTTGTGTATTCGTTGACATTGACTAGATAGTTAATTACCTTTGTGACTGGGAGTTAGTTCATAAATTTCTAGCGGTTACTCATGAATTTTGGATGTCATGGCTTTATCTGTCGTATGTATTGCATATTTTCCTCATCTTTTTCTTTTTTTCTCTTGATCCTGTTTTTGTTGCATGGAACTGTTTAAAATAATTAATTAATAATTGATACATAAATAAATGTTGATAAGCCCACTTCTCTTAACCCTAATAATTCCCTATATTCGTTGAATGAAAAAAAATCTTCCCTCCACACTGAGATAAGTATGCCATTTCATTTTCTTCCATATTTTTTACAGGTTTAAAAAATGTTTACCTCTTTCATCTAGCTGGAGTTCCCAGAGCTGTGGTATCGATTATGGGTCTAAAACAATTTCTCACCAACCTAAGGCAGCTAGGTGGTGCACTGGATAGAGTGCTAGACTTGGCGTCAAGAAGATCTGACTTCATATCCAGCCTCAGTCACATATTAGCTGGGTGACGCTGAGCAAGTCACTTAACCTCTGTCTGCCTCAGTTTCCTCAATTGTACGATGGGGTAATAACAACACCTACCTTTCAGAATCACTGTGATGATCAAATGAGATAATATTTGTAAAGCACTTAATACAGTGCCTGACACATAGTAGGTACTTCAAAAATGTTTAGTCCCCCCCACCCAACCCCCAATTACTAACAAATTTTCTCAAGTATATTTGTTAAATAATGAATCAATTTCACAGTAAAATTTTTTTTCTTATTTACATTCTATCTAATTCAACAAGACGGTATTAAGCCCTGATTATGCAGAAAGCAACATACTAGATGCTGGGGACTCAAAGACAAAACAGTCTCTACCCTTGAGGAGCATATATTCTACTGGAAATAGGGTGCATAACATGGAAGCAGTTAAGTATATATGTGACACCTTGTGGAGGGAGATGACACTCACAGTGAGGAGAATCAGGAAATTCTTCTATAGTAGGTGAGCTATTAACTAAAGGTTGAAGTTAAACCAGGTGAGAGGTAGAGGGAAGAGAGTTTTCCAGGGAATTGCTTAACCAAAGATGGGGGATGAAGTGGTGTATATGACTTAAGGCAAGAACTATATATTGACTATAGAACTACCCTGTAGAACACAAGAAGGGCGATAATGTAAGAAGGGGAGTTACGTAGTCAGATAAGCAACTAGGTGACATAGTGGATAGTGTTGGGTTGGAGTCAGGAAGACCTGAGTACAATCCTGCCTCAGACATTTACTAGCTGTATAACCCTGGGAAAATCACTTTAATGCATGATGTCTCAGTTTCCCTATCTGCAAAATGAAGATAATAAGAGAACCTACCTCACCAGGCTATTGTGAGAATCAAATGAAATAATACTTGTAATGCATTTTGCAAGGCTTAAGGTACTATATAAATGCCATTAAAATTAATAGTATTTTATTTTTTTCCAATTACATATAAAGGCAGTTTTTTTTTACATTTTTAATGAAATTTTGAGTTCTAAGTTTTCTCCCTCCCTTTCCTCCCCATAAACATATATAATATAATACATATTATATATAATAATATAAACAATGTGATATAGGTTATACATGTGCAATCATGTAAAACATTTCCATATTAGTCATAGCTGTAAAAGAAGAAACAGACCAAAAGAAAGATAAAACCCACACAAAATAAAGTAAGTGAAATTAGTATGCTTCTATTCGCATTCAGACTCCATCAGTTCTTTCTCTGGATGAGGATGGTATTTTCCATCATGAGTCTTTTGGAATTGCCTCAGATCATTCTACTGCTGAGAAGAGCTGAGTCAATCATAGTTGATCATCACACAATGTTGCTGTGTACAATGTTCTCCTGGTTCTGTTCACTTCACTCAGCATCAGTTCATGTGAGTCTTTCCAAGTTTTCCTGAAATCTGCCTGCTGGTCATTTCTTATAACACAACAATATTCTTTGCATTCATATACCATAACTTGTTTGATCATTTTCCAATTGATGGGCATTCCCTCAATTTTCAATTTGCCACCACAAGAAGAGCTATCATAAATATTTTTGTACATGTGGGTCCTTTCCTTTTTTTTTTTTTGTTATGATCTTTTTGGGATACAGTGGTATTGCTGTATCAAAGGGTATGCTCATTTTGTTTGCTCTTTGGATATAGTTCCAAATTGCTCTTTAGAACGGTTAGATCAAATCACAACTCCACCAACAGTGCATGAGTATCCCAATTTTCCTATGTCCCCTCCCACATTTATCATTTCCCTTTTCTAATATATTAGCCAATCTGATGGGTATGAGGTAGTATTTTTGAGCTGTTTTAATTTGCATTTCTCTAATCAATAATGATTTAGAGCATTTTTCACATAACTATAGATGGCTTTAATTTCTTCATCTGAAAACTGCCTGTTCATATCCTTTGGCCATTGATCAATTGGGGAATGACTTGAATTTTTATAAATTTGACTCAATTCTCTATATATTCAAGAAATGAAGCCTTTATAAGATATACTTGCTGAAAAAATGTTTTCCAGCTTTCTGCTTTCCTTCTAATCTTGATAGCCCTGGTTTTGTCTGTGCAAAAACTCTGAATTTAATATAATCAAAATTATTCATTTTATATCTTGTAATATTTTCTGTCTCTTGTTCTTTTCTTCATAGATTAGATAGGTAAATTAGTCCATGTTTTCCTAATTTGCTTACAATATCACCATTTATGTCTAGATCACGTACTCATTTTGACTTTATCTTGGTATATGGTAAGATGTTGGTCTATACCTAGTTTCTGCTATACTGTTTTCCACTTTTTCTCTGAAGGTTTTTTTTTTTTCTGCCAAATAGTGAGTTCTTATCCCAGAAGCTTTGGATTTATCAAGCACCATATCATTATGGTCATTTACCACTGAGTCTTGTGTAGCTTATCTATTCCACTGATCTACCACACTATTTATTAGCCAGTATCAGATTGTTTTGGGGATTGCTGCTTTATAATATAATTTGAGATCTGGTACAGTCAGGTTAGCTTCCTTTGGCATGTTTTTTCCCCCCATTAATTCTCTTGATATTCTTGACCTTTTGTTCTTCCTCTTTTGAGAAGATTATTTTGGCAGTGACAGGGAGCTTGGCTTGAAGATGGCATGAGGTAGAAACTGAGAGTTCAGTAAGGAAGCTTTAGAAATGATCCATTCAGAAAGTGATGAGAATCTGAGCTAGGAAGGTAGATGTACAGGCAGAGAGAGAAGTTGTAAATGTAGAGTAGACAAAATTTGGCAACCTGTTAAATATAATTTGTAAGGGACACAGAAGAGTTAAGGGTAGATCCAAGTTTGGAAATTTCAGTAAGTAGAAATATGGTGGTATGTTTATTACAAACAGAGAAATTTGGAGAATAGTTTTAGATGATTTAAAGAATAATCTTTTTTGTAATGTGTTTTAAGATCTGGGATTATAAGACCATCTTTTTTAACCTTTAAAAAAATCTTATTCTCCATGTGTCCCTCACTACTGATGTATATTTTCCCACCTCTGTAATTGTTTGCCATTTCATAAAGAATTCCTTGGAATTTTGATTGGTATCTCATTTAAGGAGTATTATCATTTTCCCTATCACACCCTGACCCATCCATGAATATTTTCTATCTCTCCAATTATTTAGATCTTCTTTATTTTAGTCTTTATAGTTTTACAGTTATCATGAATTTTTCTAGATGAGTTAATTTTCAGATATTATATTCTTTGTTATTATAAGTAAGCTTTCTTTTTTTTTTTTAGGATATTTTCTTGATCTTTATTAAGTAGTAATATTCTGGTGTGCTGATTAAACAAATCCTGAGACTTTGTTAAACTCATTATTGTCTCCATTAATTTTTTAGTGGAGATAGTTAGACATTCTAGATACACTTTCATGTCATTTGCAAATAATGGCACTTTTGTTTCTTCATTTCCAGTGTTAAACTCTCTAATATTTTTTTTCCTGGCTTCTCGAAATTGCTGGAATTATCAATGCTATGTCAAACCAAAGTGGGAATTGTTGTTTCTTTGCTTTTAAAGACAATGCTTCCAGTGTTTCTCCATTGAATATTATATTGACTTTTGGCTTAAGGTAGATACTTTTTTTAATTGCATCAAAAAAATCTGTTTAGTTCTATTATCTTTAGTTAGTTTCTTAAAAAACCAAGAATGAATGTTGGATTTTTATTAATGGCTTTCTCTGAATCTATTAAATTCATCCTATGGGGTTTTAGACTTTTTGATCACATATTATGCTAGTTTGTTTTATGTTGAACCAGCATTGCATATAAACACAAACTCTGTTTTACTTGATAAATAATTTTTAATATATTGTTGGAGATTTTTAGTTCATTTTTATTGAGTATTCTTGCAACTATATTCAACATAAAAATCAATCTTTTAACTTTCTTTTTATTATTGTCTTTGTTACATTTTAAGATCAACTTCATATTTTCCTTATTAAAAATATAGGGTCCTACCAGCTTTTTTTTTAATATGGATAACTAATTGAGAAATATCTCTTTAAAACTACTTGGAGAGAGAAATTTGGTATCATTTTGATTGCCACAAAGCAGCAGGCATTAATGCAATTCAAATGCTCATTAAGCTCTTTTTGCTTTTTTTTTTTGGAGGGAGGAAGGCAGGGCAATTGGGGTTAAGTGACTTGCCCAAGTTCACACAACTAGTAAGTGTTAAGTGTCTGAGGCAGGATCTGAAGTCAGGTCTCCTGACTCCAGGGCCAGTGCTCTATTCACTGTGCCACCTAGCTACCCAAACATTAAGCTCTTTTTGGTTAGGCTTTGAGAGAGATAAGATGTGGGTCTTACATTTCTGGCTCTATAGTCCAGTAGGGAATATAGTACATACACAGAAATTTCCCATAGATCTTTTAACACTGATAACTCTGGTACAAAATGCTTTAGAGACAACAAGCTATATAGTAAAAGTACAATGAAGCCAAATAAGGAAAGAAGGCTGGACTTGGAATCAGGGGAAATCTATGTCTGACAATTACTTGCTGTGTGACCCTGGGAAAGTCACTTAACTTCTCTCTGTTTCCTTTTCTGTAAGATGGAGATTATGATATGTTAGGTCTTGTATTACTGTGTGACCTTGTGCAAGTCACTTAACCCCAATTGCCCTCCAAAAAGCAAAAAAAAAGAAAGAAAAGAAAATAGGTCTTGTATTGCAACAAAGTTGTTGTGACAACTAAGGCAACATACACACACACACACACACACATATATGTATATATATATATGCATATACACATACACACACATACATACATATTATATATATATATATATATATATATATATATATAACATAGCCTTTTGTAAACAATAGGTTACTATATATCATCTATTATTATTAAAGAGGTTTAAAACAATGCCATTTGAGATGGAAAAGCAAGAGTTGTTACTGACATCAGGGAGTAGGGAAGGATTCATGGAAAAGGTGGTATTTTGAATTGATTTTTAAAGGCTAGATGGTACAGTGAATAGAGTGGGTCAAGAGTTAGGAAGACCTGAATTCAAATCTTGCCTCAAACACTTACTAGTTGTGTGACCCTAAGCCAATCACTTAACCCAGTTTGCCTCAGATTCTTCATCTGTAAAATGAATTGGGGAAGGAAATGGCAAGTCACCCCAAATTGGGTTTTAAAGTCAGACACAGCTGAAAACACCTAAACAACAAAAGGAATTGAATATTTTTAAGATATCATATGTGTGAGGCAATAAATATTTGTTGAATGAATAAATAAAGGAATGGAGCCATCCTTTGGAATCTCTGAACCCATTTGGATTTACTATCCAACAACCTAAGTTACTCTGAAAATATTCAACCAAAGACTTTCTACTGTTTATCAAGAGGAAAATATGATGTAGTATATACTCAAATGATAAAAGAGGACCAGATGATCTAGGCTGCTCCTGTTGCCATAAAGCATTGCAGAAAACCTTTTTTTCTGTAGTCCAGCAGTACTTAAATAAAGGTATTTTTACAATGATGAAACTTCTCAGTCTTGGTAGTTCAAGAAAGAAGCTTTCTGGAAAAAAAAACAGACCAAAAAAAATTGTCCTATCATGACATATTGGGCTTCAAATAAATTCTTCAATTTTCTTTGGACCAATCATCCAGCTTTATAAAAACATTTAGCACATGGGGACAGGACCTTATTAAGAGAATGAAGCTGGAGTAGGGTGGCAAAGCATGTTCCCTCTCTTTGTTGCTGCCAAATAAGGGCCTTTGTTTTTATGGTTACAGGGTTGAGTAGAAAGTTATCCTTACTTTTTGTTTCCTCTTTTCTAATTAGCAATAATGATGATAGTGGTGGCAGTTTGCATTTATAAAGTACTTATTATGTCCTTGGAACTGTGCTAAGTACTTCTACAAATAACTCGTTTTATCCCCACAACAACCCTGGGAGGTAGATAATACTGTTATCCCCATTTTCTAGTTGAAGAAACTGAGGCAAACAGAGATTAAATGACTTGCCCCAGATCACACATCAAGTTGGCAATACATTCTTTAGTAGAACAAAATTCTTATGTCACTAGTATATTACACCTACTGCAACACTTTTATTGATATTATAATAAATACTGAGTTATGAATATGTGATAATATGGTAGAATTTATCAACTCTAATTGCTTGGGATTTAATTTGCTTTTAGTTTAAAAATCTGCATCCTTCAACATAATATGCATTTTGATTAAATTTTAAAATGTGAAAATTGTTTCTGATCTAGAAATGCAGTGTCAAATTACAAAGAGAATTTGTGGAGAGAATGTTTGCAGTCAACAATGTGCATCAAAATGATATACACTTATCCTTTCCACATCTTGACCTTCCCCATTGCCCTTTTGATATATCATGGGTTTGCACAAGAAAATAAATGGTAATTTTGGGGGGAGTTTTGTGGAAGCTGAATACCTGAAGGCCAGAAGATACAGAAAAAGTTTAGGAACTCAGAAATACATAAAATATATGTATAGTATTGTACAGTATCAATATTTTTTCTCTTTTAATATAATAATTAAACTTCTTTTATAAGAAGGGATGACCAAAAAATTTTATGTGGATTTTCCAGATTGCAGGATGTAACGTTAATGGAATTTAATATCTTCCCCATCCATTAATAGGCTTCACTGTGGAGCCAATTAAGGGAAGCTTGCTTAGGAGAGGCTTGCTTGTAGAAAGACTTTCACAAGTTTTTCTAATTTTTAATTAGGCACTGAGCCACAGAGTTGTGATGCTTTCTGTCTCTGAGAAGTGTACATATATTCTGAGTTGGTATTTTGCTTTGGAGGCTTGCTTGTGAGAAGTATCTTGTGATTCCCTAGTTGAGATTCTGAGTGGCCTTGTGTTCAGAGATCCCTGACTGCTCAGATGTAAAGGCTCTCTTGATCCAGGGATGTATATAAAGTATACAGATGATTCAGGCAGTCAGATCCCTGTCTGTTGGTCTTTATTTCTCTGCTTATATTTTCTCTGCTTGTATTTTCTCTGAAGTTCAGGAAGCTGACTTTTCCCCTAAACTAGTGAATGTGATTAAAAAAAATTGTTGACCCCCTTAAACAGCTATCTTTCCTAGTAAAGCAGATCGAAGAACTATGTTAGCAGCCATCCTGGATATGCCAGTGTGGTTGTTACTGCACAGGGGCTCTGCTCCCCTAATCCCCACAATGTGGAAGGGGTAACTATACAGAATTTCCAGTAGAAAGAGCTCCAGTGATATGATGAGATGCCAAAGGCCAGAAAGGACTTGTCAAAAAGCCTCTTCTATCCTACAATTAACAGATGTTAAAATGTATTAGGAAATCATTCCTTTATTCGGTGTTTATTAAGATCTGATTGACTGTGGTCAGAGAACTGACTATTTTAGATCTTGAAGAAGATACACAAATAAGTAATAATCACTTCCTGTCATCAAAACCTTACAATGTAGCACAAGGGTTCTTTCTCTGGGGTTCATGAACTTGTCTTAAAAATTTTAATAACTGTATTTAATATATTAATGTTTAAAATATTATTTCATATTATACTATATCATATAGATTATATTAACATAATAGTAATATATTAATTATATATAATTGCATGTCATTATATATAATTAAATGTTTTAATATTTAATAACTATTTCAATAGAATTAGTTTCTATTATAATCCTACGTATTTAATTTTATGCATTAAAAATGTTATTCTGAGGAGTCCACAGGCATCACAAGGCTGGACTAGCAGGGCCCACGACAACAAAATATTCTGATTAAGGTTAAGAACATGAAATCTAGATTAGATCTCATGTGTAGGAAAAGTAACAAGAACCACATTTGATTACCCTACCCTACTCCAGGATAGGTAAGAGATACATCTCTCATTTACCTATTAACAATTAGTTTTAGTTTAGATCTTCCTCCTGTATCTCACCTCTGACTCATACTGGCTGTGTGATCCTGGACATATTACTTAATCTTTCTGTTCTCTAGGCCACCTTCTAAGACTATGATTTGTAGAGAAGGCCAAGACCTAGACTGTTTGACGGAATTTTTTTCACCCTTAGTGTTCCCTATATTTGGATTGAGTCATTATCTCTATTCTTATTTCAGATACATACACAGTCTAGAATAGAGATGTCAAAGGTGCTTGGACCACTGGTGCCGCACAAACTAGATTAAAATGTAATGGAGAAATATTTAACAAAATTAATTTTAAAAATGCAATAAAATGTAGAGAATATTACATTGTAAAACTAGGTAAACATGTGGCCCATGGAGATCCTTAGGTATAGCTTAGTCGACCCAGTTTCTAGTTGAATTTGACACCACTGGACTGGAAATACACAGAAAGGTATCAGCATTTTGACACCCAAAGATATCACCGGCTGTTAATTAGTATGAAAAGCTGATTTGCAAGAGATGAAGACCACCTGGGTGGACTTAGGAGGACTTTCCTCTCTGCTTCTTTTCTAATTAAATTGCCGATGTAGAAATGGTCAGTAGATGCATCAGAAAAACAGAATTGGTCAGTTGATTATTTTACTAACAAAAGGTTGATACTTTAAAAGCACTTACTGGATTTTTGAAAAGTGAGAGAATTAAATTTCTTTTTGCGCAAACCAAAGAGCAAAAAAAAAAAGTCAAATGTGTGTATGGTGGGAACTGAAATGATTGGGGATGGAAGTATATTTTTTCTTTGAGGTATACAGATTGTAAAAATAAGGTCTGTTTGAAATGTGGACAAGCTGAGTGCCCCAGCTGTATGCCTTCTGTTCACCTAGAGCAGTTTCACACAAGTAAATCCAGAGACCACCCCATGGGGATTCTTCTAAAGATGGTACCCTCCCTTAAAAATAATAATAGAGAGATTTTTCCTTAAACCATTTTAAGAAAAAACACTTAAAGCCAAGAGTCAAAACAATATGAAATAAGAAACATCAGAAGTATTTCCTTCACACAGATAATAAAACAAGGATGTGTACTTTTACCACTTTTATTGAACATAGAATTGAGAATTCTAGGAATTGAAAGACCTGAAAAGATCTTTTTGGTGGAACTTACAGCATTTGAGTAGAATGGAATTTCAGAGGTTAATCCATGCCTGAGCAAGAATTCACCTACATAATATTGGACAAATGGTTGTCATCTTTTTCTTGTAGTCTTCTAGTGAGGGAGGAGGGACCCATTTTCTACCAAGGAAGTCCATTCTACATTTGGACTTAGGGAGTTTTTCCCTTATATGGAGCTGAAATCTGACTCTGCACCCTCTGCTCACTTCTGTGGTGCTGTCTGTCCTCTGGGGCCATGTAAACCAAACCCAATCTCTCCCCTACATGACAACTCTTTGAATACCTATAAAACCACAATTCTATTTCCTCTAAGTCTTCCCTTCCCCAAGCTAAACATCCCCAGGTTCTTTAGCTTATCCTTATATGTTATGATTTCACTTAACTATCCTCTGGATGCTCTCCAAATTATCAGTGTCCTTCCTAAGATGTGCCTAGAGCTGAAATGAATATGCCAGATATGGTCTGATTAGGCCAGAGCACAGTGTGAATATCACCTTCCTAGTCCTGCACACTATGCATCTCTTACATTTAGCCACAGGCTCTTCCTGTCCATTGACCATATGCTTTCCCTCTAATAAATGTTTATTGAATTGAATGCCCAATCCTTCTTAGCCCCTGTTCTTTAAAGAGAGCTGTTTTAGATCTGAAGGAAAACTTAGACCCTTCTCTATCTCCTCCCTCCTGAGCAAAGAGGTAGTCCCTGAAATACTACTCTTTCTTGACTATCCATCATCCTGTTCCTTTTTAAAGTCTCTTTGTAAATGTTGTAGATCTATGTCTTTGAAGAAGGCCTGAGGACACAAGTTGGCAGTATTATTCTTATAGAGTTGTTGACATGCAATCCTCACAATTCCTATGGTTTTCTATGTAGGGAAGCTGAGATTCTCTCGGGGATTAACATGATTGCTGAATTTGAAGGTGAAGTCCATTGGTTACATAGTGGAGATAATC
>CM053580.1:66849775-66903506 GCA_028627135.1 Pseudochirops cupreus | reverse complement strand
TACTCCTTCCTACCCTCACTTCCTTTTTTTTTCTTCCCCCCACTTCCCTTCTTGGGAGGAGGTTGGATTTGTCAGGTAGCTATGCAGCACTTTAGGGATGTTGAACTGAGACTGTTATTGGATTAAAGATGCTGCCAGGCACCATGTAAAGCTTTGGATCTGATTCCCAAATACAAAGGTCGAAGGTTTTCTACCAAGATAGCCTGTGTTATTTTTAGAGCTGAAAGGAGTAGAGTGATTTAAGGCCACTAACTCAAAAATTTCCTTTGATAGAAAGGACCAAACAAATTTTGTAGTGCTTGACAAAGGAACCCACATAACATCTCTGCCCTCCTAGTGGGAGCAGGGTTTAAGTAGCTGCCCTATTTTACAGACGGAGAAAACTGGGGACAGAATTTTGGTGACTTGCCAAGATTACACAGGATGTTAGTCAAGGATGGAGTGAGGAACAGAAGTCAGAACATGGGTTCCCAGACCTCTGCTGTTGTCAGCTTGGTCATGACTTTGCAAAAGTCACTTAACTTCTTTGGGGATCAAGTCACTGTATTTGTGTAATAAGAATAAGGGACTTGCCCTCTATGTATAATATGTATAAGGGAGAAGGAAGAGGAGAATTTGGTTTGCTCCAAGTCTCTCATGTGTACATTTTGAAGGGACTGGTCTCCTGGGGAAATCCTTCTAATTCCATGGGAAGTAGTTTCTACTTATAATATAAAATACCTGTGATAGGTATGGGTGCAGAGTGAGGAGAATCTCTCTGCAGATGTAATCTCTCACTGGTAAAATGCTGATGAAAGGGGATATAGGCTTAGGGCTTAAAAAAGACATTCCTTTCCCTCTGTGTGCTGGAGAAGCTCACCAAATAGCTTCAGTTCAGGGGATTTTGATTTGCTCCAACTTACTAATATTCTTATTCATCACTTTGAGCTGGTTAATGAATGCTATAACACCATCAGGTTTGTAATTTCTCTGGGAAGAAATGATTGCTTGGTAAAAGGCTGAGTATATCCTCCACTTGAAGGAAGATGAATCCAGACTTCCCTTCCCCAAACTTCTATCACATTAGCTAATATCACGCACCACACAGTGGCTAATGGTCACTAATTTCTTTATATGATAGGAATAAAATAGTTACAGTTCTTTTTTTGTGGTACCAAAAAATGAGAGACCAAGGCAATACCAATCAATGGGAGGGTATATGTGAATGTAATGGAATACTATTGTGCCATAAGAAATGATAAAGGGGAAAGTTTTAAGAGAAACCTTGGAAGACTTATATTAACTGTTGCAGAGTAAAGCAAGCAGAAACAAGAAAACAATTTGTACAGTAACAGCACCAGTGTAAAGACAAATTATTTCTAAAGATTTGAGAACTCTGCAGGGCAGCTAGGTGGCACAGAGAATAGAGCACTGGCCCTGGAGTCAGGAGGACCTGAGTTCAAATCCAGCCTCAGACACTTAACACTTATTAGCTGTGTGACCTTGCACAAGTCACTTAAACCCAATTGCCTTGCCTCCCCCCCCCAAAAAAAAACAATTTTTGAAAAAAGATTTGAGAACTCTGGTCAATATGAAGTTCACCATAATTCAAGAGGATCCATGATGAAGTCAAATGCTCCCTTCATGATAGTGATAATGGACTCAATATACAGAGAGAGACAATTTTTTTTGGACATACTCATTGTGGGATTTGTTTTGTTTGATGATGCATACATATTATAAGATTTTTTTTCCTTTTAATGATGGAGGGGGAAGTAGGAAAGAGGAAAAAATTCATTGTGAAAACTATTAGAATAAATAAATGAACAGTAGTGAGGGAGAGGAAAGAGGTGAGGAGAGAATTTGTTTGTGGGCATAGGCAGGCAGCTTAGGATATTGCTAAGTACAGTAGAGAATTGGGTCTCTAACTCCTTTCTCCCTGAAGAGGGATTAAGTCAGTTGCTTCCTTCTCTAATTTGAGGATATGGTACCTCAGGAACAGTTGGGGTTATCTCACCAAGCTGAGTCTGAAAGCCTGGGTACCCACTGGCCATAGTCTCTCTTGACCCAGCACCAATTGTACCATGAATAATAAAAGTAATTACAGTTACTTCTCAGAGTCTTTGTAGGGGAAGTCCAGGGGACACAAATCAACCACTGGCTAAGTGCTTAACTCTGGAAAAAGATGGAGGACAAAACTCAGAATGCTCCATCTCTTGGCTCTCCTCCTCCTCTTCCTTTATCCTCCGCTTCCTCCTCCCAGGATTCTCTTCAAATGGTCTTGGATAATGCTGTACCATGATATCAGTGGTTGGTAGATCTTGTGTCTCTATCTTCATGGCAATTCAACTGCTGGGTTACATTCGTATAATGGAGGGGTTTGATTAGGTGACACATAGAATTCTTTTTAGCTTTAGCATTCCACAACAACTCAATTCAATGGTCATTTATTAAGTAACTAGTACATGTGAAGCAGGACGCTAGGCCTCGAGAATACAAACACAAAAACAAAGCACTCCCTGCCTCTAGGAGGCTTACATTCTACTGGAGGAACTTTTATTCATTTTGCATTTGATGTGTTGGAACTCAGATTACTCCAGTGTTGCCTCTGAAATATAAAGTTAGTCATGGTCCTTGCATTCCCAACTCTCATTTTTGTCATTCTACAGGTACTTTTCTCTCATCCCTTTAAAAATTTTTTTAAAAAGTTAAATAGTAAAGCTTAAATACACAGTAAGAAAAGAAACATCAACAAACATTGAAACAAATACAAAATAAGAAAAAAATGCATTTCCATGCCCACAGCAAAACATGAGAAGATTCAAAATGTACAGTAACAAATTTCCATTTCAAGAAAGCCTGTATAATAAGTACTATGCATTGAGTTGATCTGTCCATCTTTTCTTTGTGTCCCTGTAAGTTTTCTTTTGCTCTCTGTCCACAGGTATTTTTCAACAACCTGTCTTTGCCATGATTGAACTTCATGCTCTTTGGGATTGAAGGATTTAGAAGTGGAAAGGATCTTAGAGAGTGACTAATCTAACCTTTTTATTTTCCAATGAGAAAACTGATTTTGACCACTTTTTTTTTTGTCCAAATTTTATCATTCAAATGTCTCATCTTTCCTGGTCTGCTTCTTTCACACTTGAGTCTAATAACTTTCCATTTCAGTTTTTAATTCCTACCTGTCCTGTTGGATTTGACATTTTGGGTTCCCTCCTAGGTTCACTACTTCCTCTGATCAATCTCCTTTTGATGTGGACAACTGCCTCACCCATAAGAGATCCTATCTGTGATTTGGCTACAGCTGTTGGCCACTGGCCTCTTGTATCCCACCTTTGACATTGGTTCTATGTTACCTTTCCTTTTTTCTTTTTCAAAATTTTTTTTATACTTTTATTTCTTTGGAGGGGGCAAGGTGGGGCAATTGAGTTTAAATGACTTGTCAATGTCACACAGCTATTAAGTGTCAAGTGTCTGAGCTTAGATTTGAACTCAGGTCCTCCTGACTCCAGGGTTGGTGCTCTATTCACTGTACCACCTAGCTGCCCCATATGTTACCCTTTCCAAAACTGAGGTTCAAGTATGTAATTTCAATTAGAAAAGTTTCCATATTGGTGTCATCAAGATAGTCAGTCAATAGATTAAACATTTACTATGTGCCAAGCATTGTGCTAAATAATAGAGATACAAAGAAAAACAAAAGTATAGACTTTCACTTAAGGAGTTCACATTCTCACATTCACTTAGGGAGGAGGGAAGGGAGTATATAACTAGTGGTATATAACCCAATGGCTATACATCTAGACTCACTCTCATTAGTCTCACCTGTCAAGAATTAGGAGACACTGTTTTCCAGATCTAAGACCCAGCAAGTAAGCTGTGCCCTGAGCTTGATATAACAATAATCCTTTGTATTCACCCTCTGGATGATCTCAGTCATTGCAACATCCCAGAATTGTATATGGTCATAAAGCCCTACTATTAATCAAACCTGTCACATTTTTGCTGTTACCCCTCATTTGTTAGGGTTATAGCTCACTGAACAACCATGGGTATAAGTATTGAGATGTCTCCACACTAAAACAGGTGCCTCCACTAGGGCCAAGGCCCTGATACATGTGTCCTAATTGGTGCCAGAAGTAGGACTGGACATAGAACTGGGCTATTGGACCCTTTGTTACCAGTGGGAACAGAATAGGCACCACCGGAGACTTATTTCTCTGGAGTCCAACTCCTACCCCTCCCCCCCCAATCTGGCACATCCTCTGCCCTTGTCTTGGTTCATCTTGTATCAGTTCATTAAGAATATACTTTCTTAAACTTCACACCTCTGTTAATTGGCCTTTCTGTGTGCCTCTGCTACTTTTAGACTGCATGCCTCAGTAACTGAATGCCTCTGTAAAATTAGAATTGTGATTGCATGCTTTGTTAGAATTCTTTGTGTCTGTTTATATCTATCTTGTTGTTTTGTCTGTGTTTGTATCTTTGTAAAATGTAAAATGTCTCTGTTGTGAGTTAGGTTCTGTTACCTTGAAAGATTTAAAGAGATGCCAGCCAGAAAAACTTCTAAGGGATGTAGCCAAAGAATTTAGGACACTGGGAAAAATTAAAGATCTTTTATATGTTGAAACAGTTGTTCTAATAAGCAGGATTAACTCCCACTCCAGGTTTTCTATGGGAGATTAGGTTATAAGGAAAGCAAAAAAGAAAAAAATCAGCAAGACCCTTTTCCCCCCTGTCATTTCAGCTTTGGCTATGCTGGAATTATAGAAAAAAAATCAGATAATCAAAGTTTGTGTAATTACTAAAAGCATCTTAGTATATTGAGGAGTTTGAAGGTGAATCGTTTTAAGATTGCAGTGGAATCTCTGGAGAAAACTGAATGGGGATAGAAAGGAATATATCTTTTTCTCAGTTGTACATGGCACCTACACAAAAATTGACCATGTATTAGAGCATAAAAACCTTACAGTCCAATGCAGAAAGGCATAAGTATTAGAAGCATCCATTTCAGGTCATGATGTAATAAGAATTATGTGTAAAAAAGGGTCATGGAAAGATAGACTAAAATTAATTGGAAACTAAATAATCTAATCCTATAAAATGAGTGAGTCAAGTGGAAAATCATAGAAACAATAACTTTAAAAGAATGACCATAAATAGTTTTTTAGGGGAAATTTTATATCTCTAAATGCTTACATGAATTAAATGGAGAAAAAGGAGGTCAATGAATCGCAACCAAAAAAGTTAGAAAAAGAGCAAATTAAAAATCCCCAAATTAGTACCAAATTAGAAATTTTGAAAATCAAAGGAGAGATTAATAAAATTGAAATTAAGAAAACTATTTAACTGATAAACTAAGAGTTGGTTTTGGGATAAAAACTCACTACTTGACAAAAACTGCTAGGAAAACTGGAAAAGGGTATGACAGAAACTAGGGATAGATCAATACTTTACACCATATACCAAAATAAGTTCCAAATGAGTGTGATTTAGACATAAAGAGTGATGCCATAAGAAAATTAGGAGACCAAAGGACAGTTTACCTGTCAGATTTATGGAGAAGGGAAGAATTTATGACCAAATAAGAAACAGAGAGCATTATGGAATGTAAAATGAATAATTTTGATTATTTTAAATTGAAGAAGTTTTACACAAAGTCATCACAACCAAGATTAGAAGGCAATCAGAAAGCTAGGAAACAATTTTTACAACCAGTGTCTCTGATAAAGGCCTCTTTTCTAAAATATATAGAGAACTGAGTCAAATTTAAAATTATTTATCCTTAATTGCTAAATGGTCAAAGGATATGAACAGGTAGTTTTAAGATGAAGAAATTAAAGTTATCTACAGTCATATGGAAAAAATGCTTTAAATCACTATTGATTAGAGAAATGCAAATTAAAACAACTGTGAGAAGCCACTTCACACCTATCAGATTGATTAATATGACAAAAGAGGAAAATGATCAATGATGGAGAAGATGTAGGAAAATTGGAACGCTAAAGCATTGTTGGTGGAGTTGTGAACTGAACCAACCATTCTGGAGAATAATTTGGAACTATGCCTAAAGGGCTATAGAACTGTGCATACTCTTTGATTTTGCAATACCACTACAAGTTCTATATCCCAAAGAAATCATAAAAAAGGGCAAAGGACCCACATGTACAAAAGTATTTATAGTAGCTTTTTTTTTTGTGGTGTCAAAGAATTGGAAATTAAAGGGATACCCATCAATGGGAGAATGGCTGAACAAGTTGTGATATATGAATGTAATGCAATACTATGGTGCTGTAAGAAACGATGAGCAGCCAGATTTCAGAAAAATCTGGAACGATTTACATGAACTGATACTGAGTAAAGTGAGCAGAACCAGGAGAACATTGTACACAGTAGCAGCAACATTGTGCAATGATCTACTTTGATAGACTTAGCTCTTCTCATCAATACAATGATCCAAGACAATTCCAAAAGACTCATAGTGGAAAATGTTATCCACATCTAGAGAAAGAACTATAGAGTCTGAATGAGTATCAAAGCATACTATTTTCTCTTTTTCTTCTTTTTTTCTCTTCTTTTGTTCTAACTCTTTCACAACATGAGTAACGTGGAAATAAGTTCAATAGAATTGTACATATATAGCCTGTATCAGATTGCTTGCTGTCTTGGGAAGAGGGGAGGGAGAAAAAAGTGAATGCTGAAAACTATTTTTACATGTAATTGGAAAAAATAAAATACTCTTAAATGGGAGTGGGGGAGAAAATTGCAGGGGAGAACTCCTGAGACTGGTTATTCCAGGAACTCACTCCCTTTTGAAATATATTAGTAAGTGTTGGGGTACCACTCCGTAGAATTTGTTTTAAGGAAAAATAAGAATTAAATTCTAAAAGTTTTAAAAGTAAATGGCAAGATTAATAGCTTTATTGTTCTAGGGCAATGAAGGAAGTCATCTGGTTTGGAAGTAATCCCAGAGTGAAGAAAGGAAAAAAAAAATAGGTAAATGGTTTGCACCTTATAGCAACCTCTTGTTAACCCCTCCTTGACATTTCTGACCATGAAAGAGAAAAGATTGTTTAAACTCAAGGAACTCCTGGGACTCCCCCAGATTGGAGACACTCTCCCTGTTAACCCCTATCATCCCAGATCAAATTCCCAAATACAGGTGTTGAAAACAAAATTCTGGGAAAATGTAGGGAAACTTGAATTACATTTTAGTTGCAAAAATTTATTTGCTGTGTAAACTTAGGCAAATGATCTTATCTCTGTTTGTCCCAGTTTCCTGATATGTAAAGAGAAAAGTAATAATACCTACCTCCCAGGGTTGCTGTGAGATCAAAATAATATAATGATTGTAAAGTACTTAACACAATGATTGGCATATGCTAAGCACTATGCTTTTCTTTAATTGAATTAATTGTTCCATAATTGATAATTCCAAAGTGGTTTTAAAATGCCAAAGGTAATAAGATTAATGATTTTTATATGTGATCATTTGGAAATTCAATTAACTGAATTGATGGCATCTAAAGTTTTGTTTCACGTTTTAAATACATGATGTTGCTTGTATTATTATTGTTTTTCTAAATTCTCTTATATTTTGAAATTTGAGAGACTATTGTAACAAATGTTATTAGACAAAACAGCTTTTTAATCTGGGTGCTTTTACATGTGAATTGGACTGTTAAAAGAATATGATAAAATGGATATTAGAAAATGGTTAATATTTAATAAGGTATATTTTGTTATAAAGCAGATAATAATATATAATAGCAAATTTTCATTTGAAATTCTTGGCAATTATGAAGGTGTATAGGGTGATTTAAATGAAGAGTCAACTATCAAGTATTTTCTACATATCTAAAACCCCAGAATATGCATAGTTTTAATTTATAAGTAAAGGATAAATGACACATTAACTGTTAGGGAAACATCAGGAAAGATATTCATGTCCTAAGTTGTGGTTAGCGACATTTTGCTATTTGAGGTAAAAATTCCTGGGATTATAATTTATTATTGTTTTGAATTTTGATTACAGGTCTGAACTGACATGAAGCCAATAGCAAAAAAAAAAAAAAATGGCATGTACTGGGCAGCAATCTAAGACTGTAAGTTATAAAGAAGGTACCAACCTACATTGATAGAGGGTGTTTCTATATATATGCTTTTCCTACCTATTTCAAGGTGTTATGGGGGTGGAAACAGGTCTCAATGTGACAGTGATTAAGATAATTTAAAAATGAGGTAAAGAATGGCCTCTTTATAAAACCCTAACTTAAAAAGGCCAAGATCTCCCACTGCATCATAGGCCATCTCCAGTCATCTTGATCCATATCTGACCACTACACCCAGATGGCTCTGGAGAAGAAAGTGAGGCTGGTGACTGTGTACAGCCCTCCCTCACTTAAATCCAATCCACTTGTGAGTCATGGCATCACCTCCCTGACGTCATGGTCCTCTTCAAGAATGAAGGACAAACAATGAAAGCTTCAACAATAACTATGTGGCGTTGTCAGAGTGAACAGACCTATCCTAGCATCATGAGAAATTTCTTCAAGGATGTCCAAAGTCGACTATGGCTACTTGGGTCTGTCCTGATAGCTGGGTAGAAATCTTAACCGAGTGCTCACAAAGATATTTGTAATGGTCTTAGTTTGTTGCTGTAGCAACAAACCTCCTATACACTATAAAACATACAAAGTGACCTTCTCTGTTCTTGACATTCTCCCAGCACTGAGCTTTTGCCCAGGCTATGCCCTTTCCTAGAACGCACCCCTCTTCACTTCTACCTCATACAATCCCTTTGTCTTTCTTTAAGGCAAAGCTCAAACACCATCTTCTGCAAGGAACTTTTCCTGATCCCTCCTTTCCCCCTTACCCTTTGCCAGTTGCTTCCCTCTCAAACTGTCTTGTATTTAACAACTTTGTATATTTTTAATAGTTATTATATATGTATATACATATTCATATATGTAACTGACATCTCCCCCATTAAAATGTAAGCTCCTCGTGAGCAGGGATTGTTTCATTCTCTGGATTTGTGTCCCTAGTCACAAAGTGTTAGGACACAGCGCTCCAAAAATAGTAGGTGCTCAATAAATGCTTATTGTTTGGTTGATTGATGTTCTCAATTGCATCTCATTGCCTGTTTCCTTCCCTGTCTAATGGTGGTTTCCTGGGCCTGTGTTTCTGGGTTTTACAGGTTGAACTGGGACTGGGACAGCATTGGCTCCATCACATATTGCCAGAGTGGGGCTGTGAGTAAATCCCAATTTTCAAACCAACCAACAATTGTATGTGAGAAAATAATTGATGCTATGAGGTGCATATGGTGGATGGCAGCTCTAGTCAACCTCTTTGCTATTTGTAGACCTCCTAAAGAGGTCTGCAATGAACATTTAGGTCAATTGAGCCATTTTTCTTTTTTCTTTTCTTTCCTTTTTGCTTTTTGGAGGGCAATTGGGGTTAAGTGACTTGCCTAAAGTCACATGACTAGTAAGTATGTCAAGTGTCTGAGGCCAGATTTGAACTCAGGTCCTTCTATCCCAGGGCCAGTGCTCTATTCACTGTGCAACCTAGCCACCCCCTAGTTGAGCCATTTTTTAGGTCACTTAATCTGGATATGTGAATACCTGAAGACTTTCTGGTTTTGTCAGCATATGGGAACCCCCTTCACTAACACAAATTAATAACCCATCTATGACTTAGTATATCAGCTTTAGGGAGCTTCCAGGGCATTGAGTCATTCAACTAGTAAATGTCAAAAGTAGGATTTGAACTGAGATCTTCCTGATTCTAGGTCCAACAGTCTATCCCCTAACTAAGCCAGGTTGGATCTTCTTGAGCTAGATGCCCATGGAATATCTCATTCAAATGCCCACATCACCAAAACCAAACATTCGGATATTCTGAATTAAGTTGTTTTTTCCAGTGTTCCTTTCACAAGAAAGGAACGTTGTTTTAAAACAGCCATATTTGAATCTTGGCCGTAACAATTAGGAAAAGTCAGCAGCCTGGATGATTAGTGACCCTACCCAAATTGTTTCCTCCCCTGGCATTTCCAGTACAGTGGGAGCAGTCCATTAGGGAGCCTTCTTCCCACCTCCCACTTTTCCTGGTCATTGTAGATATGGAACAAGCCTAATTCTTTCCATATGCTTCTTCTCTCCTTTGAGCTCTGTTGGAAATCTATGGGAGCTCAGTGTGCAGAGGAGATAAGCTTGGGGAATTATGCCTGTTAAATGCTTCCCTCTGTGGTATGCAATATTTTCAGTTCTTTTTCTTGCCCATTTCCCTCTTCTTTGATCATGAATTCCCTGGTTTGTTTCTAGCCTCGTCTCGGCAGTAATTGACTGCTGCACACCTTCATTAGCTCTAAGTTTCATGGAAAGGATCCCTGCTTATCCACTGAAGCCTTCCTCTCACTAGCTTTTAGGGACTCACGTTTATCAGGTTGCAGCTTTCAGAAACTTTAACCAGTAACATCCTTACTTCTCCCAATAAAACTCCCCATCTGCTTGACCCTGGGTGGTCATTGCCTTCTTTAGTTCAGTGGATTTCTTCCTAGCAGATGTTTTCCCTCTTAATTGTAAAATTATCTTGCTTTCCCCCCTTTTTCTACCTGCCTTTTTCTTCTGCTTGCATATTTAGGAGTGTCTACCCCTGAAAGAGTTCAAGCTGAAATCTCTGGGTTGTAGGAAGGGTCCCTATATTCTGTAGGAGCTGGGACCAATGATTTCTAAGATACCTTCAATACCAAGATTCTGTAAATCCACGATTCTATTACAATTAGAATTCTAATAATGACTAATGAAAGAATAAAAAAAACATTTATTAAGTACTGACTATGTGAAAAATATTGTGCCAAGTGCTGGAGATACAAATAGATGGAAAACACAATAGCTATAAGACAGACCCTGATCTCAAGGTGCCCACATTCTGGTAGGAAGGATACTTATAGGAAGGTTCAGCTGTAGGCCACGAGGAAAGGCCCAATGGTCCTTAAGGTACAATGGCAAGGGAGATGGTCATTTCCACGGGTGAAGTCACACTGGTTTCTGATGTCAAAGCATTTGACAGTGTCAAGGATTCTGGTGGCAAGAACTTTTCTGGGTCTTCAATAGCTGTGACTGATGAAGAGATGGGAGCAGAAGCACCTGTAAAGGTAGTTGCCAGGTCCCATGTCTATAAGTGTTGTTCCTGTAGACAATGGGTAGAGTGACTGGCCTGGAGGCAGAGCTGGTGGGGTGAGGGGCAGTTAGGAAAGCTATCCACAATCTCTCTTCAGCTTTGTGCCCAATAAACACTGGGGCCATGGTATGCTGAGAAATGGTTAATCAACCAGCTCTCTGAAAACAGAGGACACATTTCAAAGTTTTACCTTCATTTTGCACATTTTCTCCATCGTTATCTTAAGCCTGGACAATCAACAAAACAATAAATCAAGCCCTAATTTGTAGCATTTGCAAATTTCCAAGTGTAAATGTTTACATTGACAATTTATGCCATATGCTTCAAAGATAGGACTTGAGCACAGGTGCTCCTGACTCTAAGAATAGCTCTATCCACTATGACAGACTGCCTTTCTCAGCCCCCCCCATCCACATTCCCACATGTATGTATAGGTATGAGCATACATGTGTGTACACACATGTTTCTGCATATATATGTAAATATTTCTCTATAGATTTACTTGTAGCTTTAGGTGCTATTTGGTTTTGGAGCTTTCTTTGGCTGAAAGGAGAAATAGGGCTCACCTGGATTATTACCAGGAGGAAATTCTCACTACCTCCCCTGGCGTCAACCGTGGGACGGTCCCTGCTCCTTAGTCAGGTGCCATCCACCCCACCCTGGAAGAAGAATCTCAAGATGTGCATGTAGGATGGGAGGGAAGGGAGAAGGAAAATGTAAAGTCCTTACCACCCAGCATTGTGTAGGACATCAAAAATGGCATATTCTCTCTCTCTCTCTCTTTCTCCTCTCTCTCTCTCTTCTCTCTCCTCTCTCTCTCTCTCTTTCTCCCTCTCTCGCGCTCTCTCTCTCTCTCTCTCTCTCTCTCTCTCTCTCTCTTTCTCCCCCTCTTCCTTTCTTTCCCTCACTCTCTCTCAAAAGTATAAGAAAAAGGGGGAAAAAGTCCCCAAATCTTGTTTAGTTTGCCTTCTGGGAATTTTGTCAAAAATTAATAATAAAATCCATAACATTTTCTCTCTCCTCCTGGCTCACCTTCTAGCCAGGAAAAAGTCTAGCACAGGGCTGGGGAACCTATGGCCTCCAGGTCACATGCGGTCTTCTAGGTCCTCAAGTGCAACCTTTTGACTGATTCCAGGTTTTACAGAACAAATTCTTTTATTGACGGAATTTGTTCTGTGAAGTCTGGATTCAGTCAAAGGACCATACTTGAGGACCTAGAGGGCCACATGTGGCCTCAAGGCCACAGGTTCCCTACCCCTGGTCTAGCACTTTTGAAGACTAGGACTCTGAATCCTGCATTTTTATGTATCTCTGAATATGCATACTCAAACATTGTTTGTCCTGTTTCCTGTTCACATATAGCTATTAACAACAACAATTAATATTTATATAGGGCCTACCATGTGTCAGGCACTGTGGTATGGTCTCACCCCTCCCCCCAATAGTATTTTATTTTTTTTTCCAATTACATATAAAGATAACTTTCAACATTAATTTTTGTATAATTTTGAGTTCCAAATTTTTGTCTCTCTCTCCCCATCCCTCTCCCCAAGACGGCAAGCAATCTGATATAGGTTATACATGTATAATCATGTTAAACATATTTTCATTTAAGTCATGTTGTGAAAGAAGAATCAGAACAAAAGGGGAAAACTATGAGAAAGAAAAAAAAAAAAGTGAAAATAATATGCTTTGATCTGCATTCAGACTTTACAGTTCTTTCTCCGGATGTGGTTTTTTCCCCTCACAAGTCTTTTGGAATTATCTTGGATTATTGTATTGCTAAGAAGAGCTAAGCCTATCAAAGTTGGTCATCATACAATGTTGCTGTTACGATGTAGAGTGTTCTCCTGGTTCTGCTCACTTTACTCAACATCAGTTCATGTAAGTCTTCCAGGTTTTTCTGAAATCTACCTGTCCATTATTTCTTATAGCACAATTCCATTAATGTATTCCATCGCATTCACATACCACAATTTGGTTAGTCATTCCCCAGTTGATGGGTATCACCTCAATTTCTAATTCTTTGCTACCACAAAAAGAGCTTCTATCAATATTTTTGTACATGTGAGTCCTTTTCCCCTTTTTTGTGATCTCTTTGGGATACTATGGTATGTACATTCATAACAAATATCTCATTTGACGTTTATACCCACCCTGGGAGATAAGTACTGTTATGACCCCATTTTAGAGTTGAAAAAGCTGAAACAAAAGGAGGCTAAGTGAGTTGCCCAAGGTAATATGTGTCTGAAGATAGATTTGAATTCAGGTTTTCTAGACTCCAGTCTCAACACTCTAATCCACTGGGTCAATTAGCAATATATAGATCAATGACAACTTGATCAATTGGATTCATCTGGTCCCCCCAAAATATTCGAACTGCTTAACAGGTGTTAGAAAAGTAACTACATGACAGAATAAGCTTTGGAATCAGTTCCTTCTCTACCTGGGCAGAATGGTACTTTATAGCTTGATACCTATTCTCCCAAATAGAAAGCCAATAAAAGTTGATCCTATTCTAGCCACTGAAAATGGAGGCAGCTATAGTACTGACTCCCACTTCAGCTGTCAAGCCATCTCCTCAATTGTTTGAAACATCAGATATTGCTGCTAATGTTGCTATAACCCACTACCCCTTCTGTGGCCACCATTTTGTATTTCTGTAGCCATGTCTGGCTCAGAGTTCATGATAATCTTAGTTCCTCCTAGGGTGAGAAGACAATCCTTATCTGCTTGGGACTACATCTCCCAGAAACCCAGTTACTTTTGGAACACTCCTTCTTGCCTGCAGGGGTCTGTCTAAAAAACCCACTTATATACACATGCACACATAACCAACCATGTTTCAGAACTCAAAGCCCTTTGGGTCATTTCTCTGAAATTCTACTCTGTCAGTTTTCTGAATTTGGAGTCAGAAGACCCATGTTCATATTCTGGCACTTTTACTCAATACTTGTGTGACATTGGGCAAGTGACTCCGTCTCTCTGGGGCTCATTTGTAAAAGGAAGGGGACAGAGGTAGATGACTTCTAAGGTCCCTTCTTCCACTAAATCTGTTTCTATGATTCATAGTTTGCACTCACAACAATAAACACTTCTTTGATATGTGACCCTACCTTTCTGTCACTTCTAAGGTATGGAAGTCCCACTTTAGCTAAGAGGAATAGTAGAGGAAAAATAGATTGGGGATATAACTGTCATGAATGATTGAGGAGACAGAGTGGAGAGAAGAGTGACCTCACATTATGGTATCTACCTGGGAAAGGGGCCTGTTTAATTTTGTATTTTCTGCCTTGGGCATGAAACACGCTTGGTTTCATCTTTCACTTCAGCTAGAGAAGCACCAGTATCTCCCCAGCTTGTTCCTTTCAAACTTTCTGGAGTTTCATTCTGGGTATTTTGTAGCTTTAACCTTCATCCTTTGAGATTGTGGTTCTGACTTTATAACAAATCAGATTTTCTAGGGGGTACCCTGGGGTGTGATTGGTTGATAATGAGACAAGGAACCAATTCAAAGCTTTTTTTTTTCTCCAAAGAAGAAGACTCCTGGGTCTCCCAGGGAACTGAATAAATAAGGTCACTTCCTTACAAGGGGAATGTGAATTGTAGTAGCTGGAAACAAAGGCAATCTTTACCGGAGGCTCGTGGCCATTAGCCTGCCATTTCTGGGCATTATAGCTGTGCTAGTTGGCACTTGAAATTCCCAAAAAGCACTCCAGTGGTAGACCAGCTTGCCATCCTTTGTAAGGTGCCATTGAGCTGGATCGCTTTAAGATGAACCCGTCACAGAAAATTCAGGGAAAAAATAAAGAAGTGGATCTTTCTTATGTTTTTTCCACCAGCAAGTTTCCAGCTGATTAAAGGACTTTTCATGGTTCTGGGAGGGAGACATCTCTTGTACTATATATCCAAATGTCAGTACTTATTACTGAGTACTAGCTGCTCAAATGTTATCCGAATTTCCTGGAGGCCTCCTGGGGATAAATGCAGCCAGAGATTTCAAGGAGCTTATGCCAATTATTTCCTTTCTATCTACATAGTGATAGCTGACCTCCAGTAATCATATCATGGGAGTCAGGTGCTGCTGTGTAAACAATTTTCTCTACTTCATTCATAGCATTTGAGATGGTTGTCTTTCTTCCCCACCTCCCCCTTTAGACATTTTTCCTTTTGCTTGTTCACCCTTAGGTTTTGGTTTTTGGTTTGTTTTTTTTAGGGTGGGGCTGGGGGGAGTATAGGTAAGGGGTTGAGTGAAGATATGGGCCAGAGATAGAGGTAACCCATTATTTCTAGTATCACCCTGTCCTCTGAAAATCCTGAGCTGGTCACCAGTGGAGAGAACAGGTTATGTATATACCCAGGGGCAGCGGCTGCAGTGATACCAGCAGTTGTCTTACTGTGAGCTTTTATCATTAAAAAAAAAAAGCTGAAAGAAAACTTGATTGCCAGTGCAGGAATTTGTTTGGCCATATATGTTTATAACAAAGGTTTTGTAATGGGAAGAACTCAGAGGGAGAGAAGGTGGATTATAATTGATTGAAAAAATAATTCATTAAAAATTGTTTTGATGCTCCTTTTAAAAATTTATTTTGCATTTTCAACATTCAATTTTATAAGGTTTTGAGGTCCAAATTTTTCCTCCCTCTCTTCTTAACCCCTCCCCAAGATGGCATGCAATCTGATATAGGCTGTACATGTACAATCGTATTAAACATTTCCACATTAGCCATGTTGTAAAAGAAGAATCGAAACAAAAGGGAAAAACCATGAGAAAGGGAAAAAAAAAAGAGAAAATAGTGTGCTTCAATCTGCGTTCAAACTCCATAGTTCCTTCTCTGCATGTGGATAGATAGCATTTTCCTTTGGAATTGTTTTAGATCACTATATTGCTGAAAGGAGTTAAGTCTATCAAAGTTGGTCATCACACAATGTTGTTGTTACGGTCTACAGTGTTCTCCTGGCTCTGCTGACTTTACTCAGAATCAGATCATATAAGTCTTTTCAGGTTTTTCTGAAATCTCTCTGTTCATCATTTCTTATAGCACAATAGCATTCCATTACATTCATATACCACAGCTTGTTCAGCCACTCCCCAATTGATAGATGTCCCCTCAATAAGAATTAATTTTTAAAAATGAGCACAATAGTACATAGTGCAGATTGAGGCATAAATATGTATGCATACATACATACATATATATGTGTATGTATGTATGCATGTCTGTGGGTATATGTGTCTCTCTGTGTATATGTATGTGTGTGTGATGTGCTCATATGAATATTTGGACATGACTGTGCCGCGATTTACTATATATGTTTATAACAAGGGTTTTGTTATTCTTTCTATCTCAACAGGGAAAATGAGAGGGAGAGAAGGTGGATTTTTTTTTTAATGAAGACAATATTATCTGACATCCATGTTGTCGCAAAAACAATCATTGTATGTAAGGAAAGTGTGATCTAAATGTCTGCCAATGTTGCCTTGACAAAGGTAGATAAACCATAGTTCTATGAGTATGAAAAAGTTAGATTGGGGAATCATGGGGGAATTGTTAGCCAATTACTTCACTCAACAAACATTTACTTGGTGTTTTCTGTATGTAAGACACTCAGATTAATTTTATATGTCATTGAAGGGGCATATTGAAGGTATCTGTTGGAAAACATACAAATCCCTTTAAAGACCCTTTTTCTCCCACCCATTAAGCCGAAGATTACACTGGAATCTAACAAATAGAATGTCTGCCAAATAGGGTGAACATTCAGACAATGATGGTGGCCGTTAGCTCTTGAGTATGAACTGAAATTGAAGAAAGGCAGCAATATTCTGTTTATTTTTAGTTTTCAACATTCATTTCCACAAGATTTTGAGTTACAAATTTTCTCCCCATCTTTCCACTACCTCCTACCCCAAGATAACAAGCCTGCTGAATACCCCTTCCCCCAATCTGTTCTCTCTTATATCCTCCCCCATTCCTCTCCCCCCCCCCACTTTCTAGTAGGGCAAAATGGATTTCTATACCCCAGTGCCTGTATATCTTATTTCCCAGTTGCATAAGGCAGCAATATTCTGGCAGGGACAGAGAGAACCAAAGGAGGAGATTTGCAAGGTCTGGGGCCAATATAATCACAGCTAGCATTTATATAGCACTTTACTGTTTACACAGTACTTCGCATATATTATCTCATTTAAGACTTGGAACAATACTGTGAGGTAAGTAGTAAAAATGTTACAAGCCCTATTTTACATCTGGGGAAACTGAGGATCACACGAGGTTAAGTTTTAGTGGAGCCATGACATGAACCCTAACCAACTTACCACTTAACTTATGCTTTCTATTGCTGTTTACTGCTCTGAGGGGCCAAAGTGAGCAAGGCTCAAGTCAGAAGTGGGTTAGGGGCCTGGGGACTAGAAAGTCAAAGAGAGAATCTGTGACACTAGTGATCAGATGCCAGGCAAGCATCTTGAGAACAGGAGGTCATCAGGAGGAGCCACCAGGTCTCAGCAGTGAGACCTGGTGAGGAAAGAGTCAAAGTTGAACAACAGCTCCAGCACTATATCATGAACATGAGACAGACCCTGTAAGAAACCTTACTTGCCAAAGAGACTCTTCATATACCTTATGTCTCAGCAAGCCATGATCTTGGGGAATAGTGGTCTTGCCAGTATGTAGAGAAGTCACTGCACCAGGCTAAGAAATAACTAGTGGATGCAGATGAAAACCGAAGATTGACAAAAGTCTTTTGGCTCAGGTTCAGCTGCTACTCTGCTTAAGGAGGGGAAGAACTCTTCCTAGAGAAGAGTAGGCTTTATCCTTCTTGGGGGTCAAGGGAGTTTCACTCAGGCTCTATGTTGGCACTCTGAGAATTTAGCTGTCCATAGAAGCCAATGACTGAGTTTCTGTGGCAAATATAAGATAGGTCTGAGCAGGGAACAGAGAGTAGGCATTGTTCCAACCCTGCTTCCGAGAGGAAAAGTAGGTCAGGGAAAAAACTGCAGGTTTACCATCCGAGACAAGTGAACTTGTCACTTTGGAATCCATTGGGGTAGAAAGTGAGCAGCAGACCCGAGCAGGCCAGGGGAATGGGGTCTTTGGTACCAGCATTCGCAAGCACAGTGGGGGTACCTACAAGGTAGGGGGCAGCTATTAACTTTCCTCCCCATATGCATCTCCTATCCCTCTACTACTGCTCCTCCCCAAAATAAACCTTGGGAAATCAAACCAAGTGATGATTTTTAGGTGGTGACAGCAGCTGAGCCTCTCTCTGGAGAGAGTGCCAGGTTGCAGTTTCCCAGTCACCAGCTGCATTTGCATAATTGGGAATCGAAACAAACCCCCCCAACTCTGGAGAGAAGGCTCTAATTACAAATAAACACTGCCTTCTAGGAAGCTGCCTAGGGTGAAAGGCTGCCAGCAGAGGTTTCTCCTTACTGGAATGTTCTGTTAGCACAGTAGCCAGTGAATTTTAGCTATAAATGAGCAAGAAGGAAAAAAAAAATGTTTGCTTTTGATTTTGATTTGACCAAGCTATGAGAGGATCCTAAAAGTGGAAAGGGAGCTGGTGCTGAAGTTAGGAAGACTTGGGTTCAGGTCCTTGCAGTGTGACTCTGGGCAACCTCATTCATTCATTCATTCATTCAGGCATCAAGAATTTATTGCGATTACTCCAGTCTAGGGTGCAGAATATACAATGAGGCTAACACTGTGTAGTATAGAGAGTTGGCCTTGGAATCAGTGAGATTTGGGTACAAATCATGGCTAGGTGACCCTTGGGGACTATTGTAATTCAGTCAACAACCATTCATTAAGTAACTTGGAGAAAGAAGGACAAACAACAATAAGAACAAGTAGCTAAGGAATACCAGGCACTTTGCTGAAGTTACAAAGAAAAGCAAAAGCCATCCCTGCTTTTCAGGAGATCTCAGCAAAGAACATAGTACAGTAGTGGATAGAGAGCTGGCTTTATATATTGGCAGTGTGACCCTCTCTAGGCCTTAGTTTTCTCATCTGCAAAATGAGATTGAAGTTGATGGCCTCTGAGGGCCCTTTTAGCTCTTAATCTATGATCCTCTGATGGGTCACTTAAGTTCCTAGGGTTCCCTAGCAATTTTGTAAGGTTGGAAGTTACAGAGTGAATGTGTTCTTGAATCAATGGATAGTTTCCTCAACAAGGAGTTCCTGAGGCCAATGAAATCACAGACTCAGTTCTCCCTCACTACTCTATCCACCTGCAAAAACAAACAACCCCCTCCCCCAAACCCCAAGATCATAGATTTAGGGCTAGAAGGAACCTTAGGGGTCATCTAATCCAATACTCTCATTTTATACAAGAGGTAACTGAGACCTAGAGATAAGAGATGTGAGTAAATTTACAAAGGTTTTGTTGTTCAGTCATTTCAACTCTGCCTAATTCTTGGTGACTCATCTGGGGTTTTCTTGGCAGAGGTACTGGAGCAGTTTGCCATTTCCTTCTCCAGCTCGTTTTATGGCTGAAGAAACTGAGGCAAAAAGGGTAAAGGGATTTATTTGCCCTGGGTGTCTGAGGCCAGGTTTGAACTCAGGAAGATGTCTTCCTGATTTCATGCTCAGTGCTCTATCCACTTTGCCACCTTGCTGCCTGAAAGGTAATAAGAGACAAAGTCAGGCTTCAAAGCCAGATCCTTGAACATCCCCTTCCCTCCCCATCCCCATTTCCGCAGTCATCTTTCCTTAGTATCATACTCTTTTGAATCTGGACCTTGGGATTTGGTTGGTTGGTTCTTGTCCTTTGTTCTGAAAGAGGACCAAAATTGCATCACTTATGTTAGAGTCAAGGTGCAATGTGTCCAACTGACTGATCAGACCAATAGGATCTGGGAAGGCTCTACCACAGATAGGGCACAAATAGTTCAGGTGAACATTTGGAGTACCAACCTTGTTAAGTTCAGAAAGTCGAATCCCCAACTTGGTTTCTGCAAACTTAATAGAACCCCACAGCCACGGGACTTGGACTGTGTTGCGCAGTGGCAAAATTCTGGATCCTTGAAGTATTGAGGCACAAGGAATTTTTCCCTCTCCCTCCCTTGGGCCAGTTGTCTAAAATCTCCCCCACACAGTGCTTGTTAGGTAGGGCATCCCTCTTCTCAGGACCTGGGGACCTGCAGTTTCACCTTTTTACATTCCTCAAGGATTCCTTGCCCAAGATGCTGTTTTTGCTCATTAGGTCACCATCTTCTCTTCCCATAGGAACAAGAGAGGCTTTGTAAGAAGTGATTTCAAACTTGCTTGTCCTCACTCTTGGCATCAACGAGTGAAACTTCATTAGGAAGCAATTTTATTCCCTCACTGAAAAGCTTTCCAACTTATGCTTGTCATACAAAGAGAAAGTTTTGGCCCAGAGCCTATAAACCTCGGCAACTTACCTCCGGTACTCAGGTTTTTCCTTTTCTGTACGTAGTGATTTGTTTCAAGGACGAGATCACTTGGCTGGGATGGGATTTTTTCCCCTTTCTTGATTCCAGGTATTTAGCATAGTGCTTGGGACATAGTAGGAGTCTAATAAATGCTTATCAACTTGACATTGCTTACAACAGCGCCTGGTACATAATAAATGCTTTTTTAAAAAAGTGGAATTATTTTTATTAAAAAGAAGGAAACATTTTGGTGTCAGTCAGTTCATGTTTTTGAAACATCATTTGTAGGGTGGCTAGGTGGTACAGTGAATAGAGCACTGGCCCTGGAGTCAGGAGGACCTGAGTTCAAATACGACCTCAGACACTTAACACAAAAAAACTAGCTGTGTGACCTTGGGCAAGTCACTTAACCCCAATTGCCCTGCCTTCCCCACTCCAAGGGAAAAAAAAGCAAAAAAAAAAAAGCAAAATGAAATATTGTTTGCTAATAAAGACAAAACTGTATGATGTTAGCAATACTCTTGGATTTTTTCAATTATCAAACATCTAACAAATACTGACAGACTGATTGACCATTCACCTCTAAGACTAGGATGGCAAGCTCTGAGGGAGCACAGAGTCAAAGTTTAGGGACAAAGCATTGCTCTACTACAAGCTATCCTTACCAGCATTAAGAGATTACGTTTTCAAAGTAAAAAGAGATTTTGTTTTATTGTAAGGTGCATGTATCATCTCCTTCCCAAAACCTCACTTTTAATTTATGCAGTATTTATTTCTTGCCACAACTAAGGAAACCAAACTCTACATAGAATCAATTGTTCACCTCCTTCCCTCTGGTTTGTATTGCACACACATCCATGTGTCATTTGACTGGTCTCCACCCTCTCTGCCAAGTGACTCACAGATGGAAGTCTAGAGGGAGAACAATTTCTATGGAAATTGAGCTTTGCTTAGTCTATGGCCCTGTGTCTGTGATACAAGTGGGGAGATAATGTCATATTAGGCCAGATAAAAATATATAGTTAAGTATCTGCTTCTTGTCTGGTTTCCATATCATCCCATTGGAAAGAAAACTCTCAGAAGACATACTGATGAATAATGAGTGAAATGGAAGGAAAGGGATTGACGTCACCCAAATCCCAATTCCAATTAGTCTCTGATTATGGGAGTGGATTTAGAAGGAAGAGTGTTTGGTGGTCATTTCACACTGGTTCTTATAGCCACAGTAGACACTGTCCCTCTAGATTTATCTAAAGAAGTTGAGGGTCTTCTCAATGAAAGAAACTGAACAGTTCATTGATTATACTGGTTGTTCTCTGTCCTACAATCCAAATAGAGCAGAAGTTTCCTGGAGGGATTAAAAGGCACACCTGGATGTATCCAGCCAACTCCAGGCTGAGGAAAAGCAAAGGCAGGAAAGAAAGAAATCCTTAAGTCAAGGTTAATTCAAACTTGCCTTAGTTGCTGAATTATTCACTTCCTGCTTTTGTCCCTGGCATTAATAGCTGACATTTATATAGTCCTCTAACGTTTGCAAAGCGCTTTACATAATTTTCTCATATGAGCTTCACCACAACTCTGCAAAGTAGGCACTCTAAGCATTCCTGGCTCCATTACTAGCTTTTACAGAAACAGAAATGGAGTCTTAGGTTAAATAACTCATTCATAGCCATAGAGCTATTAAGTGTAATTCGGGGCTCAAACCTGGCATTTTCACTATTTTCCTCAATGGTGGAGAGAACTATTGCTCCATGCATGTGTCGGGGCTAGAGTCAGTGAGAGCTTGGAGAAGAGATAATGGTTGATTTTCTACATCTGAGCTTCAGGAGACAGCATACTTTGTAGAACTAGACTTGGGACATTGATTGCATGAGTGGCCCGAGGCAGAATTCCTGGCTCCAGGCACAAAATTCTGTTCATTATGACAACTTGATCAATCAGTGGCATTTATTAAGAACTGCTATGTGCCAGATTAATCAATGACACTTATTAAGTACTACAATGGAACAGTACCACTATGTGCTAAGGAATAAAGACAAGAGGAAAGCCATCTTTTTCTGTACCCCCTGTTACTACTCTTTTACTATAACAGGATAGTAAGCAGTCTTAAAAAACATTTAAGCTTTCTCTGAAAAAGAGATGGGCAACTTTTGACATACATCCATAAGTGGCCCAGAAGTTGGAGGTTGTAGATCACACAAGTGGGGAGTAAGTCCGAATATCTCACTAGTGTGAAGTGATTCTCCATTCGGAGGAGAGAATGAGGAAGGCAGGAGAGAGTGCATCTCAAGAATCAGATTGGAGAGGGAGGAACTTACAAAAAAGAGTTGGATGACTAGGATTTCACATAAATTTGGGAATTTTTCTTATTGCTGTTGTTTCTTACTGAAGTTTCATTGGATAAGAGTGTCAGCATATGAAAAACCTGCACAAAACATGGTCAATTCAAGTTTCAAGCTGTGACAAGACGGGAAACAAAACCAGATCAAGGCCAGAATTTATTTTCAAGGTCAGGCCTCTGACCTCTGGCAAATGTTTGGAGGGTACTTTGGAGAACCCCAGAATTTCAAAGCTGTTAAGGGCCTGGGACATCATCTCTTTCTCACCTCCTGGTTTCATGTATGGGAAAACAGTACTCGAGGGGTTAAATTGATTTCCTAATCAAGGCCACATGGGTAAATTATAAGCCAATATTGAACTAGAATCTAAACCTCCACCTCCCTTCCCCTTCTTGTTCTTCTTTTTACATTTTGTTGCACTTGGGGATGACTGAACTCTGAGCTTACTTTTGGGCTCGGGTTTTATTTTGCTACTGTTATTCAGGAATAAAGCACTGGGCTTGAAGTCAGGAAGAGCTGAGTTCAAATGTAGCTATGTGACCCGGGGCAAATCACTTAGAAAAAAAAAAATCACTTTCTGCCTCAGTTTCGTCATCTGTAAAATGGGGCTCACAATATCACCTGCATCACAGGGTTGTTGCAGGGATCAGATCAGATATTTGTAAAGCATTTAAAACAGTGCTGGCATAAAGTAGGTACTTAATAAATGTTTATTCTTCAGTCTTTGCTTCCAAGGGAGGTCTAGCACTGCCCAGCAAAGGTTTAGAATTGAACTATGTGATGTTCAGAGGCACACATTCAGTCAAAGGCATGTATAATTGGATGGCCAGCTGTCCTTGACTAAGTTGAAAACATGAGTGTAATTAGAATAAAAGTACAAATATAACTGCTTTGACAATAATAAAGATAACTTACATTTATGTAGCATGTCCAGGTTTCCAGAGCACTTTTAATCCGATACTCTGTGAGGATGAATGAATGAATGGATGAATGAAAAATCATTTATTAAACATTCACTGTGTACTAGACCCTGCTATATGCCAGGGATACAAATACAGAAATGAGATGGTCCCAAGCCTCAAGGAACCTGCATTCTAATAGGGGTAGACAATACATGCAGGAGGGCAGTGGTGGCCAGCAAGGGGAGTTTGGGGCTGGGGAATCACAGGGATTGGGAGTGGTTGCTAATCATACCCTTTCCGGAAAGATGGGCTTTATGAACTTGACTACTGTTGCAGAGTAGAATGTTGAAAGTCAAAAGGGGGCTGAAAGTTCCCAGTGTGGTGTCAGGGCAGATGCCAAGACTCATGGTTGGTGGGATGGGATGTGAAGCACCATGTCTGAGGCTGGTAAGATATAGTGCTTTAGATGAGTTTACACTCCTTGGCTCAGCATTCAGAAGAGCTCAGCCCCAGGGCTGTGTTCCTAAATTGAGGATTCATTCTTCCTTCTCTTCCATGAAGGAGGAAGTATGGTCTCTGAAGTACTGAAAAAAGTTCTTGGGAGAGGAGCAGCGGGAAGGTGGACAGATGGATGGATGGTGGAACAAGCCCCTGTTACTCTCAATTTGCAGATGAGGAAACTGAGGCTTAGAGAGTTTGACTGATGAACCTATGGCTATCTAGTGCATATGTGCAAGAGAAGAAAGTCAAATTCCAGCTTAGTACTCTTCCCACTATCCCCCTTCAGTCTGATAATTCTTCCTCCCACCCTGAGTCTGACTGGTGAGTGCCTCCCATGGTCCACCATATCCAAAAGACCCTGGACAGGCTTTACTTTATTCTCCAACTATCTTTTCAGGAAGCTTGCCCTAAGGACTTAAATCTTTCAGCTGGACAATCACAAGGCCTTAATTCTGCCTCAGTCCCCCCACCCTCATTGCTGTTATGACTGCCTCCTAGACAAATTTCATTTTTTCCCTCCAGTCACCTTATCTCCACTGTAATTAATAGTAATAATAATAGTAATTCTCTACTGTCACACCCCACACCAACCCCCTTTCCAGGTCTAGGACAATGATAAAGTCACACTGCCATTGGAAAGCCTATGCCAATCTGTTCCCTTATGGCTCCACTCACCATCTCTGTAACTTTCCAAACCAAAATGCTCCTCCCTAGCTACCACTCCCCAGATAGTATTGCTTTCCCTTCCTAGAATATAATCTTCTTGAGGGTCAAGGAGTGTTTTCACTTTTGTATTTGTATCACAGACTCTTAACACAGTGCTTGGCACAGAATAAACAATAAATGTTTATTCATTCATAAAGAGTTTTGGAATGGCAGAGGGTTGATTGTGGAGACATCTCAGCGAAGTAATAATTTTAATGGGAAGAGAATCTTTTTTCAAAGTTTTCCTTAGAAGTCTGGGTTTGAAACTGATGGTCCTGGTTAAACTTGGAGTTAGAGGCCATTTAGAATCATCTATAATGTGGCTGTTTTTAGGGTGCAAAAGGAGATTGATCACAGAGTTCTATGAAAATGGTTTGAGTTAACAATGGCCAATTTTCACAATCATTTTAAATACACTCCCTTTTCTTAAATGGTGGTTGATGGCCATTCTGGAAAGACTGCAGATCCTGCTCCTGCTCCAGGCATGGCATGATCTTTCTTTGGGACTCATAACTGTGCTCTCTCCTTCTTGCTTCTAGCTAATTGCTTTAATGCATCCTGAATGTATCTAGGCTGCCTCCCTCTAACCAGTAGGTCATCATTTATTCACGGGCCCAAAGTCCCTTAAGCAGCCTCCTGCTGGCCATCACACTGCAGGGGATTAATGTAGCCCGGCTAGCTAGTCAACAAGAAAGATGACATCATTTTCATGTCAGGAATGGGAACGTGTATTTGTGTATGAAAGGGTAAAGGAGTAGTTGGAAAGAAAAATCAAGTCAACTACTCTTTGGAGATGCAGTTCTGCACTATTTCTTTTCTTCCACTTTTAATCCAATCTGGCTACTCCCACATGAGTTATTAATATAGGACACGTTCAAGGCATCTTCCTTTCTGTCTCCTCCTATATATCCAGCTAATTAATTTATTTTAACAAGGGGAACTGCTCTTTCCTCTCCACCTCCCCTGCTTAATTTCCCTTAATTCAAGCCCTGGACCTACAACTAATATAAGAATATTACCCAGATCAGGATCAATGAGCTATAGTGTGAAAAAATCTTTTGCTCTTTTGGACAATGAAACCCAATCACAACCAGGAAAAAAAAAAGGAATGCCTTTAACCAAGAAAAGAAGGATGCCTATATATTGGGGGAGCGACCAACGAGTTTCCATTATGTGTCTTTGTGAAGGAAAATGCAAGGAATCTGAAATGTCCTAAATACTTAACAGTGAAAGCAGATAACTAATTTCTTTGTAGGGTTCACTAAAACTGGGATTAGCCAATAAAATGGAGTGAGCACCAAAGGGTTGATCATTCTGTAAGAGTGGCTAAGTTCGGTATGTCTCCTCAACTTTGGCTTCTACCCTATCTTTCTGGGGGAAATAGGGAAAATATCTATAATGGGTGTGGGGGCCAGTCTTTTGTCTTAAGATCTGCCAACATGGAGGAAATCTGGAAAGGAAAACAAAGTAAAATCAAACTGATTTATGGTGATCTCTAATGCTTTGCTATTGTTATGTACAACCCAGATGCAGTTTAGCAGACTTTTTTTTAAGGCTGTTTTTTTTTTTTACCAGGGAAATCTACTTGAAAGAAGTGGGACAAGAATATATCAATAATAAATGGGTGAGTGGGCCTCCTTTTCTTACTAGATATAGTAACTAACTGTAGAGTTTGTGTGCCCATGTATGACGGGGAGGGGAGAGAGAGAGTCTGAGACATTCTATCTCCCTTTAAGATAATTCATAGGAGCTATAGAAGGCTATTCTATAATTCTCTTTCCTGTACCCTAAGGAATTTTCTTTCTTTGGGAAATGTCAACGCTTGTCTTTCAAAAACCAGAAAAGGGTGATGGGGGGGGAGGGGGAAGATTGTGAAAACAAGCACTGTGCAGCCCACTTTCACACTCTGGTAGCCGACAAGGAGGTATCGGAGAGGAGTCAGGAGCTGTTAATGAATGTACCAGCTGTGTATGGAAAAGCAGCCAAGCTCAGCCTCTGGGCTTTCATTTTTCTGCTTGGATCCTTATCCTAGACTGCCAACAAGAAACGCACGATATTACCTCAGCAATGACTCCAAGCAGTGGCAAGACTCATAAAGCAGAGATTACATGGGGATATTGACTGAGCCCTGATCCAGGCCTGGGGTAGAACAGAAGAAGCGCTCCATCATTACTTTCTGATCAAGCTTTGATAATATATTGAATTTAAGACAAAATCTTCACCCTCCCTCGCTACCAATCACCACTCCATCTCCAATATAACACAATTAAAAATCCCACCATGGATATTCTTGGAACTGAGAGGCTTAGTTATTTCTTGACCCAAGTGAAAATGTGATATAAAGCTCTCATTCAACACACCAAGGATTTGTGATTCCACTGGTATGGGCTGTCTCTTGTTATTTCTCTGTCTCTTTCTCCTCTGAGTTTCTCTCTGTCTTTCTCTCTCTTGGTCTTTCTCTCTGTCTATCTCTCTTCTCTGTTTCCCCCTCTATCTTTCTCGCTCTCCTTTCTCTCTCTCTTTTTCTGTCTATTTTCTCCCTGTCTTTGTCTTTCTCTCTTTCTCTCTCTCTCTGTTTCTCTGTCTCTTTCTACCTTTCTCTCTTTGTTTGTCTTTTTCTTTCTTCTGTGTCTTTCTCTCTGCCATTTTCCTCTCTCTTCTCTGACTTTTTCTCTCTCTTTCTCTCTTTTATCTCTCTCTTTCTCTCTTTTATCTCTCTCTGACTCTGTTTCTCTGTCTCTTTGTCCCTCTGTCTCTGTCTCTCTGTCTCTGTCTCTTCTATTATTGATCTCAGCACATGGTCTTTATGAATTGCGGGAACGAAAGACATTTGTTGCCCAGTTGTCCAGAACCTGGTGATAAACTTGCCCACCAATTTAGGCACCATCCAAATGGTTCAGTACTCAAAGTTCCCCTGGATTGATAGGATGGATCAGAGCTTGCATCCTGTTGGCCAGGACCAGGACAACTTCCATGGCACAATGAAGCATCAGGGTAGGACTTTGATATTATAGTTGTAGGTGCTCTAGTTATAGAATCATAGAATAATACATTAGAAATCATCCAGTCTGACCTCTTGATCTTTTAGGTGAGGCAAAGGAGACCCAGAGAAATGAATGCCTTTCCCAAGAACACACAGTGAATCAATAACAGAGTTGGCACTCTGCAACCCAGATCTCTCTTTACTCCCAGTTCAACATTCTGTCCACTCATCATCTTGTCAAAGAGCATTTACTAAGTGTCTATTATGTGCCAGGCATGGTGCTAAGCACTGGGGATTCAGAGAAAGGTTAAAAAACAGCCACTAAACTATACTGCTTCATAGGATTCGATGGGAGTTTAAAATAATGTTCTTTAGTTATTTTTGACTCTTTGTGACCTTACTTTGGGTTTTTGTAGTAAAGATATTGGAGTGGTTTGCCATTTCCTCCTCCAGCTCATTTTACAGATGAGGAAACTGAGGCAAAGAAGGTTAAGTGACTTGCTCAGGGTCACACAGCTAGTAAATGTCTGAGGCTGGATTTAAACTCACAAAGACTCCAGGCCTGGGACTGTACACACTGTGCCACCTAGTCACCCCTTAAAATAATAGTTGACTATTTAGGGGCCCTTAAATAATAATAACCAGCCGATATTTATGTATAGTGTTTTAAGGTTTGCAATGTGCTTTACATATGTTATCTCATTTGATTCTCACAACAACCTGTAAGAGAGGTGCTATTTTTATTTTTAGAGATTTTTTGCAGGTAAAGTAATGCAGTATAAATAACTTATGTAGGGTCACATAGCTAGTATCTGAAGTGGAATTTGAATTCAAGGTTCTCTGACTTCAAATACAGTATTCTTATCCATCACACCCCTTTAATGGACAGAATCCCTATTTTTCTTCAGAGTACATCTCAGGTGCTACTACTGAAATGATAATGTTAATAATAATAGTAGCCAATATTTAGATAATACTTTAAAGTTTAAGAAGTATTTTATATACATTATCTCTCTGGTTCTTACAACAATCCTGTGAGGTAAGTGCTATTATCATCTCCATTTTGTAACTGAAGCAAACAGAGATTAGGTTGCTTGACCAGGGTCACATAGCTAGTCAGGGTCTGAGGCAGAATCCAAAACTCTGTCCACTGTATCACCTAGATGAGCCTTCTCAATTCCCCCAAATATGAACATTTTTTCCATTTTGAAATTACTTTGCATTTATTTACTAGAGTACATGTTGTATCACCCACCTCCCCACCCCCACTAAAAGTAAGCTCCTTGAAGGCAGGTGCTATTTCTTTAAAAAAAAAAAAATTGTATCCTCAGTACCTTGGACAGTGACTGATTTCTTAGGCACTTACTCTATTGAATTGAATTGCATTGAATTCAGACCAAATAAACAACACACTTGAATGCATAGAAGCTAACATTATGGCCCCAATACTTTTTGTGGAAATTTCACAATAAAATCTCTCCTGCATAATTCTTCTCTCCTTTATAAACTCTCTTTGTCTCTGTCTGTCTCTGTCTCTTTCTTTCTCTCCAGTCTGTATGTTCTCACCATAAGAATAACAGGAATTGTGTAGCAGAAAGAATTATGAATATGAAGTTACCGTTTACTGTGTGACTATGAGCCAAATCATTTCCTCTTTCTGGACCTCAGTTTCCTCACCTGTAAAATCAGTGAGTTGAACTGGATAATCCCTAAGGTTTCTCCCAGTTCTAGCTCCTATAATTCTAGGTCCCAATGTATCTAATGTAACAGTAGCTAAGATTTCCCCAGAAATAACATAGGAGGAAGGAAAAAGGTTTAAGAGAACATTTGGCTTATCAGGGTAGTTCTGTCCATGTCACTGCCCTGCTCAAAAAGCTCTGGTGGCTCCCCTTTGTCTCTAGGATCAGAGCTATACTCTTCTGATTGATATTTAAAACCCTTTAAAACTTGGCTCTAACCTATCTTCCCATTGCCCAGGTTGATTTTTATACCTGGAATGTTCTCTCTCATTCTGGTACTTAGATAGTGCCACCTCCTTCAAGAGGCTATTACTGAAGTCCTTAGCGGTTAGTTTCCTCACCACCTATCCCCCACAATGCCTTTGCATTTATTTTGGATATATCCCATATTAACACATCTGTAAACATATTGTCTACTCATCATAATATGTAAACTAATTGGTGAAAGGACTGTTCCATTTTTATCTTTGTAGCCTCAGTGCCTGGGGTATAGTAGGCACTTAATAAATTCTTGTTGATTAATCCCTTGCTTTGGTCCAAAAGACTAACCAGAAAGTCAAACTCATCAAAAATTAAAAATCACCATGAGGTTTGAGAGTACCATGGAAAAATGAATCTTTCTTGTTCTACGCTTTGGGTTGTTTCTGGAACAGGAAATGCTCCAAGTTTTGGACTATGCAGCCTAGACTCTGTTTTTGTTGTTTAGTCATTTTCAGTTGTGTTCGACTCTTTCATGATCCTGTTTGGGGTTTTCTTGGCAAAGACGCTGAGTGGTTTGCCATTTCCTTCTCCAGCTCATTTTACAGATGAGGACTTGAGGCAAACAGGATTCAGTGACTTCCCCAGGGTCACACAGCTGTAAGTAAGTGCCTGAGACTGGATTTGAATTCATGAAGATGAGTCTTCCTGATTCCAGGACTGGCACTCTATTCACTGCCACCTAGCTGCCCCTTAGACCCTGTAGCTGTTTGAACAAAATTGTGAACTTTCTGGACATATTATAGATCTTTCTTTATTACTGTCCCCTTAATTCAATGTTTATCATTTTTGTTCTTTGAAAACATAATTTCAAATTGCCAGGGTTTAGATTATTTGTTCACTAATGTTTACACATTTGATATTTTCAGAAGAGTCTTTGTGTCTTGGTCATGCTCCTCTTGGTAGAGCTTGGGGACCATAGAAGCAAAATGTTGCATTGATTATTAGAGGTGATCATCATAGCAATTATTTTTGCTTGACTGGTTTTCTTTGCTTCAAGGGAAGATTCAGTTCAGGGGAGGAGAGGGGAAGGTGGGACAATATCCTGAAATGTCCTATAAAAGCCAAAGGCCATAAGTAAAACTTTTAAAAAAAGAATCTCTTGATTGAACAAGAAAGCCATACAAAAAGGCATATTTTCAGAGATTATAGCTAAAAAGCAGAAGGTAGTAATTGGACACCTAGGAGTTCTCTCTCGCTGTTGGCAGCCTCTGATCAAGGGACAGCAATACATCCTAACAAACTCAAAAAGGTGCTCAGTTCTGAAAACAAGCCAGGAAACACAAAAAAGGGTTTTATTATTTATTTCATTAGCTCCATGATGGCAATCTCTACTGACAAGATTTGCAAATCTAATAATTTATTAATGTATCTTGCCTTAACAATCTTGAGAGGTACCCACGATCTTCTTCAACCAAGTTGTCTGTTTGAGCAGAGCCCTTCTGAGTGTTGAATGACTCTGTAGCCACGGGATGTCATTTGGCTTTCCAAGGCCACGTGGGACAATCTGCTCTTCAGCCTTGCCACTGTATTCAAAAATGGCCGTCAAGCCCAACTCTGCAATGCCTGCTCAGCTGCCTGTTTTTCAAGGTGAATCCACTAAGCCGTGTTTCTTCTGTGAGAGCAGAATCCTGCAGTGGTTTTTCAGGCTTAGTACAGACAGGAACAAATCACATTAAAACGTGTGTTCATCCCTGTAACTCACCCTGATGCAGATGCTGCCCCACCTGACTCTTGAATAAGAAATTGATTTTTCCTAGAAATTTCACTGTTGTTGCGGGAATTTCCAAAATCTTAGGCTGTTTCCTTGGTGACCACCTAGACTTGATTCTCTGTGAGCCAGTGTAATATGATTCATCAGGAAACAGCTAGGCAACAGCTACCCAACTCAAGGGCTTACTAAAGATTTCCTGGAAAGAGTTTCCTGCCCTGAGCAATTACACAAACCCTTCTCTTGATATTTCAAAGGGCACTGTTAAAATAATAATACTAGTAATAATAATAAAAATAGTAGTAGCAAAACAGTGTGTATGGGGAACAACAGTGCTTATGAAGATAATGAAATGCAGAAATGAAAAACCCCTCAGCAAAGTCTCTTTGGATGAGCCTGAGCTCTGTTCATTAATCTGTGATAATTAGACATATTTGCAGAGGTTAACAGCAGTGGCACATGGTAATTAACCACTCATTCTCTACCAGAGGAATCAAAAATGCTTCTCATGTGACAGGTGTCCAGCTGCATTTTGTCTTTTCCATCCTAGATAGGAGGGCAAAAAGGCAGTTGGTCTTCTATAGCTAGCTAGAATTAGCTAGCACAAGATCATAGATTAGAATTGTAAGGCACCACAGAGGCCATCTAATCCAAGGCCCTCATGATACTATTCTGAAGTTGAGGTAAATTAAATAGCTTCTTTATGGTCATATAAGTAGTAAATTTTGGGGGTAGGATTTGAACCTAGGTCTATCCTAGCTCTCTGTCATCTCTTTATCCCTTATGCCATGCAGTTTCTTCATAAATGTGAATGGGGGAAGGGACAGGCACTTATTGAAAAATATTTGTAGTTTCTTACAAACATGCAATTGTTGGTAGCTCAATGAGGTTATTAGGTATCTCTGTATTCCTGATAAAAATAGGTGGGCTTTAGTTCCCTTACTTGTAAAATAAGAGTTAGATTATAAGGTCTCTTCCTATTGTAAAAGCCTGCCATTTTGTTTAAGGGCATCAAAAGCTATCTAATTTTTCAGGCACTGGGTCTCATGTATCCTTGAGCACAGACATGGAATGTACTGTCTCTTCATTTCTATCTCTTAATATCACTAGTCTTCTTAAGTTTAGCTTAAATGCCTCCCCAACTGAAATTTTGTTGTGTTTATCTTCTATCTATTCTTTCTATGTCTATTTGCACACATTCTCTCTCTTGAATTAAATGCTCTATTGGCAGGGATTTTTTTTTACTTCAGTCTTTTTTTCCCTACTGCCTAGGACAGTGCCTCATACAGAGTGCATGTTTAATATATGTTTATTGTTTGGCTGAATAAGGTAGTCTTGACATTTTAAAAAAGAGTTTCATTTCAAGCATCCAGTGTTCTGCATCTCCCAGCTAAACCTTTTCAGAGATTTTTCTGGCCATTTGTAAATACAGTTTAAACACCCAGTTGGTTCTGCTCTTAGAGGTATGGACAGGAGGGTTTTAGGTCACAAGTGAGTCTTAGGAGTTGGTAAGGATGGGAGGAGACACATTGCTGCCTCTGTTCTATAAATATAGCAAAAAGAAACCTCAGTTCTTGCTAGGAACCCTGGGAATTACTCTTGCTCAGAGTATGTATGCCCTGATTTGAGGGGGATTTAGGCTTTAAAGGAAAACATATTTAATCAATTTGGAACATTGTTTTTGGCCCACAAGTAATTATGACTTGCAACAGACATGATTTTCCTGTTGGAAAAGGAACATTCTGGCCTGATATTGGAAATAATATTTTCGCAAACCCATCTCTTCCCGAAGAGAGGTGTTCCCTGAATGTTTAGAGTGAAATAATCTGAATGTGTGTGTTGTGTTCATTGTGTGTGTGCAGTGTGTGTGTGTGTGCGTGCAGTGTGTGTGTGTGTGTGTGTGTGTGTGTGCTCTAAGTCTAGTGCCTAGAAAATCCATTTAAATCACTGCCTGACAGACACTCTGGGGAGGACAGTTGCTATGGGTTACTGCAGGACACATGACGACGATGGTCTTCTACGTCATATCCTCTACTGAGCTGCTGTCTCTCTCAAGAGATGACCTTTCCTTTCTTTTCTCCTTTTGTAGCACATGCTAAAGTATTTTTTTTCTTTGAGAGAGACATGAAATGGTCATGCTCCCAACACTCAGTAGATGGGAGCTTTCATGATACTTCCGCTTTTGATACTTGCCTTGCTTTTCATTTCATCTTGTAGATCATGCTCTCTGCCTCTGTCTCTTTATTGTCTCGGTCTCTCTCTTTATTTCTGTCTTTTCCCTCTGTCTCTGCCTGTCTGTCTCTGTCTCTCTTTATTGTATCTGTCTCTGTCTCTTTATCTGTCTCTGTCTCTTTCTTTTTCCTCTGTCTCTGCCTGTCTCTCTCTGTCTCTTCCTCTGTCTCTCTCTTTATCATCTCTATCTCTTTATCTGTCTCTGTCTTTTTCCTCTGTCTCTGACTGTCTGTCTCTGTCTCTATCCCTTTATCTGTCTCTCCCATCTTTCCCAGTCTGTCCATCTGTCTCTCTTTCTCTAGTATCTCTCTTTCTTCAAGCTTCAATGTGGAATTCCAAGTTGCTGTTTCCTACTAAAGGAACCACAAGACAAGAGTGTATTGTGCATAAATGAGTCCGGGAATAGAGACTCAAGTCAGGAGATTTCTACTTTTCTTGCTTAGATGTTTCAGAAAGCAAAACACAAAACTGCATTTCATGGCCTTCATTTCCCTTTTCTTTTCCACTCCCGTTAGTCACTCAATGCTTTTAGATCCTCCTTTTGGCCAAGGGCTCCAGATTTTCCTTCTACCAGCCATCCCCTTCTGTTCAATCAGATCATCCTGTAATCCATTAAAATCCATCTGTCTATCTGTCTGTCTGTTTCTTTCTCTGTCTCTCTCTGTGTCTCTCTGTCTCTGTCTCTCTCTGTGTCTCTCTGTCTGCATCCTCTGTCTGTCTCTCTCCCTCCCTGCCTTAACTTTTCTCAGGGGAAAGGAAGTTGCTTAAGGTACAATATCTTGCTTAGGTGTGTGCAGGTCTATTGGAAACACAAATGTAAAAATATAAACCTTATGCCTAATCTACTACAGCTTTTCGACTTAATGGATCTCCCTCCTTTAAGCCTTCAAAAGCATGAAAAGTATTTGTCGCCTATTCAATAAAAAGATAATTTATGGAAAGCACTTTGAGCTTCTTGGAAGACATTTAACATTTCATAATTTTTTTTTCAGGCGCGAATGGTAAGTACTTTGCCTTGGTTGATGTTGCATGGCAGAATTTTCCTTTCCAAATGTGCTATTTTTAAAAAACCAACCAAACAAAACCAAAGACAATCTATTAGTCAACACTCTCCTTTCTCCTTTGCAATTCTTTCCCTGACCCATCCATTTCTTTCTAGCTATCACCTGCCACACTTCTGTTTAGGGTTTGCTTATAGATTACTGGGAAAGAAATGTAAACTTACAGAGAGGATTAAGATAGACACAGCTGGTGTCAACAGGAACAGGGAGAGATGAAAGGCTATTGAGCAGGGCATGAGAGGCTAGCCTGGAGGGCTTCATCATGACTCATCCTTCACCTTTGACCTCTCAAATTATGCCAAAGGCGAGTAAACAGGGTCTGGAAGCCTCTGTGAGCTGCCTTCTGGGACTCTTGGTTTGTTCTTCTTTTCATCTCCTTGAAATCCGTAAAACAAGTGAATACTGTTTTTCCATAGGGAAGCTACCAAGAAAAGTCAAATTTGAAAAGATGAGTTATCACTTTCTGTTACCTATCCAGTGATAGAGCTTTCCTAAATATTCCTGTATCTTAATTCCCAAGAAAAGAAAAATAGATGGGTGTAATGAACTGTCCAACCAGCTTTCTAGAACATTCAAGACAGCTATAGAGTTTTGAAAAACAACCCAGTGAATTACAAAAGGATTATGATAACGAAGAAAGAAACTTCTTAAAATATATATCTGAAACATTTATATTTGGAGTTAGGATGGAGTTGTAAACCTCAGCTGGAGGCAACAAGGTGGCACAGTGCATAGAGTGCCAAGCCTGAAGTTAGGTAGACTTATCTTTCTGAGTTCAAATCTGGCCTCAGACTAGCTGTGTGACCCTGACCAAACCATTTAGCCCTGTTTGCCTCAGTTTCCTCACCTATAAAATGAGCTGGAGAAGGAAATGGCAAACCAGTCTAGTATCTTTGCCAAGAAACCCCTAAATGGGGTCATGAAGAGTCGGATATGATTGAAAAATGACTAAACAGCAAAAAGTATGGAGTTGTAAACCTCAGGCGTATTTTCTGATGTATAATTCTCAGGTTTAGATGAGTAAATATATGCTGCCCATAGGACCATAGAAAAATGACTCTGGAGTCCAGAGATTTAGATTCAAAGCCTGCCTCTGACATTTACTATTTGTGTTCCTATGGGGAAATGATTTCATCTCTTTAGCCCTCAGTTTCTTCATCTGTAAAATGAGGGGGTTGGGCTAGATGACCTCTGGATCCCTTCCAGCTCTTAACATATGTTATTCTTCTATACTACCAATAGACAGACCTAAGAAAAGGCAAATGCTCTCAACCCAGCACTGTGGTTTGTGCAAGTCTTATGTGATCCCTCTAATTAGCCTCATCACTTGTCATTCTATCCAGGCATCTTGGTAAAGGAAATGTGTGATATCCAAATCATTCACTCTGAAAGTCCCAGGCTCTGCATGACAGTTGACAGGGTTTCTGGAACTCCACACAACAGAAATGACATATGTGTTCAGGGACATACCATCACCCCTCCTGCTCATTCTCACTCTCTTTTCTATGTCTGACATCAGCACTCAAGGCTTAATCAGGGCTCCCGTATGTAAAAATCTTCAAAGCATTGTCTGATACTGCATAGTCTCAGAACCAAGAAAAACTGGATTGCCAGTGTTCCTTGTCATCATGTTGCTACAAAGGAACACCAAAGAAAATGTGTGTAAAGCACCTGGCAAACCATTAAAACACTATAAAAATGCCAATGATTATTATGATGATAAAGCTATAACTTTGAAAACATTTGATTGGATTTAAGTTGTTTGCCATGCATAGTGGGCTGTTCAATGCACAGTTTTGGGGATGGAATTCTCTAGAGTGGCCAATTTTTATATTCTCATGGAACCCATCCTTGATCGTGTTTTCTTTTGCATTGTCCTGTACTGTTTTAAAATGTAACTCTCTTCAACCAATCCTCTTAGTTTCTTGAAGATGGGAACAGGAAACATGAAGGAAAATAAAAGCCTGGCCAAGGAAGAATTTCATGTAGATGTCACCATTTGACATCCATACGCAATAATAAGAAAACTCCCTCTCTCAGGCATCAGCCCTCATTCAAGAGCAAACTATTGGAACAGTAAAAGAATAGGAAATGTATTACAAAGACTAGTTATAGCCAATCCTAAGCATCCACCTTTTATAAACTCTCCCCCAAATTGCAAATCAAATTGTTTTATGGTTAGAGGAGCATTTAATACAGTGTGACCAGTTTAAAGTTAACATTTTGTATTCAGAATGATTAATGGCCCCGTATTGTATTTCAATTACTACAAGATACTTCGCTATAATAAACGATAGCAATAATATTCACATTAAGTCAATAAAAAGCATCTTCAAAGTGTGATGTATAAGTGCCATTATAATGGTGTAATTTGATCACATCATACAATGAATTATCAACAGTGTAACAGGAAATTTCTATACCAAAGCATATATTTTCATCTCACTGCACAGGGCTTTTGGCAGATAATGCTTATTAGTATTAATAGGAGTCAAGTGCAAATCCTCACACATTTCAATGAGAATACCCTTTTTTGCTTTCTTACTCCAATGAGAATTTTTTTCATCCCTAAATTGTATTTGAGAGGGATCACGCATGGGATGCGGAATGCACCTATTATGTTAAAAGGGAAGGAGAGGGTTAAAGATCACCAGATACATTCAGGCTCTGAAAACCAGTAAGCTCAGAGATCGCTTTCCTATGGAGAGGAGGTGTTAGGAAGAAGACTGTTTTCCATGATACCTAAAGGAGCTTTTTACATATAGATTCCTGGGAATTGAGGTGGGCTCTGAACAATATCTAGTTAACAGAATTGCAAGACTGTGGATGATAACTACAACCCCATGAAAAAAGGGAAGCAGGAAGGGATTAGTGAGGAAGCTGGTTTCTATTCCCAGTCTCATATCTCTCCACTAACCACCTTCAACTGGTTCAATCCACATGACAGAAAGAGAGGCAATCTGAGGGTGGACTTGAACGTTATGGGCCAGGGTGAGGTAGATGTCTGATGAATGCAGACCCTACAGCTGCCCCTGGCATAGCTAATGCAATGATATAGCTGGGACACTTGAAGGACCTGTTAAGAAGCCCAAGTGGGGAGTTTGGGGGTCACAGGAAACTAAACAAAGGCACTCCTTTTTGCTTTTTTACCTAAACAAACAACAGTGACTTTTACTGAAATATTATCAGATTCCCTCTCTCCTCAACCTGGTTTCAGAGAGCTAGAGATCAGCTCATTTGAAAAAGATTTGGAGATTTTTGTTGGACCTCAAACTCAATATAAATAATGTAATATGCTAGTCCCCCAAACTAGTGAGTTTTGGTAAAAGTTTCTTTCAGTGAAGCTGAAGAGTTATTCAGCCATTTCAGGGAATAAGAAACTTGAGTTCTCTTACAAATAAGCAGCTGACAACAAAGAAAAGCAGGCTGGATTTGGGTAAAAGAAGGTTATTGGTGACCTTGGGAAGGACATTTGGCTTCAGGGGTCAATAGAGAAGGCAAATAGTAGAGGAAATTCATGCAAATTGAACTAACAAACATTTATTAAATATCTGCTGTGTGCAAGGTCCTGGGACTTGACTCCAAGAAGATAAAGATAGTTCTTGCCCTCATGGTGCTGATATTCTATTGGGGACATACAAAACTCAGACATCTAAGCACAACTTTTGAGAAGGAAGAGAATAACAGAACTTAAAATCAGAAAAGGCTTTTTGGAGGAGGTAGAAATTAAGCCATGACTTTGAAAAATGGATTTTAATAGGTAAGTGAAGAGGGATTCCATCCCACAGTTGAGGAAGGATATAAAATGCTGAGCTAAAGGAATATCTAGTAGTATCATTTGACTAGGATGTAGAGGTTAGGATGTGGAAGAAAGTGGACAAAAAGACTGGAGGCAGATTATAGAAGGACTTGAATGCCAGATTAATTTGAGATAGGGAGCCGCAGATGGTTTTTGAGGAGGAGAGTTGATACCATCATTCCTGTACCTTGGAAAGATAATGTGGCAGCTTTGTGGAATATAAATTGGAGGATAAAATAATAGACATACAGAGCCCATTTGGGAGGACTTTAAAATAGTTCAGGCAAGAGGTAATGATATCCTGGACTGGAGTGGTGGTCATGTTAGTGAAGAGAAGGAGATGGACATGTAGCATGTTGTGTAGAAATAAACAAGACTTGTAAACTGATTGGGTATGAAGGTTGAGGGTGAGGATGGAATTAAGGTAGACACTGTAGGTATAAACCAGGGTGATCAGGAAGGTAGTATCAGGATGTTAGGATGTTTGGGATAGGGAAAAAATGAGTCTAATTTTACATATGTTGAGTTGGTAATACCAAGGAGATATCCAGGTGGAATTGCCAAGCAAGTAGTTGGTTATGTGGGGTTGGAGTTCAAGGGAGAGCTTAGGGATAATTGTGTGGTCATTTATATAGAAATGATCATTAAATTCATGGGAGCAGATGAACCTGTCAAATGATGGTCTAGAGAGAGTAGTAACCAAGCCTTAGGGGACATGTGTACTTAGGGAGTAAGGAATGGATGATAATATAGCAAAGAACAAACGAGGAGAAACAATCAGACAAGAAGGAGGGGAATGGGGAAAGAACAGACCCATGGAAGCTAAGGCAATAAACATTATCCTTGAGGAAAGGGTGGTGAATAGTATCAAAATCTTTGGAGGGATAAAGGATTGAGAACTCTGAAAAAGACATCAGATTTAGCCGTTATTAGAATACTGTTAACCCTTCTTAGAACTTGACTAGAGAAAGTTCATTTCATTGTAAAGTAGAGCTGGTTCATACTCCAAACCTTGAGATAACACTATTATAGAGAAGAATGTAGTACATAGAGCCAAATTATATATTCCAGTGAGGTAGCTGGGTGCTGCAGTGGATAGAGCCCTGGGCCTGAGTTCAAATCGAGCCTCAGACACTTAGCTATGTGACCCTGGGCAAGTCACTTACTATGTTTGCCTCAGTTTCCTCAACTGTAAAATGGAGATAATAGTAATACTTACCTCCCAGGGTTGTTGTGGGGAATCAAATGAGACAATATTTGTACAAATCATTTAGAATAAGGCCTAGCACATAGTAGGTAATACATATATATACGTGTATATGTATATATATATATACATATATATATGTGTGTGTGTATATATATACATATATATATATATATATATATATATATATATATATATACCCTTATTCCTTTCCCCTTCCCCAATGACCCTTTGTTATCAAAAACTGTATTTTAAGAATAGAAGGCCTAGAGCTGTGTTCCAAATTAGTTACTTCCCCCTGACTTTCAGCAAAGTGTTCCTGTCTCTGCTCCAGGCAAGGTTTACTACAAATCCCTTCCACCTTCTTGGAGAGGAGTCCTTGCCCAGTCATACATAAAATGATGCATGACTGTATGGCCCCTGGGAGTGAAGCAGTCCCTTGAGTCACTGCCAGGCAACCTAAGCATCCTGTTCTTGAGATAACAGTAACACTCCCTTCTTTCTCTTAATCAACTAATCCAGCATTGTAAGACCAGTGATAACCCCAACTTCTAACTTTGTTAAAAGGATATTGGTTCCTAGAGGATTTGTACATTGAGCTATTTCTGAATAAGGTGGATTCATCTTGAACTATATCTAAGATTCATTATTGATCTATCAAAAGGAGTTTGCCATAAGATCATATATGTAGACCCATAGAACTCAGAGGTCATCTAGTCTAGTCCTGTCCTATTATAGATGGGTAAACTGAGAACCAGGGAGATTGAGGGACTTGCCTACAGTTATTCAGACATTAAGTGTCAAAGGTAGTATTTTCACCCATGTCTTCAGATTCCAGAGTCATTGCCTTTTCTACTATAATACCAAAGGGATTCTCCTAGAATGGACCCAAAAGACAGCATCATCTATCACCATGTTGGAAAGAAGACACGTGCACATGAAATGTAATTATAATATTAGGTGGCATACGATAAGCACCACCTGACTGATACAGATAATAGATACTGTTGGATATTAGCGAATGGAGAGGTTGTTTCTGCCTGGGGTATCAGACATGTCTTCACTGTGGATGTGGAATTTGAGTTAGGTCTTGAAAGATGAATAAGATTTGGATTGTTGTAGGGATAGAAAGAATACAGTCCAGGTAAAAGGGGATGGCATGTAAATTAGCATAAAAGTGCAAAACCATGTGAAAATATGGATATGAGATATATTTGGCGGCAGGGATTATGAATTAACCAGTTTACTTTGAGCTTGGAAGGGGAAAGGGATAGCAGTGGGAGGTACAACTAGAAAGGTAGCTTGAGGCTGTTGAATGCCAAGATAAGGAGTTTTGAACTTTATTTTGTGAGTAATGTGGAACCCCTGAAGGTTTTTTAATACTGGGTGTCAATTTAAACCATTTTAGGAAGGTTAATGTGGGAGCCATAAGTAGGATGGAATGGAAGGATAGGAGAATAATGGGGGAAACCAGTCAGAAGGCTACTGAAATTGCCCAGAATTCACAAGGACCTGAGCTATGGTTGTCCTTCTGAACCTTCATACCTTAAATAACGGGATGGGGGTGGGGGTAGTGAAGGGGCAAGGTTACATGTGAGAGACACTGTAAGGGAAGACTCACTAGGGTTTGGGGACTGATTAAATGTGAGAGATGGTGGAATGGATCGAGTAAATGGATTTCAGTATTTTGAGTCTGGGCAGATGGGAGAATTGCGATAGCATTAACAGAAATGGGAAGTCAGGAGGAGAAGTTTGGGCAAGGGGTGGAGAGATGATAGAGCTCTTAATTAGCCTTCATTGCTGTTCTCTTCCAATGCGAATCAACAAACATTTATTAAATGGCTGCTACATGCAAAGCACCGAGGATATTAAACCCTGGATATATAAAGACAAAAGGTAAAATAGTCTCACCTCCTCAAGGAGCTCATATTCTACTGGAGAAATGAATGCAATAGATTTTGAGAAGCAAATGAATACTAGCAGCTAAGGGAAGCAGGAAAGGATTCCTGTAGTAGGCAGTACCCATAGAAAATGGAGCCTGGAAGGAAGATAAGACATTTAAGAAGTGGAAGTGAGGAGAGATTGGTCTGACGTTTTCTATCTAGGTAAATTGTCTTCTTTACCAGTATGGGTGGGAGGCAGCAGGGCCCTTGATGAAGTCCTAAGTGGCATCTTTGCAAGAGACCAGCAAAGAATGATATGATGTGAGGAAGAACAGTGAAGAATTACACCTTCAGTGAAGAATTAGCACTCGATGAAGTCCCCCAAATAAATTTGTCTTCCATCCTAAGGATTCATTATAAATGAATTTCCCTGCAAAAACAAACAAACAAAAACCCCCCATAGAAAATCCCATTATTCTTACTTTGCACCATCCCTCCAGTAATGGCAGCTGGCCCACAATGCCGTTTATAGAACCAAATCACAGTAGGCACTTAAAATTCACGATCTGACTGCCATACAGCAGAACAATATAAACTGAGAGGCGCAGCCTGGGCACCATCTTGTCGTCTTTATACAAGGGAAATTAATGGCATTTTCAGTAGCTCAAGGCTTATGGCAGGCCTGGGCCCTATGGTGGCACTAATACAGCCATCACTGAAATGCCAAGAGGTAGCCTGCTGTGTTAACAGCTGTCATATCATGCCAAACTCACATAACTGTCAGGGTTATGGGCCAATAAAAAAGAGACTTCTGTTCTCTTTTGGTTGGGAAGCAAGCTATCTTGTTTCATGCTAAAATATGCTTGTCAAAGTGTCTAGTTGCTATGGTGAAAGGCATTATACAAACATTTGTGTATCCACTGCTCTGTGTCTCTCCCCCAGAACCTCACTATCTTGCTGTCCCAGGAGGCCAGGCTGGGAGAATACCCAGGAAGGGAGATTGTCTCGAGGCATTTTCGTGCCGTCAGGATTCAGACCTCCCTGCACGAGTCCCAACAGGGAAATGCCTGAGACTGAATGCCACCCTCCTCTAACTAATGTTGGGGTGGAGGTCCATGACTCTTGATTCAATTCACACTAATTTGGTATTAGTAAGTAATAGTGATAAAAATAATGGCTAAAATTTATATAACACTTCAAGGTTTGCAAAATGCTTTACATATATTCTCTCGGTTAACCCTTGCAAGAACCCTGTGAAACGGGTGCTATTATTATCCTCATTTTAACAGATGAGAGAGGTTATGGAACTTATCCAGGGTCATACAAGTCAAACACAGTCTCAGGCCCTGGGAATACAAAGATAAGTCAGTACCTGGACTCCAAAAGTTTGTATTGTATTGGAGGGATATACTAGGGCCACATGTAAGTATATACAAATTATTCACAAAGTACTCTAAAGTGATTTCAAGAGGGAAAAGTATTACTAGCCTGGGGGAGGTGACCCTGGAGTTGTGATTTGAGGGGAAGCTAAGGATTCCATGATGTATAGAAGATGCATTCCAGACATCAGGGACCTCTCATAGATTTGGTTCAATTTTTTTCCACCTAAATTAGGGGCTTGAATTCCTAATATGAATTTTTGTCCACCTATGTGTGTGTGTGTGTGTGTGTGTATACACATATATATTTATATATAGACATACATACATTTCATCTGTCATCTCTCATTAATATGAATAGTCTTAATTCTCATTGTTGATAACTCTTTTCCTCTTCAAATTGCCTTGTATTTACTAATCTGTGTGAATGTGGACAAGATAAGCCCCCAAGAATGGAAGTTCCTTGAGGTCAGAGATTGTTTCGGTTTTGGCTTTGTTTCTCCTGGACCTGATACAGTGCCTTGTATGTCACAGGTACTTAATATTTGTTTAATTAAATTGAATACAATCCTAGGCAAAAGAATGTGATTTTGCATTGAGAGCAATCAGGTAGGTGGTCGATAAGATTATCTCTGCTTTTCTACAGGTTGATCTCCTGTCATATAGTGGATAGAATGCTGGAATTGGAGTCAGAAAAAACAGGATTTGTAGGTGTGTGACCCTGGGCAAATTATTAACCTCATTCTTCCTCAGTTTTCTCAACTTTAAAATGAGGGGTTTGGACTGGATGGCCTCTAAGGTATTTTTCAGTTCTAAATCTCTGATCCTAAGAGATCGAGTAGGAAAATGGGAGTAATACTGTGGAATGTTTCAAGGAGACAAATAGAAGTAGGAAAACAACAGCAACCAATCTTGCCATCTCCTTTATAGTGCTGCTCTGGGGCCAACTCATCTTGAAGAGGTCGTCGGAAGGTCGTTCCATACCTAATCACCGACAAAAAAACGAAGTCCATTATACAGTTTATAAATTATTGTTTGTCCTTCATTCTCAAAGAGGACCAATGACATCAGGCGGGTGATGCCTTAACTTACTAGTGAATTTGGATTTAAGTGAGGCAGGGCTGTGCAAAGTCATCAGCCTCACCCTCCCCTCCAGAGTCATAGTCATCAGAATCCAGTGGCAAGACATAGGTCAGGATGATTGGAGATGGCCCCCCAAAAGCATCAATATCAATGAAGGCCAGCTGAGATAAGAACTTTGTCTTTCATTCTGGGACACTGTACTAGTAGCATCTGAATGCTTGAATGTGAGTTCCCAATCCATATTCCAATTGGGGATTGCTATTCAGACATCACTGTCTGACTCAGTTACTGCGCTCCTTTATCAGGTCACTGTAATTTTCCAGGAAAATAAAAATATATAAATATAAGTTAAAATTAAAAAATAATAACAAGTTTTCTGGTTTCTCAAATCTCTAATGCCAGAGGTATTCTAAAACTTGGAGACTGTATAATCATAGATTCCGAAACGGCCAGAGGTTCAAATATCAACTAGTCGCAGAATCACAGAATGTGAGCGGGGTAAGAGACGTTGGCCCCTATCCAGTCCAGTCACTGCCTCTCAAACTCTTATCGTTGTACACTAACTCCTTCAGAACAGGGACTGGCTGGGGTTTTTTTTTTTTTATCCCCAGGACTGCATGCAGTGCCTATTACACATTAAGTGCTTAATAATTCCTCCTGAGCTACAACATGTCTAACAAGTGGTCATCTGACCCCTCCTTGCAGTTCTCCAGTGAAGGGGAGCTTTTTTGCCCTTATGATAGCCCATTTCACTTTTGGATGTTATGGATTGTTAGGAAGGCTTTCCTGACATTAAATCCAAATTAGTTTCTTTGCATTTTCCACCCATTACTTTTGATTTTGCCCTCTGGGGCCAAAAAGGACAAGTTTGATCTTCATTCCATCTGACAGTCCTTCAAATATCTGGAAACAGCTATCCTATCTCCCTTGGGTCATCTTTCTCCAAGCTATGTTTAGCCTGTTCCTTCAAACTATCCTCATTTAACATAGACTCAAGGCCCTTTACCGAGCTGGGTGGCTGCATCATCTGGGTGCTCTCTAGCTTATCCATGACCTTTTTGAAACTATGGTGTCTAGACTTGGACATAATACCCTAGCTGAGTTCTGACAAAAATAAGGCTCTGTGGAACTCTCACTTCCTTATCCTGGAAGTCATTTCTCTCTTCATGCAGACTTTCCTTGAGCAGCTGAGAACAATTTGTTCCAATGGTCATGAAGGCAGCTAAAAAGCAAGTGCTGGGGAGTGCTTAGAGCTTGGTCAAACATCAAAGATGCCAAGGTGCATCCCAAGACATTGCCATTCATCTTGATTTTTGCCTTGCTGCTGGACTTCCACTTCTCTTGCAGAGAGAATAAGGCTGATGACTTTGTCAACTCTGCCTCACTTAAGTCCAATTCCCTTGAGAGTCACCCTGTGATGTCATTAGTTCTCTTAGAAAAGGAAAGACCACCACTAACAACAATGCAACCCAAGATTATATTGGCTCTTTGGCTGCCATATCACATTTCTGATTCATATTAAGCTTGCAGTCCACTCAGACCCCCAGATAGTTTTCCAGACAATTTTTTTAACCATCCCCATCTTGTTCTCACAACATTGTTTTGTTTTTGTACACAAGCATAAAATGTTACGTCTTTGCTCAATTAATCTGACCTTATTAGATTCAGCCCATTCCTCTAGCTTGTCAAGATCTGTTTAGATCCTAACTTAGCCAGTGTGTTAGCTGTCCCTTCTTGCAATGTGTTATTTGCAAATTTGATGGTTACTTCAACAAAGTCTTTAGCCAAGTCTTTTAAAAAGTTGTTAACAGCACAGGACAAGAATAAATCCCTGGGGTACTCCACTGTAGACCTCCTGCAACACTGATGCTGACCTTCCTCCTTTAACAGATAAGGAACAGAAAAGTGGAGTGAACTTGCCTGAATCACACAGTTATTACTGAGAAGAGGTAGGATTCAGATCTAGCTCTTCTGACTCTAAGTTCAACACTCTTCTTATCATACCATCCTGTTTCATCACGGTGTTCTTCAAGTTGGATTTAAGAATGGTTTTGCATCCATAGATAAAAACAAAAATGTGGTAGCGTTTTCCCCAGGCAATTTTAGCACTTCTCCTAAGCTTCTCTGGAGGTTCTAAATAGCATATTCAGGAATGTTGATTATGAAGTGGGGGTATGTCTTCACTCCAAGGCGCAGTCCTTTTCATCCAACAAAATCACATGACCTAGATCTATAAACCAGAATATCCTATAAGGAACATTCCAGTAGCCTGGTTTTCCTCCCTGAGGCCAATATTGACCAGTGTCATTGGTGCTGGAGTACTCCCTGGAAAATTGGGTTTGAGGAGGGATCTTATTGGGGTTCCAGTTTAACTCTCAGGAGTTGATCTGGGGTGGGCTGTCCTGGCCCTGACCTTGTCTGTTGTGCATTTTCTGGCTCAAAAAACCACAGTAAACTAGTTTATGTCTCAGAGACAAGTGTTGGGATATCATAGTTGATGTTGGGCCATCTCCTAGGGAGATGGGATGTTTTGCCAAAATTTCAAACTCAACAAATTCTAAACAGAATTCAGCTTCTTTTCCCCAAATCTGTCTCTAACCACTCTACCATCCAATCATTCTTGATTCTTCTTCCCTTGTTCCTTATGTCCAATCAGTTGCCAAGTGCTGTCAATTCTACTTCCATACTATCTCTCCAATCGGTCGTCTCCTTTCCAATTTTGCTGTCACCACATTAGTTCAAGTTTCATTATCTTTCACCTGGACTATCACAATAGCCTCCTAACTGATTTTCTTGCTTTCTAGTCTTTCCTTTCTCTGATTGACCCTATACAACATTGCCAAAGTAATCTTGCTAATGCATAGGTCTGATTGCATCACTTGCCTGTTCAAAAACCTGCCCTGGCTTCTCATCATATACTGAAAAAAAAAATTCCTTAATCATTTTTCCACAGTCTTCCACAATGTAACTCCATCTTCCCTTTTAGCATTATTTTGTGGTTGTCCTCTTCAGTTATTCCATATGCAAACCAAGTCAGACTATTTGTTGTTCACCAATTTTGATATGCCTTCTCCCACTTCATACTACATCCTGTTATTGTTGTTAAGTTATTTCAGTCAAGTCTGACTGTTTGTGACTCCTTGGTGTTTTCTTGAAGAGATTCTGGAGTGGTTGGCCATTTCTTTTCCTGGCATATTATAGATCATAGATTTGACCAACAATGTATCTCTAAATCCAACCCACTATAATCCTCAATAATCATTCAAAATAGCAAAATTTCATGTATGTAGTCGAAATTCAGTATGTCCTTTGTCCTGTAAAATTAGCATAAATATACTGCACATGTTGACCATGCAAGAAGCCCTAATGTATACAGAATGCCTAAAATATACCTGTATGGTGTCATATATTTGATTTTAATCAATGTATTAACTGTGATAAGCATTAGACATTTAATTAAAGCTAATGTATTTCCCCCTTTTTGAAGTTTGAAGAGGTCTTTGGGGATATTTATGGGATTCTTCAGAAGTTTGAACTTATCTTTTTCTCTATATAAATGTCTCTGTGCTAAACAGAGGTATGCAAAATCATTAGACTAACTTTAGAGCTCCACTCAAAGTTGGTTTGTTCTCTTTGAAAATATGCTTTGAACATCAAAATGCCTTCTTGTGATTCTAGTTGCCTTGCTCCCCTTCTTTTGTTTGTTCCTTTTGTTTACAATCTTTTCCCCATGCTCAACAGAAGATGGAAGAGGTAGACTCTATAATAGAGGACTATTTGCAAGCTCCTTGAGGGAAGGGATGGTTTCACATTCAACAAGCATGTAATAGCAAGATCTAATGAGTAGAACTCATGCCTTGGAGTCTTGAAGACCTGGATTTGAATCCTGCCTGAGACACTTATATCCTATATGACCCTGCTAAGTCACTTAGCCTCTCTGAACTTCTGTTTCCTCATCTGTAAAATCAGATGGTTGACCAAATCTCTAAAATGTCTTCCATTTCTGATTTTATGATCCTGTATATCGTTTAGTAAGTACCTTCTATTTTCAGGGCACTGTGCTAGGTCCTGGGAATATAAAAGCAAAGTTAAAAATAATCTGTCTTGAAAAAGTTTATTTTCTATAGAAGCTTCATAAATATTTGTCAATTGATTAGTGATTCCAATCACCAGTTGGAGGAGATACAGCAATTACACAGATATTTAAGAGCAAGTATTTTACATTCTTTATCTATCAAACTCCATGCTTTATACATAGTAGACACTCAAGAATTATCTATCGAATTGATATTGAACTGAGCTGATCATATACTTGGGACTTTTCATTAATATCAATCAACAGAATTATGTCCAAAGCCAGCATTGAAAACTATTAAAAAACCACCTATCAAATAAAGGGAAGCAAAGCAGAGGTGTTTAATGGGAATCTGGTAAAATGGAAAGGAGCAAGGAGTAGGTATTCCCTATCCTGAACCATTATGTAGTTAATTAAATATTACTTTATATAATATAATATATATTAATATAAATTATATTATATAAATACTACCTTACATTGTTAAGTATTTTTCATTTTGTCTTGAGTCCCTAGCTGGTTTATAAGCCTCAAGGCACTTACTAGCTGTGTTACTGCTGGCAAGTCAGGCTCAGTTTGCTTAACTGTAATGGGGATAATGATTGTGAGGACCAAATAAGATAATGTGTGTAAGGTGTTTAACAAACCTTAAGGTGCTATGTAAAAGCTAGCTATTAGGGATATTGTATTGTTGTTAAGTTCCTTGATTAGGCATAGAGCTAAGCTTATACTTGCCCCATACCCTAAAGCTTGGCACTAGACATGAGTTTTTGTCAGGGGTGACTTGGGAATATTTAGGTCTGAAGAACAAAGGTCCTCAAAAACCAGTAAAACAGGACCTTAGTACCAACAGAATCCAGAGTTTGGTGTTTGAACTCAATTTATCTTCAAATAAAGGTGTATATCCACCCACACATTTGGATACCAGAAAAAGGTTCCTTTTTATTGAAAGCATGATTGAATCATTTGATTTGCCCTGGCCCAGGGAAAGAAGCGTGATCTGTGTTGATGATGGAAGCATGGTTGATGGTGCTAGGCATGCTTCGATGGGGCTTAGAACAGAGTCAGACAACCCTGAGCTCCTAAGTACTAGGAAGCACCTGGACATACCCTGGAAGCATGAGCAAATGCCTCTGGAAAGGCAATTGAGAAACATCCCAGTGAGACATTGTCTTCGGATGGCTGACACAATATCACATAAAGGCCACTTCTGAGCCATTACAGTCTATTGTGTCAATATGTTTTCTGGGAGCCCATCATCCATAGATCACAGTGAGGATAGATGGTAATGCTTCCACAGGAGCTGTTACTATATCACATCAGTGCCTTCTATTATAGGTCCATGGGTTACTGCTACTAGACTCCATATTAGCTCCATCAGAGGGATATTGATTGATTCAGTGGAATTTAGAGAATACACACAAAATACATCTCATACTGTCATCTGGGTTTCATATTGCACCTCTGTGATCTCTGCTACGTGGTAAATTCAATATTGTCTGCTCAGAATCTTGATGGAAAAGGATCTTGCCATACTATTTTTAAAACACTGATACCTGACCATTTAAGGTCTCCTAAGTTCACCAGAAATTAGCCCTACTTCTAAATCTCTGACTTGTCTGCAGATAAAAGAGCCTGATCCTATGGGTAGAGAAATAATTGAATGAAAACTGTGTCTGGATAACAGAAGTAGGGAACCTGCCGCCTCAAGGCCACAGGTGACCTTCTAGGTCCTCAAGTGCAGGCAGCCCTTTGGCTGAATCCAAACTTCACAAAACAAATTTGTTCTGTGGTCCTGAGGTTGCAGGTCCCCCACCCCTGGAACATATATTTGCTGTGGGATGTATGGTGTGGTGTGGTGTGGTGTGGTGTGGTGTGTGTGTGTGTGTGTGTGTGTGTGTGTGTGTGTGTGTAAGACCGAGTGATTGGAATCATCCTTGTTCTCAAAGGGCTTTCAGTCTAATTAGATAGAAGCATTTACTGAGTAATTTGAGAGATATGAAATTATTCTACTAGTGTTACTTAAATGCAAAAGATGTGTCTGAAAAGTCAAGTAAGAATCAAAGGTTTGTAGCTTGAACTGTTCAGAATTAAGTAGGAGAGCTTTTTGATGGGATCCCAAAGCAAGAACCTTTTTGTAAAACAAATAATCACCTACCAAATCCCCCTAATTATGATCCTAACTGATCCTAATAATCACATCTTAATTTGTACCTTGTAACTTTTAAATGTTTGTTTGTTGTTGTTTTGTAAATAGATCTCACATCTTTTAGCACTGAATGAAGGTAGCAACTGGAAAGGGCACTTTTGGCTTCCCATAAGAGGTTGACTGGGGACAAGGTTCAGGAAGTGGAGAACTCAGTGGGGAGCAACATGTCAGCCAATTTAGAAACAGAGGAAGCACCTTCAGTCCCTGGAGTTTTTCAAATTTCTTCCCTGGGAGGAAGCTTAACAAACAGGGAACCTGTTGCCAAACACTTTGTCTCTCATCTCCACCTGGCTATTGTCATACCTTTAGCTTGGTTCTCAACCTTTAAACAGGCAGATATCCGGAACTAATGTTGACCATATGCCCCAAAGACCTGTCCAGTCCACTTCTTCCAACTCATGATCAAATTTCTAAGGGAGACTCAAAGGTGAAAAACACATTTCTTGGGAATGTAGTCTTGTGAAGCACTATTGGCAACAGAGTGATTGACTGGACTTCAGGTTTGGTTCATTTTGGCCTTCTCAATGGTCTTATGAATCAGCTCCTCCAAGGTGCTGCATTTTAAAGTGAGGAGATGGTCTAGATATCTGAAGTCCTGCCTTTTTACATTGTCTTGTAATACATATGTCTTGTAAAAAAATCTTTTTATATTGTCTTGTAATATCTGTGGTTTTGTCCGCCTCCATAGCCACTAGCTAGCTCAGCCCCTCATTTGCTCCCTTCAGGGTTACTGATAGTCTTTCTGATGAGGATTCTCCTTCTGGTCTTTCCTGACACCAATCAAACTCATACTTTCAAATAGAATCTAATTCTAAGCCTGATTTCATCATGTTACTGCCCTAATCAAGAGGTTACCATATCACACCATCAAATGGTCTCTTCCTCCCTGATAGCTCTCCTTTCTCATTTTTGGCTAATAATTATTTTTCTTTTCAAGCTGCTCAAACCAATTTGTATGCTATTCTCCTGTGCAAACCTAAGCACTATGTGCAAGGCACTGTGCTAAGCACTGGGGATACAAAAAGAAACAAAAGATCATCCCTGTCCTCAAGAAACTTAGAATCTAATGGAATCTCAGAATCAGAAGGACCCCTGGAGACTGACTAGTCCAAAGCATAGCTGACTTTTTTGGGTCATCTAACTTTTGCTTGTTTTGATTGTATATTGTAGGTTGCTATCTAATATAAATATGGCTGGCCCACGTGCAATATGGATAATGGATAGATAGCTATCTGATCATGCATCTGTTCTCTCCCATTACTCCCTACCCCCAAACCCTGCCAAGTGGAATTCCAGCGATTTCCTTTGTTGAGAGTAGGAGGGTACTACCAGCAGCCTAGTGGGGAAGGAGGCAGGATTCAGAACATCTATGACTAGGTCATCTTTCCTTTACTATCTTGTTTTAAATAGAGTGTTTAGGCTAGAATTGTATCTATCTACCATACATCAAATATCTCTAGGGGCATAATGGGGAGGGAACTTTCAGAATAAACATCACTTTCCCTGATTAATCTCAAGGGAAGGCTAACATACTCTAGCCATTTTAGCTCCTTTTCATCAAATGCTGGCCAAGTAAACCAAAGACCATCATAAATAGCTAGTAAGCCTCTATCAAAGTAAATGGAAATCTGGAAAATTATATAGACAGTAGAATACAGTAAGGTAAATATACTTTTCAACTTGGGAGCAAGATAAAATGCTAGCTCACCCAAAGATAAAGTGATCTTACATTGAAGGCAAGGGAAGTAAGGAGTCTACTCTTAGCCACCTCTAAGGTTGTAGATACTGGGAATCACGGGATATATCTGTGGCTCCATGGAGATGACCTATCTACCATCAAAAAGTTGGAACTTTACTCTCTCAACTGTTTCTCTCAAACTCCTTTCACAAAATATCTTCCATCAGTCTTTCTAAAGTCTCTGCCCTTTTATAGAGGCAAAAAGCAGCATCAGGTCAAAGGTCTGTCAGGAGTCAATCAAGTCACTCAGCAATCACTCAGGAGTCAAAGGCCAGTCAGGACTCACAGGGCTAGCTGTCCTTCAGGGAAAATTACTCAGCTGCTTAGGGGGAATAGGTGTTTCATTTGAAAATCTCCAGTGAAAGTGCCTTCTGAGGCAACCTACCTCCCCCCTCCTTTACAATTAAGATCTATTTACACCATCAATGTTCTGACCTTTCTTTCTTAGAGCTAGGCTGGTTGCATCTTCCACTCAGGATTCCAAGGTACCCAGAGGAATTTGAAACATCTTTTATCTCACCTAGTGTAAGCCTCAGCCTTATTTCCCTTCACTCCCTATGCCCCATTGTTAGGAGCCTACAACTAACACCCAGTTCCATTTAACCTTCTAACAATGACTAGCTTTTACAAAGACATATCCACTTCAAAGTTACAAATTACAAATATTTCCCCTAATGCTTCAGGGGGTCATACTCTCCCCTATACCATCTTGGTCTCTGGAGAAGTAATCTCCAAGCTTAGCTTAGTTATTTTATAGTCCCACCAAGCTCGTGTACAAAGGGAGCATCTCTTGCTGAATGAGTTCTCTCTTTGGTTTTTAAGTGGCATAGTTAGAGAAGATCACTCCTCAATCAAGGCAATCTTGGTTCTGATTGCATAGTTTGTATTCTGATTCCAGGATTTCTGTGGTTTCCTCTGCTGACCTTTCCACAGGTTGGAGACCCTACTCCTTTAACCTAGAATAGAAAAAAATAAACAAACAAAAAATGCAAAGGACTGAGATCTATTTCTTGGGGCTCCATGACCTCACAGGAAAGAAGACACTGGAGTAAAAACCTTAATCTAGCACTGAAAACTTTTAGAGGGGTCCCTAAATGAAGCAAAGGGAGGCCAAATCAGGAAGGAGTGAAAACTTTGAGTGGAATGCTAATCAAATGCCAATCAATTGGAAAGACTCCTCTTCTTCTAATTTTCTTGTAACATCTCTATATCTAGGTCATTGAAGCGGGCCTCTCACTCCCTCGGGCCCCCTGCCCTCTACTTACCCATCTACCGGGTCTTTGGTCGTCACCAGCCCCGAATCGGGGAATAACCAGACAGAACGCCCGAGGTTGATCAGGGGTTGTTTATTCGTCCACTGCTAC
>CM053580.1:66824989-66849275 GCA_028627135.1 Pseudochirops cupreus | reverse complement strand
TGTACCCAATCTATTCCATTGATCCACTACTCTATTCTTTAGCCAGTACCAAGTAGTTTTGATGACTGCTGCTTTATAATGGAGATTAAAATCTAGTACAGCTAGGCTACCTTCCCTGGCATTTCTTTTCATTAATTGCCTTGATATTCTGGACCTTTTGTTCTTCCAAATGAATTTTGTCATTATTTTTTCTAGCTCAGTAAAGTCATTTTTGGGTAGATTGATTGGTATGGCACTAAATTTATAATTTAATCCAGGTAAAATTGTCATTTTTATTATATTAGCTCGACCCAGCCACGAGCAATTGATGTTTTTCCAATTGGTTAGATCTGATTTTATTTGTGTGAGAAGTGTTTTGTAGTTGTGTTCATATAGGTACTGGGTTAGCATTTCACTTTCAAAGATGGAATTGAATATGCTCATGAAAGAGTTGGCTAAAGGGGTATGGATACTGGGGCAGAGGAAAGAATAAGTGGGGCAGCCTTAGGCACAGGAGAAGGAAGTAAAGAGAGGGACTGGAGGGAGTAGAATAAATTGTGGGGGGAGCACTGCTGGTTTTTGGAAACAAGAATAAATGTAACATTACAATGAGGCATCCCAATGTTAAGGAGAAGGTTTGGTTATAATGTATTAATGAAAACTGGATGAAGCACATTCATACTAATAGATGAGTAGGTTGGTATTTGAAGGCAGAAGACTGCAAATCGAATCCCAGCTCTACTTATTTGGGGTATGAGTCTGGACAAGCCAAATCACCTCTGCAACTCTCAGTTTGCTCATTTGCAAAAGCAAGTGGTTGACTACATCAATGATTCTCAAACTGTTGTCTGAGGGTCCATGAAGGCCCCTAATTTCTTTTCATGGAGTTGGTGAAGTGAAAGCCATTTTCAGAAGGTTATCTCTTAATTTTTAACATGGTAAATACCATTAGACATATAACCAACATAAAAGCTCTTTTGAGAGTCTTCAATCTTTTTAAGAATGGAAATGGCTCCCAAAACTAAAAAAAAGTTTGAGAGCTTCTGCTCTAGAGTGGAGGTGACTAAATCACATAGAAATGATTCCTTCTGGCTGCATATTGACATAGAAAACCTTAAATTAACATTACCTAGGTTGTATTGTATTTTATTTATTTTATAAAACATTTTCCAAATACATTTTGATTTGGTGTGGCCACTTGAGTTGGGCAAACTCTACCAGTCATGACTTTCAATACATCTACTCTAGATAATCTCTATGAATCCTTCTGGTTCTGTCTATGTTCCCATGACCCTACTAATAATAACCATTAGTACCAAAAAATTACTAGGATCATACTAACTACAGTTCAGAAACATTATGCATTGCTTTTGTGGGCCATCTTCAGAGCCTAGCTACTATTTAGATTTGGGACATTATTTCTATGGGAATTATTAATATCAAAAGAGGAATAAAACAGGGGGAGATGTGCTTGCCAAAGGTGTTTGTTATTATCACAAAAGAAGTCCAGGACAGAGTCCAAATGGAAGAAGGATTCATTTTGGTTGGTGAAATCTCCTAATGTCAGTATTTATAGTTGATGTTACTTGCTGCATCAAGCCCTGGAACATCACACAATTTCCTAAAAGGAATTCCTAGTCACTGGAAAGAATTCAACCCAACTATCCAAGAAAAAAAAAATAGTTTAATGCTGACTGCCCAGATATGTGGTTGTATAGGCAGCCCTTTGAGTGGTCCATAAGGACATGTGTTGGACAGACAACATAGACTGACAGTGAACTGGATCCAGAGCGGAAAAGGATGAAGAGATCAGGCTGGATTATATTTAGGAAACTGTGTGATACCTTCAAAGCCCTCAAGCTTCTTTCAGAAACAAAATGCCCTTGTTTTAGCATTGATATTCTAATAGCAATGCCGTTTAGCTGTGAGTCATAGAACGCCACAATCTGTAAGGAAAGAAAATTGAAAGTCACCCAAAGAGCAATGCAGAGACACATGGTGGGGCATAAAAAGGCAGTAGTATATTACCAATAATGAATGCATATCAAAAAAAATAGCATAAAAGTTATCACCAAAGAAATGTATTATTGGAAAAGAAGCTGGGCCAGGCATGTAACAAGAGCAAAGGAGAACAGATGGACAGCCTACATCCTATTCCCATAATGTCAGGAGACCTAAAGGAAGGCTCACAGCATACTGGGTGAATCCAAGAGTCTCAGGCTGAGAAGAGGTGGGTGAGTTCCAATCTGCACTTTGAGGATGTCAAGATACTATTAAGAGACAACCTGTTTTCCAGAGCAAGGGCCCAGCAAGCAGGCTGTGCCCTGAGCTTGGCATAACAACAATCCTTTGCTCTCACCCCCGGGATGAACTCAGCTATAGCAAAATCCCAGAATTGTTTCATATAATTAATATATTGCTTTGGGCAGTACTAGGCATTCTCTGAGCTTGGACAAGCCCCAGACAGACTCAGAAAAGTTCCTGTCATGAAGTCCTGCTACGAATCAAACTTGTTTCATCATTGTTGTTATTGCTCATTGTCAGGGCTACAGTCATCGGTATAAGTATTGAGATTTGCCCACACTAAACTAGATTCCCCCACTGGGGGGTGGGGCAACACATGTGTCTAGTTTCCCTCTTTGCTTGCAAGCCATTTCTCTCACTATAGAAAATAAAATTCTGACTTAATCTCTGTACAGTTGTCCTTGCCTGCTCTGTCTATCTCCAGCCTCCACAGGCCAAGAGGTTTGGTTCAGTTGACAAGGAGTATCTTCATTGACTAAGTCACAGACCTATTAATGCATTCTGTGCCTCAATTTCCTTATCTGTAAAATGGGGATAATAATAGCACCTACCTCACAGAGTTGTTGAGAGGTTCAAATGAGTTTACATATGTAATGTGCTTTCCAAACTTTAAAGCACTCTGTAAATCCTAGTTAATGTTATTGAAAATGTGTTGTATTTTGCAAGAAGATAATGGGGTAGAAAACTAAAGGAATCTTATATTTCCTACTCAGTTCATGGCAAAGAGGGAATATTAGCCAAACTTGGAAAACATTACTTTCTAGCTGCAGCCATGGGAACAGGGATTGCAGTGACTTGGGGACTTTTTCTCCCTTTTTCCAGAACAGATGGCAGCCCTTTCCTATTTCTTAAGGAATCAACTTTTTTTCATATATAAGTATTCAAGAATCACTTAATTATAGGATTTGGAGTTGGAATTGAGTACCAACCACTCAGAGAGTGCCTAAGTCTTCCCCTGCACAATTCTTTTTTCACTACTCTCTGAAAATAGTCTAAATTCAGCCTGGCTTGATTAGGATGAGTTCTGGGATTTTTGCACTGCTGTGTAGGGTGTGTGAGGTTTGGATGGTTAGTGTTGATAATGGACTTAGGGGAACATGGCAGAGGAAATGAGGACAGAGTGTGGATGCTGTGGTTGACCAATCAGAGAGAGTAGTGGGGCAGATGCTTGGTCAGGCAAACTGGAAGTCAATATGAGGGTCATTGGTGTGTGATTCTTCTCTTAGGATCAGTTAGAGACAGGAAGGGGAAGGTGGTAGCAGACACAGACTAGAGTGAATAGTGGTACTCAGCAGCAGCATTAATTCAGGACCTTGATAATTTCTTGAAGATTTATACTTTTCATTTTAAGAGTGATTCAAATCTATATTAGGTAGGCTTCTTTACTTTGATGGATCTGTGTGTGATCTCACCTTTGCTGATTCTCCCACTCAGGGTATAGATTATAACCTGTTTACTTCTCATGCCGTATAGGTCTTATCCATGCTTTCCCAGAAATACTCCAAAGAGAATCTACCCAACATGTAAGAAGACTTCTTCTCCAGAGCTTTTTACATTCCATGAATGCCAGTATGCTACTAACACTGTCTGTTATTTGCTTTATTTGTTAGTGAGCCACCTCCTTTTCTGATAATATAGTTCTTATACGACAACTTTTATACCACTTCTTGCCCATAATCTTCATTGCTAATATGCTTCGATCTTTTTCATCCACCATACTTCTTTCCATTATCCTTTGGGGCACCTACAACTTTGAATCTTCACAGTTTATGGTACTCAATGATTCACAACCATATAGCATCACAGAGGTAATATTAGTGTTAAAAAAAAAGATTTTTTTTACATTTTCTGGATGCTGCTATTTGTGAATGACATTGTCTTGTTTGTAAACTTCAGGATATTATATGATCCCCTTGTTGAGATTGATGACCACAGACACACACACACACAGACACACACACACAGAGACACACAGACACACAGACATACACACATACACCCCAATCTAACAATCCAAACAGGAAAAATCAAATGGATGAAACATGTCTATTTCTCATATTATTCAGATTATGACTTGAAGCTCCATGGAGAGCTCACAGAGTTAATCCATCAATTTACAGATGTTGGCCAATCTCTGTACACAAATAATGACTAAGAGGAAAAGAGCCAGATGGAATACTTATGGAATGTTGTGTGGTGCTTTCAATGATCCCAAGCAAATATGATGGTGCATAAGCTTACCTTCTCAATACCAACACTAAATAAACAACAAGGAAAGAGGAACAGAGTAAAAGAGGATAAATGAGCCTGAGAAATGATAAGAAAATAAATACCGAGTTTTGTGAGCAAAGCTTCCCATTCCCTGCAGCTCTCTTCTTTGTCAGCTTTTCTGTAGTAAGAGGATTATTCAGTTCCTTAAAATTCTATTTGACTTGATTGCATTGCTTCTTGTGAAGACAAGTGCACATAATGTCAATGTAATTTTATTAGCTGTCTCCTGAATAATTGCTCTTCGGTAAGCTAATTCTTCATTTCTTCTCCTTGGGGTTCTCTTATTATTATTAGAAAACACTGAAAGAAACAAAAATAGAAAAGAATCTTAGATTTTTCCCCCCTGCTGTTGTTATGAGATACCTGCTTAATTACTATTTTTATTCTGGATCTCTTGATTTTTTGGCAGGAGGATAAAATTAATATTAATATGGACCTACACATCTGGTGTGTATTTGTTTTTTCCACTAAATGTCTGTCCCATGTCAGGGAAGAATATGTTTTGCAACTCCTGTTTCTATCTCGAAAAAGAGACTGACTCTGAATTCCTCTACAATACAAATCTTGCAATTCAATTCAATTTGATTCAACAAGCACTTATTAAGCCAGGGATGCAAAGAAAAAAAGTGAAACAGTCCCTTCCCTCATGTAGCTTACATTCTACTGGGGGAAAACAACATGTGAAATAGTAAATTAAAGATTATCATAGTAAATTTATGGGAGAACAAAGAATATCAGGGCCTATAGTTCTCTACATTTGACTTTCTAGGTAAATATATAGTTCGATGCAGATAGAGAGAAGGGGAATTGAGGGCTCTGTTTTTGTCCCTGATGACTGGAAACAATGGCTCATTCTCAGGCGGAGGCCTTTCATTGTGGACTCAATGGTAATGGATGCACTTTCATTTCAACAAAATCACCTTTACTGGTTCCATCAGTATTTGACAACACTGACTTGAGACCACTGAGTTAAAGAGAAACTGTTTTATGGATGGCAATATGGCATATCCAGACAGGTGACATAAAAAGTATGACCTCTGAGGCAGCCTTTCTTTTTTAAATAAAGGGGGAAAAGTGGAGATGTCTTTGAAATTCATCACAAAATGTTCAGTTGCTTCCCTTTTCCCATGTGACAAGACTCTCCCTCTTTTCAGGATAAATTCCAGATTTTTAAAATCAATAAACCCACTAGGTATATGTCCTTCCCATCCCCTGATACACCCCCAACACTCTTTAAACCTCTGATGAGAAGAATGAAAGAGAAACACTTATTCTCACCTCAAGTAACTTGCTCTTAAACTGGGAAGTTTGTGAATGAGAGCCAGATTGTCTTGGTGAATACTGCTCCTTGTCAGCTCTCAATTATCCATTAAAATGGACAACTAACTTAGTCTTTGAAGAGAATTCCACCTGTGAAAAAATCATAAATATTGTATTTTCACCCTTTGGAAACTCTCCTTTATGCCAAAGACATGAACAGACATTACCAATTATTCAGTAATGGAAGTGGTTGCTATTAGTAGGAACTAAGTAGGGGAGAAAATCCCTGGCACTTCTGTTAATCAGTCAATAAGTATGTGTTAAACACCTAGCAATGCCAATACAAGAAAAGCAAAAGACAGTCCTTGACCTTGAGGAGCTCACAATTGAGTAGGGAAGACAATATATAAACCACTATGTACAAAGAAGCTATATACAGAATTAGGAAATGATCCTTGGAGTGAAGGCAACAGAATTAAGAGGGATTGGGAAAGGCAAGGTGGGACTTGGTAGCTAAGGAAGTCACCAAAGTTTAGTGTACAGTGCTAACGAGACTAGATTCCTCTCAACATCTGTTGGATGAGCATAGAAGAAGCTTTGTTTCAGGACTAAAGACTATACAAAAAAATCCAGCTGTCCTGCAGATACCTGATGTTGGCCAGAATGAAGACTGGGAAAGAATGGGGATGGTTCATCATCACCCACCACAACTGCTGGAAAAATTACTCAAAGTTGATTATGTCTTCATTGTCAAATATAGAAGATATATTTAGAAGAATTCTGAAGTAGCAACAGCTCACATGGGAGTAGCACACTCTCCTATTTAATGTTGGGAACAATGGTTTTAGCCTACCCAAGGCAGACAGAGAAGCATCAAGGCTAACAAATTTAATGTCTCAATTTCCCTGATCGTGGAGCTATTCTCTTCCATGTAATATTTAAATATAGTGGGTGGAGTATATTACAGAGTATGATTATGGCTAAATGTGAATGCCTGGATCACTTGCTCCTTCCAAAAAAAATATCAATATATTCATTTAAAAAATATATTCCTTATAGAGAGACCTTATCTTGACTCAAGAATTAGACCCTGTACAGCATGGAGCACGAGATACATTGAAGGAGAATTACAGAGTTATGTGTGTAGATATCTAATTACAAGTAGCATTATTTTGTGAAATGCTTTATACATGTTATCACATTTGATATTACAACAACCCTGTAAGGTAGGTGCTATTATTACCTCCAATTTCTAGCAGAAGAAACTGAAGAAGAAAAAGGGTTAAGTGACTTCCCCAAGATCACATAGCTAAATAAATGTCTGAGACAGGATTTGAACTCAGGCCTTCCTATCTCCATATCTGGAACTCTTTTCATAGCCACTTAGTAGACAAAATGCCTTGGAAAAAAGCATTAGAGTTTAATAGAACCATCCTGGAGACCCAAAAGACATGAGTTTTAGTCTTCCACCAGGAAAAAGAAATATACTATAATGGCTAGACTGTTGGACCTACAGTCAAGAAGACAGGTTTGAATTCTGAACCATCCTGGAGACCCAAAAGACATGAGTTTTAGTCCTCCACCAGGAAAAAGAAATATGCTATAATGGCTAGACTGTTGGACCTACAGTCAAGAAGACAGGTTTGAATTCTGCCTCAGGCCAGCTATGTGACACTGGATAAATTTCTTAACTTTGCTGAGTCTCAGTCTCCACATGCCTTAAATGGGAATTAAAAGGCACCTTCTTCACAAGATTGTTATGAGGCTCAAATGAGATCATGTAAATGTGAGTTAATATTAGGACCTAAAGATCTGCTCCTACAAGTCAATTGCATTCATTATGCCTTATGTTCTCCATTTGTAAAATCACGATTCTCCTTTTCTCTCTCTGCTACAAGAGAGTCGGAGGTAGTCAAGAAACACTCAGTTTGTAAATTCCTCCAAGGACCGAAAATTCCATAGCTAGTAGACATGGATTTTTAAAGTTTTTTTTTTTTAATTACTTCACACACTTGCTGGAATCTCTCTTTCCCCACATTTAATTCACATCTCAAGATTGTGTTATACTGTATACTTCACCTTCCCATTTTAAGTGTTTATCCAGAATTTTACTTGAAGAAGAGAAAGAAATAAGCTAAGAAAGTGTTTCCATCCAGGAGAAGGAAACCATGTTAATTCTCTGAACCCTTTAATCGTGAAGGTTGAAAGGCATGAAATAATAATTGAGCTCTTTGGATCTTCCCCATGTACCTTAGTCCCCAGAAACTTCTTGGTCTCTTAGAGATGATTTATTTCTTGTGGGCCATTAGAAATCTTCAAACATTTATTTGTGTTCAACACAGAAAGCTAAATAGACAGCTCATATGGGTGGTAAGATGCAGGATCGTAATAGGCAAGTCAAGAGCACTCAGAGACATGAGAGAGACTAACACATGGCAGAACACCAAAATGACAGACGAAAAAAGAAGCTTCCCTCTGATTCCCAAAGAATCAACAAAGCTCACTCTCTAGAGTACAATACTGAGATTAAGACAAAAATTTCAAGTACAATAGTTTCCAGTTGTTGAGTGTGGGTGCTATCTGAGTTCAAATCCAGATACAGACGTTTGTTAGCTATGTGACCCTGGGCAAGTCACTTAACCCCAAATGCCTTCAAAAAAGCAAAATAAAAATTTTTTTTAAATCACAAAATATTTGCTCTATTATTCTGGTTTGTTTTAATGTCATTTGACTTGACATTCACATTTTACTATTTATTATGTAGTGAAGAGATTCTCTGGAACGGGAACTCAGAGGTGTGACTTTGAATGAATGCTGAACTAAATTTCACCTCCAATATGGAAAGTGGTGAGAGATGCCAGAGTCATGGGGGAATTGGTTAAGTTGTTTTCATGATGATTGGAGGATAACGGTGAAGATTCCGAAATAACACCTGTTTGTGGAGCGATTTCTGTTTAAAAAAGAGTCTTCCTCACAAGCAGCCTGTGAAATTGGATGATAAAGGTAGGTGATAAGGTGATAAAAAAGGTGATAAAGGTCCTCTCACCTCATTTTACAGATGAGGAAACTGAGGCTCAAAGAGGTTGCAGTTGAGACCTGCCCAAAGTCAGACAGCTAGCATGTGTCTTGAGGACAGATGTGAATACAAGTCTTCCTAATTTCAAGTCCATTGCTCTCTCCGTTGTCCTCCCTGGTTTTCTTTTCATCCCCATTATACCATGAGTAGATGAGTAAGCTGCTTTGGTAAGGAGCAGTGACTGGAGAACATTTCTAGAAATCTGTGCCTCTGGCAACAGCCAATAAGTAAAAACTCCAGGTCGAACTCTGCAGCATTCATTCCCCAGAGGACAAGGAGTCTGGGTCAGGATAGCAGCATTCTGTCTAAAGGTCGATCTAAATTCTGCCTGGGCAGCAATATCTCAAGACTCAGAGATCTCCATTCACTGTTGATGGGATTGGGAAGTGGAGTCTGTTGCCTCCCATACTGGTGGTGGCTTCAGCCCAGGAACACATAAAGCATTTCTTAATTCTCTTCTAATGCTATAATAATGTTTGTTGTTGAGGATAGGGATAAGGGCTTGTACTATTTTCAGTGAGCAACATTAGTAATTAAGGAACAAGCAAGCTGCTTGATTTTCATCCATATTATCTATTTCTTTATTTTAATGCTAAGAAGCTTATTTTACCCATCTTTCCACAATGTTTCCTGTCTTTTTTTTCTTGCTGATTGGAGGCCCCTGATGGGACTTGAACTCTTCATTCTGTAGAGAAGAGGGTCACAGTAGAGTTGGTTTGCTCAACTGTCACACACATTCCAGACCTAATGGCCTCCGTCTTTTGTTTTTCGATCAGGCACTTTTCTTCTTGGAAAGTAAACATCCACCATCTGCCAAAGCTTGGGGTCAAAGCATATCTGTTTGGTTAGGTGCAGAATAGGCTTAAAGTTGACCAAAAAAGCAAACAAAACAAAAATATACAAGCCCAACGTGCAAGATCTTGAAAGGGGAAAAAACATGTCCCCCCCGCCCCCCCCACACACACTATACCCTCTTTTTCCTAATTCCCGTCAGGAGCGCACTCTCTGTTATTATTATAATCATGCAACATATGAATTAAACAATAATAGAAGGAAATCACAACTCCCCTGTGTGCCCCCCTGACTCTCCCACCCCCCCCATAATAAGGAATCAAAATAATGAAAACCAACCCACAATTGAATTCCTATAAGATTATGACTAATTTTCTGACTAAAATGGCTGCTGAGAAATATCAATTTTTGAAAATATAATTTCAGGTGCTTCACAGACAGAATGGGGTGAATGCCTTCTTTACCCCACAAGGATACTCCCCTCCTCAACTTTCCTGACCATGAAATAGACTTTCGCTAGTGTTCCAGTACTCCTGTCTCCTACCTTGCCATTTGCCTCAAATTTGGTCTGTGACTCCTGCCCTGGGAACAAAAATTCTTCTTTACAATAATGGCAAGACTTTAGGATTTTAGAATATGAAAAGGGTAATAGGCTTCTTGAGTTGTGAGGGACCTTAATGGTCCAAACATCTTATGTTATAAATTAGGTAATTGAAGATCAGAAAAGTTTAGAGGCTTGTCTAAGTAGTAAGAAGCAGAAAGAGGATGAAGATCCAGGTCTTATGATTGCAAATTCAGAGCTCTTTCTGTAGCACGCCATCCTCTGGATGCAATAGTAGAAGGACAAACACAACCTGGGCCATCCCTTGACTCACTTCTTAAAGAGGCCTATTCACTGAATGGGCCTTACTTCACTCAAAGTGAGAACCTCAAAAGACCTCAGCCTAAAAGGGCCAGGGTCTCCCATTGCATCTTGGGCCACTTCCAGTCATCCTGATGAATATCAGACCAGTGGACCCAGCTGGCTCTGGAGGAGAAAGTGAGGTTGGTGACTTTACACAGCCCTCCCTCACTTAAATCCAAGTCAACTGCAAGTCATGTCATCATTCTGTGATATCATGGCCCTCTTTGAGAACTTACTAAGCACCATGACTATGAAGCCCATCCTCTTTCCTTGAGGGTCCCTGGGCCTAATGACTGTTGAGTCCAATGTTTAACCCTGGGGACTTTTGGATATTGGCAGCTAGGTGCCACAGTGCACAAATTCCTAGGTCTAGAATCAGGAATCTGACATCAGACCCATAAACAGCTATGTGGCTCTGAGCAAGTTACTTAATCTCTCTTTGTCCCAGTTTCCTCATCTGTGAAATGGGAATAAGAATAGTAGTTACCTTATATGTGAGGATCAAATGAATTAATATTTGTACAAAGCTTAACAAAGTCCCTGGAACATTTTAAGTCCTACACAGACATTAGCTCTAATCATCATCCTCATTATCACCATCACCATCATCACTATGGCCACCATTATAACTACAAAGGATTTACCATGACTTCATTTTGCCACCCAACATATGATTGCTATCCATAGATTTTCCTTGAGAAAGCGAGCATGTATTTTAATGGGCAGTTACATACAAATACATATACATATACATATGCATATACACATATACCAGAAAGATACAATGTTCATGCAGCAATAAAGTTGCATTCTTGCTTGGTGTTTGGACAATAGGGGTTTAGGATATACATACAAATAGATATAGATATCTATCTCTCTATCTTTAGATAACATTTTCTTTTTCTATCTAGATATGTATATCATTTTCTATACATATATCTATATATACCATTTTCTATGTATATATACATACCACTTTTCTATGTCTCTATATCATTTTTCTATATCTATATACCATTTTCTATCTCTATCTATAAACCATATATATCTATATTTTATGTATGTATTTACCATTTTTCAAAGATAACTCTATGGCACTTTCTCCTAAGCAGAAGGTTAGAAAAGGGTGCATCCTTTCTGCCCGCCCTGCCTCTCCAATTCCTAGGAAAAAGGCTGGGGAAATTTAAGTGAGCAGTGAAGACAAATGAATCAGAATCACAGAATCTTAATAGTTGGAAGTGTCCCAAAATGCTATACATGAATAATTCCTACTTCAACAAAGCCAGCAAGTTGCCATCTAGCCTTTGGTTGAAGTTGAGGCAGTAGACAGAGGGACTCATGATATCCCAAAGTCATTTGGCTTACTCCTGGATAGTTCTAAGAAGTTGTTCATTTAGTTTTTTTGTTTTGTTTTTACATAGAGCCTACATCTTCCCCTCTACAGCTTTGATTCATGTCTCTGAGCTATGCTTTCTAGAACTGAGCATCAGGGTGGTAAAAGGGCTCGTTTTGGAATCTGAGCACTTCCTGATCTAACATTACTTGTGTGACCTTGGAGAAGTCACCATTTCAGGGTTTCAGATTCTTCATCTCGATGGTGGTAGACAGGACTTTTCTGGTGATGTTATTGTTTTCTTCCCTTAAGAAAGGCATCCCCTGAACCCAACTGATCATAGATAGACTTGACCTTAGACTCTTTGGAGAGACTGAAGACATTGTACAAGAATTCACTATTCTTGACCCAAACTTTACACAGGATCAAAATGGGATTAAAAGAAATTAAGTTTGCAAAACTATGTAAATATTTATAATTAGAGGCAACAAAGTGGTTCAATATATAAAGCACTGGACCTGGAGTCAGGAAGACCAGAGACACTTACTAAGTGTAAGTAATTTAACCTATGTTTGCCTCAGTTTTCTCACCTGAAAAATGGGGACAATAATGGTACCAACCTCCCAGGGCTGTTGTGAGGATGAAATAAGACAACATTTGTAAAGCCCTTCGTAAACCTTTTAAAGTACTATAGACATACAGCTGCTATTGGATTGAAATTTGGCACAATCTATAATAGATTTCCATAGCTGTTCCTCCCCTGCCCCCTCCCATTTCATATAATTTAATATTTATTTTAAAACTAGAATTTACAACTAGATCTTGAAGATGGAGAAGGAAATGGGAAACTTCTCCAGTACCTTTGCAAAGAAAACGTTATGGACCATATTGCTGTGTTATGGACAATGGAGTAGTCACACACAAGTGAAGAATCAAATTACAGCAAGTTCTTGAAGATGATATCCAGATGTGCTAAAAATAATCTTTTGTGCACTTATCTAGATTCCCTGCAAAGACAAGAAATACATTTCCTAACTTTGTTCATATAATCACACACTACACATGACAGGAAAAAAATCACTATTCCCCAAAGTAGTAAGGAATCAAAAACAATAAAAACCCACCCACAATCAAATTTCTATAAGAATATGGCCAATTTTCTAAGTGTGTGCCAAAAAGTACTGATTTTTGAAAATCAAATTTGAGGAGTTTTGTAGCCAGAATGGGGGTGAGTGCCTTCCTTGCCTCATGAGGCTTCCTCTTCTCTCTCCTACCATGTAGTGGACTTTTGCTAATATCCCAGAATTCCTGTCTCCCACCTTGCCTCAACTGAGACCCCCTAGTTTTTACCACTTGCCCCAGATTTGATTTGTGGCTCTTACCCTGAGAGCAAAAATTTCTAGTCAAGGCTCTGACAGAGATGGATAGTATTATAGGATTTTAGGGTTGGAAAGAACCTTAAAAATCATCTGATCCAAATACTTCACATTATAAATGAGGAAACATTATCTCAGAGAGGTTCAGTGACTTCAGAATACAAGCATGTATTTCATGGGTAGTTATAAAATGAAATTATATGTGCTTAAGGTCACGTGAGTGTAAGAAGCAAAAATAGGATTCAAACCCAGGTCTTCACATTGCAAATCCAGGACTTTTTCCTAAAAGTTAAAGTTATCTAAAACGGACTGCTTCAGGAGGTTGAGGGATTACCCTTTTGGGAGGTCTTTAAGCAAAGGTTGGATGACCACTTTATTATGATGCAGAATTACATTATGAATTGTATGAATTATTAATTATATAGAATTACAATTACAATTATTATATAGAAGAATTTTATTTATAATTTTTAAAAATTATTTTATTTTTAATTTATGCAATAAAACAAACATTTACATAATAGTATAACAAAAATATGATTGCACATGAAACTGCAAATCTATGTACAACTTGCTATTCCTTTTAAATATACAATGAAGTTATCAAGTGGTTTTTTTTAAAAAGAGAATTCTTTTTTTAAAAAATGATTTATTTACCTTTAGTTTACAACATTCAGTTCTACAATCCCTTAAGTTCCAAATTTTCTCCTCCTCCCTCTCCCCCCCCCTCCTCCCATTGCAGCATGCAATCAAATATGGGTTCTACAGATACTTTCGTATTAAACATTAGTCAAGTTGTAAAGAAGGGTTATAACAAATGGAATGAACAGTGAGAATGAGGAAACAAAACAAAAGAAAACACAAAAAAGAGAGAGCAAGTAGTTTGCCTCAATCTGTTTTCAAACTCTGTAGTTCTTTCTCTGGCTGTGGATCTCTCTTTCCATCATGAGTCTTCTGTAGTTTTCTTCTAACCTTGCATTGCTGAGAGGAGCTCAGTCTATCAAAGTTAGTCGTCACAGATACGATGTGTCTGTAATTGTGTACAAAGTTCTCCTGGTTCTGCTCTCCTTATTCAGCATCAGTTTATATAAGTCTCTCCAGGTTATTATGAAGTTCATCTGCTCCTCATTTCTCATAGCACAATAGTAATCCATTACATTCATATACCACAACTTGTTTAGCCATTCTCCAATTGATGGGCATCCCCTTGATTTCCAATTCTTTGCCACCATAAAAAGAGCTGCCATAAATATCTTTGTACATATGGGTCCTCCTTCCACTTGTATGATCTCTTTGGGATACAGCCCTAGAAGTGAAATTGCTAGGTCAAAGGGTATGCGCATTTTTATAGCTGGAAATGGGAATTCTTGTTCAGGTACAGGTGGAACTAGATGGTCTCTAACATATTTTCCAACTCTGACATCTGTAATTCTGTGACTACATCGCCTTTATGGTGCTTTCCAACCTTAAGTGTTTGTAGCCTTCCAAATATATGAAGATTGTTGTCAAGACCTCACTAAATCTTCTGCAGGTTTAACATCTTGCTCCCCTTTCCGGCCTTGACCCCCAACTCATTCCCATATGGTATGATTTTGAGGTCTTTCATCATTGTGGCTACTCTCCTCTGGATCTTTTCTACTTGATCACTGTTCTTCCTAAAATATGGTCCCCAGAATTAAACATAACATTATGGGGGTGCCAGCCATGGAATCCTAGGAGAAGAGATGGGAGAAAGCCTTCAAGGGGCCATGTGGTCTAGGCCCCTTGCCTTACTCAGCTTAACTTAGGAAGCTTCTATATCAGAAAGTGGTCTATACTTTTTAAACAGATGCCTAGAGATGGAGATCCTTCTTTAAGAAGTCCATTGCAGGGGGGAAATGCTGTCACAGCCAAAAACTTGTTGGATATCTTACTGAGCCTTAAGGATCTCTTCATTGACTTCAAAGACTGTTAAATTGTCAGAGCCCCAGAGTGGGAGCCATAGACCCAGCTATGCTAGGGACTGGTTGACCTTGGGCAAAATCACCTCACCTCTCTGTGCCCTGGTTCCCACAGTTATACAACTGAAGTAATAAGTGTCCCTATTTATAGGGATGTAATGAAGACAAACAGGTAAAGTATGTGAAAGTAAGGAGGGGGAAAAGGTGTTAAATAAACCAATGTATCATCCTTATCATCATTACTGATAATGAAAGTCCTAGTAATAAATCTAAGAGCAGGAGAAGCCTGGGGCAAGGGAGGGATTTCTAATTTGGGCAGGAATATGCAAATGAGGAAAAGGTGAGTGGGGGCCTTTGCAAATTATCATTCCCTGCTGCCAGCACTCATATTGGTTTCATGTTTGTTGCTGGGAAACTGCTAAGAATTTTTTGCTTCATAGAGCTTTTGCTTTTTTGGATGAATTATTCTAAGAACAAGTAAAGGGCGGTGTTCAAAAGCAAAACCTGAAATTAGTGTGAATTCGCCTATTTTTGTTAATTAATTTTCACATCATTCTTTTACAGGATCATAGACTGAGAATAGGAAGTCATCTATTCAAACTCCCTCATTTTACAGATGAGGAAACTGAGGCCCAGAGAAGTAGTGATTGTTCCTGGTCACATAGATCCAAACCAGGTACTCTGACTTAAAATCATGTGTTCTTCCAACATGGAGATGTGTTTGTTCTTTTTTCTCCACTCACACACCTGATGAAAGAGGGTTTCAGCAAGAATCTTGCCAGAAATGACCAAGAAAAAAACTTTACTGTGATTGTCACAGGATGAACTATTTCCTTTTCCTTTATATAAATGGATAATAGAAACATATTTGATTTCCTGGGGAATAACCTCCTCTTGCCATATAACCCCAAAGATTTCCATCAGCTTTTGTATGTGCAATGGACCCCCTGCCATGTAGATCTATTTTGTTGTCAAGCCATTTCAGCTGTGTTCACCTCTCTGTGACCCCATTTGGGGTTTTCTGGGCAAAGATACTGGAATGGTTTGCCAATTCCTTTTCTAGCTCATTTTACAAATGAGGAAACTGAGGCAAACAGGGTGAAGTGACTTGTCTAGGACCACCCAGCTAGGAAGTATCTGGGGTCACATTTGAACTCAGGTTCTTGACTTTCAAAGTCCTTTCTAGTTTTAATTTGATTGTTTGTTTGTTTTTGGCTTTTTGTTGAGACAAAAGGTAGGGCAATTGAGGTTAAGTGACTTTCTCAAGGTCACATGGCTAGCAAGTGCTAATTGTCTGAGTCTGCATTTGAATTCAGGTCCTCCTGACTCCAGGGCAGGCTCTATTCACTGCACTACCTAGCCACCCCAATAGTTACAATTTGTTGCTGTTGTTCAATTGTGTCTGACTCCTCATGACCCCATTTGGGGTTTTCTTGGCAAAGTACTGGAATGATTTGTCATTTCCTTCTCCAGCTCATTTTACTGATGAAGAAACTGAGGTAAACAGACTTGTTCAGGACCACACAGCTAGGAAGTATCTGGGACCAGATTTGAACTCAGGTTTTTTTGACTCCAGGTCCAATATTCTATCCACTGTGTCATCTAGTCTATGACAATCCAGGAAGTCTGGCATCCTTTATAGTCACGAGCGTCACGAGCAATTTCTTGGTTACTATCCCAAATAGAAAACACACATAATCATAGGGTCATAGATTTAGAATTGGAAAGTGCCTTAGAGAATATTTGGGATGAAAAATATCCTTCAACCTTAATTTAGTGAAAAGAAATAAACACAGAGATCTCTTAGGATAAGAACAGGACTTTATTCTCTTCCCCGGGAGAGGAGGGCGTTCTTCCCCATGACTCATCATGGAGAAGAGGCCAGTTACAAAAGATAGTACTGGAATTTATAACCTAACTTAGTCAAGACCCCTCCCTGACTGTTTCCCCTCTCATTGATGAAGAGGCATACTTCACCAAATACTTCCCCAACTGGGACAGCAAGGAAAGATAAGGGGAGGGTCCCACCAAGGCGGGAAAACAGACAAAGGAACATAAAAGTGATTGACAGAAGCAATTTGAAAAGTTAACCACCCTAAATTGAGAAGTTTTCACTCATCCCATAAAGAGAATATCGAGTCCAATCTCTTCATTTCACCGATGAGGAAACTGAGGCCCAGAGAGGTTAAGCAACTTGCCCACAGTTAAACAGCTAGTAAATATGAGGCAGAATTTGAATGCTGGTCTTTCTGACTCTTAATACCAGTGTTCTGATCATGTAAATGTAATGTAAATTATTAATGTGAATAATTTACATGTAAATGTAAATGATTACATTTGCTTTCATATTTCCCTACTGATATGATCATATTTTCCCTCAGGTTCTAAAATAATAGTAGCTAACACTTATATAATGTTTAGTATGTGTCTGGCATTATGCTAAGTGCTTTACAATTATTTTCTCATTTGTCCCTTGCCACAACCCTGGGAGGTAGGTGCTCTTATTATCTCTGTTTTACAGATGAGGAAACTGACTGAAAATTCTAGCATGTACCTGAACGTATGTTTACATGCACATATATTTACACACATATACCCATGAATGCACATATACATATCTACATACACATAATATATATTATATAATACACATTGTGTGCATGCACACCTATATGGATATACACACACAAACACACATAGATAGATAGATGGATAGATAGATGGATGGATGGATGGACAGATAGCTAAATAATGATCAGAACTTAATGTCAGGAAAAGCTGGATTCAAGTTTTGCCTCTGATACATATTTACATATTGGATGTGCCATGCTTAGCCTCTCGGTGCTCTTAGCAATTCTCTACGACTCCACAGTTTCAGAGAAGGTGCCAATCATCCTTGGTAGAAGCAGTTTCTTCAAGGGAGGATTCCTTATACCAGTGAAATCTCCAGTTCAGTCTCCACCCGTGTATGTGTATATGGATTTTTCTTTTAAGAGTGCCTAGTGATGTAAAACCCTAGAGAAATACCTTCAATTAAAAATCAGACAGCTAAAAATCTAGGCTAGCAAGGATTCTCCTTACCTTAATAAAAAAAAAAAACAACAAAAGAAGAAAGGTCACAATAAGATGTCTCCCTTCCTTTCCTTCCCCTCTTAGCCCCCAAGTCAGTGAGTAAATTCCAGGGTGGCTGCCTTACCCTATGGCTTCCTTTTGCTCTGCAGTAAAGACATTTAAATCAGAAAATGGCTTTAAAAATGCTTCAGGAAACTTGACATACTGATCTATTCTCCAATTCAATGAAATGTTTTCTGAGCTGGAAAAGGCCAGGTCAGGGGGCTGGGGGTGGGGAGGACCAGCACAACAATAATAAAGACCTTTTATTCAGGAAACCAAATCTGACAAGGAGATGAAAGGTGGAGAAGTGTGTGCATGTGGGGGGGGAGGGGGAGGTGGGCGCTATTTTTATAACTTAGAAGTTAAGGACCTCAAGGGTCTGAAGAGAAATGCCAAGGAATGGGAAAGGAAATCTTTTAAAAATGATTATTTGTGATTTATTAAGAATATGATTTTTTGAAAGTTCAACTCTTCTCAGGAAGTGAAATTATCTGAAGCCTGCAGGTCAGACCCAGAAACCCCAAAATAAACCAACAAACTCCAATATATTTGATGACTTACATTTTGGCTACAATACAACCTTCCCTACTAAGAGAATACTTAGTTTGACGTTATAACCCAGTACTTTTAGCCATCTCTTCCAAACTAGCTTAAATAGATGCTCACACAATCTGAGGATGTAGCTGTTACTTGAATCCCTGTGCTATTGACCTCCAAAGAATTCCTAAGCCAGATGACCCTGAAAAGCTCAGCTATAAAAAGGGACAAAGGAGTATTTTAAAAGATGTGTGTTTGGAAAGATACTGCTCAAAGGAGAGGAACCCAGGTTTCTTGAAGCAAATGGCAACTAAAGAAGAGGTTGTATGCTTGCCCTTGAAATCCACCACAGATGGGACTCATGAAGCTGCTGTACCTTTCCACTGCTGACCACAGAAGAAGTAGTTCATTTTATTCTATGCCAAAACATAACAAATATAAGCCATTTCCCCTTTGATAGAAAGAAAGATTAGATGATAAATAGATAGATGATAGATAAATAGATGATAGATGGATAGATAGATGATAGATAGATGATAGATAGACAATGATCAGGATTTAATGCCAGGAAAACCTGGATTCAAGTTAAAAGGAATGAGTTCAGATAGGTTATCAGCATCCCAGCGGGTTCAGGTGCAGGGTGGAGTCCTCTCAGGGCAGTGATAAGAAATGATAAAATGGCATTTCTCTCCTGCCTTTATAATCCAGGCCAGAAGATCAGTGGAGGGAGTGGAATGGGATGGCATTTCTCTCAGTAAAGGCATGTAGCAATAGACCAGACCAGGAGAAAGGCAGAGGGAAAATGAAAGAATGTGTGTGTGTGTGTGTGTGTGTGTGTGTGTACATGTGTATGGTTGGTGGGAAAAAATGTCTATGTGTATATAGATATAGGTGTGTGTTTGTGTATTTATAGATGTATATATATGTATGTATACTCACACTTATTGTTGCCCTACTCTCGGTGAGTCCGTGGGGTTTTCTTGGCAAAGATACTTAAGCTCTTTGCCACTCCCTTCTCTAGCTCATTTTATAGATAAGGAAACAGGCAAACAGAGTGAAGAAACTTGCCCAGGGTCACACAGCTAGTAAGTATCTGAGGCTGGATTTGAAATCAGGTCTTCCTGATTCCAAGTCCATTGCTCTATCCACTGCACCATCTGGTTGCCCCCAGGGAGAAACCTATAAAAGATCACAAAACACCTGACTTGGAAGGAGCAATAGAAGTCATCCAATTCAGTCCCCTCATTTTACAGATAGAGAAACTGAGTAACAGGAATGTACAACTGAAACCCTTTGTCTGATGTTCCATCCATTACACCTATATTCTCTTTTTAAACAAGGGATGGGGCAGGGAGGAGAAGCACTGAATAGTGGTTTTAAGAGCCAACTGAAGTTTATCCCTTCAAGAGAAAGGTTTCAGAGGGTATGCTCAAGCAAACATAGAACTCTTCTGATTTCCCTAAAGGCTTCCCTCTCTACTTCTTTTCTTTCTTATGATCCTCTTCCCCTAAAGAGACGGGGTACCCATCCCAGCACTGGTGAGGCACACTAAAGTAGCCATTCTAAGGCACCATGGAAAGCTCATGGGACAAAAAGCCAGGAGACCTAGGCCACCACTCACTGACTATAGGATATTCAGCAAATCACATCATGGAGATGAAAATTCATGTCACTATTATATTTTAGTGCTTGAATGGAACATACCCACCTACCTACCTTATGGGACTTTAGAAAGGACCAGGTGAGAGCATGGTTATAAAAGCACTTTGGAAGCATGAAGGATGCTCCAAAGGTAACAGGATTATTTTGGTGGTAGTGGGGGCAGGTGTGTGTTTATATATGCATGCATATATTTGTACATGTGTGTGTATGTGTGCATGTGTGTCTGTGTAATGCCTCAGAAGTTCTCTCCTAGGGGAGGGGGCCTAAATAACTAAAATGTCCTTAATTCACTTACTGCTTCCAGTATCATAAGGAGCTGATGAAATCTGTAAAAGCAGGAAATCTGTTTTCTGAACTTCCTCCCATTAAGGCTTTGCATCAGCGCATCCCAGCTAATAGAACAAATACTTTGTGAGAGTGGATTTGTTGAGCAGGAGGAAAGCTGAAGGCAAAACCAAGGAAACTCTCCAGGGAGGAGGTGGGGGCTGCTGTATTAATCTCCCTCTCCTTATTCTTTCTCCGTTGTTCAAGAAGTTTGGGAAATCTTGAGAACTTAGTTTCTTGGGGGGAACATTACATTTCACCCAAACAGGTCTGCCAGCTATTTCCGGCACTAGACATACCCTTTACCTTTGTCATGTATTTTCATAAGCTGAGCCCCAAGATTGGAATGACCTCCCTCCCCATCTCTATCTTATCTTCCATCAGGGCTCAGCTCAAATGTAACTTCCTTTAAGAATTCTTCTCTGATCCACCCTTTCAAATGTTAGTACTCTCTGATTCCCCAGATCATATTGTATTGTGCATATATTATGTGTGTGTATGTGTGTGTGTGTGTGTGTGTGTGTGTGTGTGTGTATTGTGTGTGTGTATTTATGTGTGTAGGGGGAGAAAAAGAAAAAGGAAAAAGAGGGGGGAGAGAGAGAGAGAGAGAGAGAGAGAGAGAAGGAAAGAGAGAGAGAGAGGAAATGAAAGTATATTTTACCAGTGGAATGTAAGACCCTTGAGGACAGAGACTATTTTGTTTTTGTCTTTATCCCCATCGTCTGACATAGTAGCTTGTATATAGCAAGGACTTAATATTCCTTTTGTCTTGAGGGGAGAGAGATGAGATTCCTTGACCTGCCATTCTCCAGATCTGGCCCTTTCCTGATTGTAGGGTATGGAAAACATTCTCTCTCTCTCTCTCTCTGTTTCTCTCTGTCTCTCTCTGTCTCTGTCTCTCTGTCTCTCTCTCTTTCATTTTCCCTCTGCCTTTCTCCTGATCTGGCCTCTTGCTACATGCCTTTACTGAGAGAAATGCCATTCCATTCCACTCCTTCCACTGATCTTCTGGCTTGGATTATAAAAGTAGGAGAGAAATGCCATTTTATCATTTCTTACCACCGCCCTGAGAGGACTCCAGCCTGCAGTTGAACTCACTGGGATGCTGATAACCTATCTGAACTCATTCCTTCTAACAAAAACCTACCTGGTCATACTGTCACCATCCCAACAACTCCCACCCTCCAGCTCTCATAATTCAAACCCCATTCTATATCTTCCACTGCCCATTTCCTTATCCCTATTCCTATCAACCCAGCCCCCTCAATGCCCCACTCTAAATTTACCAACTTCTTCCACAGTGCTTTCTAGAATGCTTTATCCATAGGTAATAAACTTGCTTTCATCTTAAATCTTTTCCTTTCCTTTTTCATTTTTTGGCTCTCACTGAGACCAAGCTGACTTCTGATGATGCAATCTCCAGGACAATCAGTGCTCTACAATATTATAAAGCACTGGTTGTACTTTTATTCATTCCACAATTCATTGGTCATGGTGGGAGAGTTAGAATACTCCTTGGTCACCATTGATACTTCCAGGATCTGCTTCTTCCACCATTACAAAGCAACATCTCCTTCTTTGAGGTTCATTCAGTACTACCCAATCAAAATTCTGGTAGCTATTGTCTACTGACTTCCTGGACACTCTCCTTCTTTTATCAAGAGTTCAGTGCCTGACTTGCGGTCTTTTGCTCTTGCCCAACTCCTGCCCTCCTACTAGGGAACTTCAGGATAAATATGATACTCTCAGATGCACTCCAACTTCCTAGTTTCTCTTCTTACTCATTTGCCCTTACATTCCCACCCCACCTCAGCTACAAACAGATCTGGTCATTTCCTTGATCTTGCCATCACTCACAAATGTACCACTTGCATGCATATGAACTCTGAAATGTCCTTATCTGACCAAAATCTTTGTCATGATGCCTCTTCCTCTGTCATGCAAAACCAAACCCAGTTCATCTTCACTGTGATCTCCAATCCTTTAGCCTCTCAGTTCTTTTCTAGACCAAGACATCTCCTCCCCCCACAATGGTTATATTCTCTTCCATTCTCCATCGTGACATCCTTGTGAACCAGTTCAACTCTACCACTCTCCTCTTCTCCTGAGTCCCTTGCCCATTTATCCTATTGTTAATCTTGCCCTGACAAACCTCAGACTAAGATTGGTCCCACCATCTGCTGCCTTGACCCGTACTCACGTGATATGGAATAAAGCTAGAGAAAAACATGAAACCATGTTGATTGGATCCACTGATTGAGTTAAAATACTGCCTCAGATTCTTACTGTGTGACCTCAGGCTAGTCATCTCTGTCTCAGTTTTCTTTAACTGTCAAGTAGAGATAATAACACCACCTACACTGTAGGGTTGTTGTGAGGATCAAATGACATGATATTGTAATGCCTAAGCACAGTTCTGGGCACATGGTAGATGCTTATGTAAATGCTTATTCATTCCACCTCCCTACCTGACTTTCCCTTGGCAATCTCATTCATCCCCCTGTTTCCAACTTATGCAGATGGCTTCCAAATCTGTAACTGTATTGCTGACCTTTTTTATATTCTCCAGGCCTGCTTCTCTAGCTGCCTACAGGAATACATCTCCACCTGGATGGGTTTCCTACAGGCGGGTCATCGTTGTGCATATCCCAAACTGAGCTCACTATCTTTTTAGTTATTTCTTTGGTGAAGGGAGTTCCAGGAAGGGAACTTTATGCTATCCCTTTTCTCTTCATTATCTTTCCCTCTAAACCCTAATTCTCCTTCTGATTCGTTAATCCAAGAGGAATCCACATGGGATATCCTAGCATTCTGCTTTTTCTTAAGTCTTAACTAGTAAGTGCACTATCAATGTAGATGAAGAAGGTGTTGTTTTCATTCAAATTGGTTCATAATCTTTCTACTGTGCCCTTTTAGATACTTAAAAACCATAAAAAGCATGAAAATCCTCAACCTTTCTATTTTAGATTGGTTTCTTTAATGGATACATGATCATATCAAGAGGGGGATTCCTTCCTGTGGTGTTGAATATAACCCAATCATAGTTTCTAATTCTGTGTTACCCTGGTTTGTATCTTCATGTAAATCCTTCTGTGTGCCATTGCCCGTAGGAAACACTTGATAAATTCTTTCATTCATTCACAGAGGATACACTCAGCTTTCTGGGACTCTTATTCTAGGTCTTTGAACATTATGTGTGTATCAAATAAAGCATATGGGTTGTTCCTCTGTTACCTGCTCTCAACACATGAGTGACCCAACCTCCTTTTCTGGTCTTACATCTTTTTTTTTTTTACCTTTAATTTAATCTTCTTTTTTGTTTGTTTGTTTTATTTTTTATTTTATTTTATTTTTTTACTCATTTACTTTTAATTTACAAGATTCAGTTCCACAATCACTTGAGTTTCAGATTTT